>JASTWF010000032.1:993545-1511089 GCA_030390025.1 Squalus acanthias | reverse complement strand
GTTAGTGCTGTATTATACTAACAGGGAGTTAGTGCTGTATTATACTAACAGGGGAGTAGTGCTGTATTATACTAACAGGGAGTTAGTGCTGTATTATACTAACAGGGGTTAGTGCTGTATTATACTAACAGGGAGTTAGTGCTGTATTATACTAACAGGGAGTTAGTGCTGTATTATACTAACAGGGGAGTTAGTGCTGTATTATACTAACAGGGAGTTAGTGCTGTATTATACTAACAGGGAGTTAGTGCTGTATTATACTAACAGGGAGTTAGTGCTGTATTATACTAACAGGGGAGTTAGTGCTGTATTATACTAACAGGGAGTTAGTGCTGTATTATACTAACAGGGAGTTAGTGCTGTATTATACTAACAGGGAGTTAGTGCTGTATTATACTAACAGGGGAGTTAGTGCTGTATTATACTAACAGGGAGTTAGTGCTGTATTATACTAACAGGGGTTAGTGCTGTATTATACTAACAGGGGTTAGTGCTGTATTATACTAACAGGGGAGCAGTGCTGTATTATACTAACAGTGCTGTATTATACTAACAGGGAGCAGTGCTGTATTATACTAACAGGGAGTTAGTGCTGTATTATACTAACAGGGAGTTAGTGCTGTATTATACTAACAGGGGAGCAGTGCTGTATTATACTAACAGGGAGTTAGTGCTGTATTATACTAACAGGGGTTAGTGCTGTATTATACTAACAGGGAGTTAGTGCTGTATTATACTAACAGGGGAGTTAGTGCTGTATTATACTAACAGGGAGTTAGTGCTGTATTATACTAACAGGGGAGCAGTGCTGTATTATACTAACAGGGAGTTAGTGCTGTATTATACTAACAGGGAGTTAGTGCTGTATTATACTAACAGGGAGTTAGTGCTGTATTATACTAACAGGAGTTAGTGCTGTATTATACTAACAGGGGAGTTAGTGCTGTATTATACTAACAGGGGAGTAGTGCTGTATTATACTAACAGGGAGTTAGTGCTGTATTATACTAACAGGGAGTTAGTGCTGTATTATACTAACAGGGAGTTAGTGCTGTATTATACTAACAGGGAGTAGTGCTGTATTATACTAACAGGGAGTTAGTGCTGTATTATACTAACAGGGAGCAGTGCTGTATTATACTAACAGGGAGTTAGTGCTGTATTATACTAACAGGGAGGTTAGTGCTGTATTATACTAACAGGGAGTTAGTGCTGTATTATACTAACAGGGAGTTAGTGCTGTATTATACTAACAGGGGGAGCAGTGCTGTATTATACTAACAGGGAGTTAGTGCTGTATTATACTAACAGAGGTTAGTGCTGTATTATACTAACAGGGAGTTAGTGCTGTATTATACTAACAGGGGTTAGTGCTGTATTATACTAACAGGGGAGTTAGTGCTGTATTATACTAACAGGGAGTTAGTGCTGTATTATACTAACAGGAGTTAGTGCTGTATTATACTAACAGGGAGTTAGTGCTGTATTATACTAACAGGGGAGCAGTGCTGTATTATACTAACAGGGAGTTAGTGCTGTATTATACTAACAGGGGAGCAGTGCTGTATTATACTAACAGGGAGTTAGTGCTGTATTATACTAACAGGGAGTAGTGCTGTATTATACTAACAGGGGAGCAGTGCTGTATTATACTAACAGGGAGTTAGTGCGTATTATACTAACAGGGGAGGTTAAGTGCTGTATTATACTAACAGGGAGTTAGTGCTGTATTATACTAACAGGGAGTTAGTGCTGTATTATACTAACAGGGAGTTAGTGCTGTATTATACTAACAGGGAGTTAGTGCTGTATTATACTAACAGGAGGTTAGTGCTGTATTATACTAACAGGGAGTTAGTGCTGTATTATACTAACAGAGGGTTAGTGCTGTATTATACTAACAGGGGAGTTAGTGCTGTATTATACTAACAGGGGTTAGTGCTGTATTATACTAACAGGGAGTTAGTGCTGTATTATACTAACAGGGAGTTAGTGCTGTATTATACTAACAGGGAGTTAGTGCTGTATTATACTAACAGGGGGTTAGTGCTGTATTATACTAACAGGGAGTTAGTGCTGTATTATACTAACAGGGGAGCAGTGCTGTATTATACTAACAGGGAGTTAGTGCTGTATTATACTAACAGGGAGTTAGTGCTGTATTATACTAACAGGGGAGTTAGTGCTGTATTATACTAACAGGGAGTTAGTGCTGTATTATACTAACAGGGAGTTAGTGCTGTATTATACTAACAGAGGGTTAGTGCTGTATTATACTAACAGGGAGTTAGTGCTGTATTATACTAACAGGGAGTTAGTGCTGTATTATACTAACAGGGAGTTAGTGCTGTATTATACTAACAGGGAGTTAGTGCTGTATTATACTAACAGGGAGTTAGTGCTGTATTATACTAACAGGGAGTTAGTGCTGTATTATACTAACAGGGAGTTAGTGCTGTATTATACTAACAGGGAGTTAGTGCTGTATTATACTAACAGGGAGTTAGTGCTGTATTATACTAACAGGGAGTTAGTGCTGTATTATACTAACAGGGAGTTAGTGCTGTATTATACTAACAGGGAGTTAGTGCTGTATTATACTAACAGGGAGTTAGTGCTGTATTATACTAACAGGGGAGCAGTGCTGTATTATACTAACAGGGAGTTAGTGCTGTATTATACTAACAGGGGTTAGTGCTGTATTATACTAACAGGGAGTTAGTGCTGTATTATACTAACAGGGGTTAGTGCTGTATTATACTAACAGGGAGTTAGTGCTGTATTATACTAACAGGGTGTTAGTGCTGTATTATACTAACAGGGAGTTAGTGCTGTATTATACTAACAGGGAGTTAGTGCTGTATTATACTAACAGGGAGTTAGTGCTGTATTATACTAACAGGGAGTTAGTGCTGTATTATACTAACAGGGGTTAGTGCTGTATTATACTAACAGGGAGTTAGTGCTGTATTATACTAACAGGGGAGTTAGTGCTGTATTATACTAACAGGAGTTAGTGCTGTATTATACTAACAGGGAGTTAGTGCTGTATTATACTAACAGGGGAGCTAGTGCTGTATTATACTAACAGAGGAGTTAGTGCTGTATTATACTAACAGGGAGTTAGTGCTGTATTATACTAACAGGGGTTAGTGCTGTATTATACTAACAGGGGAGCAGTGCTGTATTATACTAACAGGGAGTTAGTGCTGTATTATACTAACAGGGGAGTAGTGCTGTATTATACTAACAGGGAGTTAGTGCTGTATTATACTAACAGGGAGTTAGTGCTGTATTATACTAACAGGGAGTTAGTGCTGTATTATACTAACAGGGAGTTAGTGCTGTATTATACTAACAGGAGTTAGTGCTGTATTATACTAACAGGGGAGTAGTGCTGTATTATACTAACAGGGAGTTAGTGCTGTATTATACTAACAGGGGAGCAGTGCTGTATTATACTAACAGGGAGTTAGTGCTGTATTATACTAACAGGGAGTAGTGCTGTATTATACTAACAGGGAGTTAGTGCTGTATTATACTAACAGGGGTTAGTGCTGTATTATACTAACAGGGAGTTAGTGCTGTATTATACTAACAGGGAGGTTAGTGCTGTATTATACTAACAGGGAGTTAGTGCTGTATTATACTAACAGGGGTTAGTGCTGTATTATACTAACAGGGAGTTAGTGCTGTATTATACTAACAGAGGGTTAGTGCTGTATTATACTAACAGGGAGTTAGTGCTGTATTATACTAACAGGGAGTTAGTGCTGTATTATACTAACAGGGAGTTAGTGCTGTATTATACTAACAGGGAGTTAGTGCTGTATTATACTAACAGGGAGTTAGTGCTGTATTATACTAACAGGGAGTTAGTGCTGTATTATACTAACAGGGGAGTTAGTGCTGTATTATACTAACAGGGAGTTAGTGCTGTATTATACTAACAGGGGAGCAGTGCTGTATTATACTAACAGGGAGTTAGTGCTGTATTATACTAACAGGGAGTTAGTGCTGTATTATACTAACAGGGGGTTAGTGCTGTATTATACTAACAGGGAGTTAGTGCTGTATTATACTAACAGGGAGTAGTGCTGTATTATACTAACAGGGAGTTAGTGCTGTATTATACTAACAGGGGAGTTAGTGCTGTATTATACTAACAGGGGGTTAGTGCTGTATTATACTAACAGGGAGTAGTGCTGTATTATACTAACAGGGGAGTTAGTGCTGTATTATACTAACAGGGAGTTAGTGCTGTATTATACTAACAGGGGTTAGTGCTGTATTATACTAACAGGGAGTTAGTGCTGTATTATACTAACAGGGAGCTAGTGCTGTATTATACTAACAGGGAGTTAGTGCTGTATTATACTAACAGGGAGTCAGTGCTGTATTATACTAACAGGGAGTTAGTGCTGTATATACTAACAGGGGTTAGTGCTGTATTATACTAACAGGGAGTTAGTGCTGTATTATACTAACAGGAGTTAGTGCTGTATATACTAACAGGGAGTTAGTGCTGTATTATACTAACAGGGGGTTAGTGCTGTATTATACTAACAGGGGAGTAGTGCTGTATTATACTAACAGGAGTTAGGTGCTGTATTATACTAACAGGGAGTTAGTGCTGTATTATACTAACAGGGAGTTAGTGCTGTATTATACTAACAGGGAGTTAGTGCTGTATTATACTAACAGGGAGTTAGTGCTGTATTATACTAACAGGGGAGAAGTGCTGTATTATACTAACAGGGAGTTAGTGCTGTATTATACTAACAGGGGAGCAGTGCTGTATTATACTAACAGGGAGTTAGTGCTGTATTATACTAACAGAGGGTTAGTGCTGTATTATACTAACAGGGAGTTAGTGCTGTATTATACTAACAGGAGTTAGTGCTGTATTATACTAACAGGGAGTCAGTGCTGTATTATACTAACAGGGAGTTAGTGCTGTATATACTAACAGGGAGTTAGTGCTGTATTATACTAACAGAGGGTTAGTGCTGTATTATACTAACAGGGAGTTAGTGCTGTATTATACTAACAGGGAGTTAGTGCTGTATTATACTAACAGGGAGTTAGTGCTGTATTATACTAACAGGGAGTTAGTGCTGTATTATACTAACAGGGTGTTAGTGCTGTATTATACTACAGGGAGTTAGTGCTGTATTATACTAACAGGGAGCTAGTGCTGTATTATACTAACAGGGGTTAGTGCTGTATTATACTAACAGGGAGTTAGTGCTGTATTATACTAACAGGGGTTAGTGCTGTATTATACTAACGGAGTTAGTGCTGTATTATACTAACAGGGAGTTAGTGCTGTATTATACTAACAGGGAGTTAGTGCTGTATTATACTAACAGGGGAGCAGTGCTGTATTATACTAACGGAGTTAGTGCTGTATTATACTAACAGGGGAGCAGTGCTGTATTATACTAACAGGGGAGTTAGTGCTGTATTATACTAACAGGGAGTTAGTGCTGTATTATACTAACAGGGGAGCAGTGCTGTATTATACTAACAGGGAGTTAGTGCTGTATTATACTAACAGGGAGTTAGTGCTGTATTATACTAACAGGAGTTAGTGCTGTATTATACTAACAGGGGAGCAGTGCTGTATTATACTAACAGGAGTTAGTGCTGTATTATACTAACAGGGAGTTAGTGCTGTATTATACTAACAGGGGTTAGTGCTGTATTACTAACAGGGAGTTAGTGCTGTATTATACTAACAGGGGAGTCAGTGCTGTATTATACTAACAGGGAGTTAGTGCTGTATTATACTAACAGGGAGTTAGT
The DNA here is from genome assembly GCA_030390025.1 of Squalus acanthias. Classification (NCBI taxonomy): domain Eukaryota; kingdom Metazoa; phylum Chordata; class Chondrichthyes; order Squaliformes; family Squalidae; genus Squalus; species Squalus acanthias. The sequence continues at coordinate 1,505,281 of JASTWF010000032.1, read as the reverse complement.
GCTGTATTATACTAACAGGGAGTTAGTGCTGTATTATACTAACAGGGGAGTTAGTGCTGTATTATACTAACAGGGAGTTAGTGCTGTATTATACTAACAGGGGTTAGTGCTGTATTATACTAACAGGGATTAGTGCTGTATTATACTAACAGAGGGTTAGTGCTGTATTATACTAACAGGGAGTTAGTGCTGTATTATACTAACAGGGAGTTAGTGCTGTATTATACTAACAGGGAGTTAGTGCTGTATTATACTAACAGGGAGTTAGTGCTGTATTATACTAACAGGGGTTAGTGCTGTATTATACTAACGGAGTTAGTGCTGTATTATACTAACAGGGAGTTAGTGCTGTATTATACTAACAGGGGGTTAGTGCTGTATTATACTAACAGGGAGTTAGTGCTGTATTATACTAACAGGGGGTTAGTGCTGTATTATACTAACGGAGTTAGTGCTGTATTATACTAACGGAGTTAGTGCTGTATTATACTAACAGGGGAGCAGTGCTGTATTATACTAACAGGGAGTTAGTGCTGTATTATACTAACAGGGAGTTAGTGCTGTATTATACTAACAGGGAGTTAGTGCTGTATTATACTAACAGGGGAGCAGTGCTGTATTATACTAACAGGGAGTTAGTGCTGTATTATACTAACAGGGGAGCAGTGCTGTATTATACTAACAGGGAGTTAGTGCTGTATTATACTAACAGGGGTTAGTGCTGTATTATACTAACAGGGGAGTTAGTGCTGTATTATACTAACAGGGAGTTAGTGCTGTATTATACTAACAGGGGGTTAGTGCTGTATTATACTAACAGGGAGTTAGTGCTGTATTATACTAACAGGAGTAGTGCTGTATTATACTAACAGGGAGTTAGTGCTGTATTATACTAACAGGGAGTTAGTGCTGTATTATACTAACAGGGAGTTAGTGCTGTATTATACTAACAGGGGTTAGTGCTGTATTATACTAACAGGGAGTTAGTGCTGTATTATACTAACAGGGAGTTAGTGCTGTATTATACTAACAGGGAGTAGTGCTGTATTATACTAACAGGGAGTTAGTGCTGTATTATACTAACAGGGGTTAGTGCTGTATTATACTAACAGGGAGTTAGTGCTGTATTATACTAACAGGGGAGCAGTGCTGTATTATACTAACAGGGAGTTAGTGCTGTATTATACTAACAGGGAGTTAGTGCTGTATTATACTAACAGGGAGCAGTGCTGTATTATACTAACAGGGAGTTAGTGCTGTATTATACTAACAGGGAGTTAGTGCTGTATTATACTAACAGGGAGCTAGTGCTGTATTATACTAACAGGAGTTAGTGCTGTATTATACTAACAGGGGAGTTAGTGCTGTATTATACTAACAGGGAGTTAGTGCTGTATTATACTAACAGGGAGTTAGTGCTGTATTATACTAACAGGGAGTTAGTGCTGTATTATACTAACAGAGGGTTAGTGCTGTATTATACTAACAGGGAGTTAGTGCTGTATTATACTAACAGGGGAGCAGTGCTGTATTATACTAACGGAGTTAGTGCTGTATTATACTAACAGGGGAGCAGTGCTGTATTATACTAACAGGGAGTTAGTGCTGTATTATACTAACAGGGAGTTAGTGCTGTATTATACTAACAGGGGGTTAGTGCTGTATTATACTAACAGGGAGTTAGTGCTGTATTATACTAACAGGGAGTTAGTGCTGTATTATACTAACAGGGGAGTTAGTGCTGTATTATACTAACAGGGAGTTAGTGCTGTATTATACTAACAGGGGAGCAGTGCTGTATTATACTAACAGGGGGTTAGTGCTGTATTATACTAACAGGGAGTTAGTGCTGTATTATACTAACAGGGGAGCAGTGCTGTATTATACTAACAGGGAGTTAGTGCTGTATTATACTAACAGGGGAGTTAGTGCTGTATTATACTAACAGGGAGTTAGTGCTGTATATATAACAGGGGATAGTGCTGTATTATACTAACAGGGAGTTAGTGCTGTATTATACTAACAGGGGAGTTAGTGCTGTATTATACTAACAGGGGAGCAGTGCTGTATTATACTAACAGGGAGTTAGTGCTGTATTATACTAACAGGGAGTTAGTGCTGTATTATACTAACAGGGGAGTTAGTGCTGTATTATACTAACAGGAGTTAGTGCTGTATTATACTAACAGGGAGTTAGTGCTGTATTATACTAACAGGGAGTTAGTGCTGTATTATACTAACAGGGAGTTAGTGCTGTATTATACTAACAGGGTGTTAGTGCTGTATTATACTAACAGGGAGTTAGTGCTGTATTATACTAACAGGGAGTTAGTGCTGTATTATACTAACAGGGGGTTAGTGCTGTATTATACTAACAGGGGTTAGTGCTGTATTATACTAACAGGGAGTTAGTGCTGTATTATACTAACAGGGGTTAGTGCTGTATTATACTAACAGGGAGTTAGTGCTGTATTATACTAACAGGGAGTTAGTGCTGTATTATACTAACAGGGGAGTTAGTGCTGTATTATACTAACAGGGGAGTTAGTGCTGTATTATACTAACAGGGAGTTAGTGCTGTATTATACTAACAGGGAGTTAGTGCTGTATTATACTAACAGGGAGTTAGTGCTGTATTATACTAACAGGGGAGCAGTGCTGTATTATACTAACAGGGAGTTAGTGCTGTATTATACTAACAGGGGGTTAGTGCTGTATTATACTAACAGGGGTTAGTGCTGTATTATACTAACAGGGGAGCTAGTGCTGTATTATACTAACAGGGAGTTAGTGCTGTATTATACTAACAGGGAGTTAGTGCTGTATTATACTAACAGGGAGTTAGTGCTGTATTATACTAACAGGGAGTTAGTGCTGTATTATACTAACAGGGGTTAGTGCTGTATTATACTAACAGGGAGTTAGTGCTGTATTATACTAACAGGGAGTTAGTGCTGTATTATACTAACAGGGAGTAGTGCTGTATTATACTAACAGGGAGTTAGTGCTGTATTATACTAACAGGGGGTTAGTGCTGTATTATACTAACAGGGAGTTTAGTGCTGTATTATACTAACAGGGAGGTTAGTGCTGTATTATACTAACAGGGAGTTAGTGCTGTATTATACTAACAGGGAGTGAGTGCTGTATTATACTAACAGGGAGTAAGTGCTGTATTATACTAACAGGGGATTAGTGCTGTATTATACAACAGGGAGTTAGTGCTGTATTATACTAACAGGGGAGTTAGTGCTGTATTATACTAACAGGGGGTTAGTGCTGTATTATACGAACAGGGAGTTAGTGCTGTATTATACTAACAGGGGAGCCAGTGCTGTATTATACTAACAGGGAGTTAGTGCTGTATTATACTAACAGGGGAGCAGTGCTGTATTATACTAACAGGGAGTAGTGCTGTATTATACTAACAGGGGGTTAGTGCTGTATTATACTAACAGGGAGGTTAGTGCTGTATTATACTAACAGGGAGTTAGTGCTTGTATTATACTAACAGGGAGTAGTGCTGTATTATACTAACAGGAGTTAGTGCTGTATTATACTAACAGGGGAGTTAGTGCTGTATTATACTAACAGGGAGTTAGTGCTGTATTATACTAACAGGGGGTTAGTGCTGTATTATACTAACAGGGAGTTAGTGCTGTATTATACTAACAGGGGTTAGTGCTGTATTATACTAACAGGGAGTTAGTGCTGTATTATACTAACAGGGGGTTAGTGCTGTATTATACTAACAGGGGAGCAGTGCTGTATTATACTAACAGGGGAGCAGTGCTGTATTATACTAACAGGGAGTAGTGCTGTATTATACTAAAGGGGAGTAGTGCTGTATTATACTAACAGGGAGAAGTGCTGTATTATACTAACAGGGGTTAGTGCTGTATTATACTAACAGGGAGTTAGTGCTGTATTATACTAACAGGGAGTTAGTGCTGTATTATACTAACAGGGAGTTAGTGCTGTATTATACTAACAGGGAGTAGTGCTGTATTATACTAACAGGGAGTTATTGCTGTATTATACTAACAGGGAGTTAGTGCTGTATTATACTAACAGGGGGTTAGTGCTGTATTATACTAACAGGGAGTAGTGCTGTATTATACTAACAGGGAGTTAGTGCTGTATTATACTAACAGGGGAGTCAGTGCTGTATTATACTAACAGGGAGTTAGTGCTGTATTATACTAACAGGGAGTTAGTGCTGTATTATACTAACAGGGGAGTTAGTGCTGTATTATACTAACAGGGGAGTTAGTGCTGTATTATACTAACAGGGAGTTAGTGCTGTATTATACTAACAGGGGAGCAGTGCTGTATTATACTAACAGGGAGTTAGTGCTGTATTATACTAACAGAGGGTTAGTGCTGTATTATACTAACAGGGAGTTAGTGCTGTATTATACTAACAGGGGGTTAGTGCTGTATTATACTAACAGGAGTTAGTGCTGTATTATACTAACAGGGAGTTAGTGCTGTATTATACTAACAGGGAGTTAGTGCTGTATTATACTAACAGGGAGTTAGTGCTGTATTATACTAACAGGGGAGCAGTGCTGTATTATACTAACAGGGAGTTAGTGCTGTATTATACTAACAGGGAGTTAGTGCTGTATTATACTAACAGGGAGTTAGTGCTGTATTATACTAACAGGGAGTTAGTGCTGTATTATACTAACAGGGGGTTAGTGCTGTATTATACTAACAGGGAGTAGTGCTGTATTATACTAACAGGGAGTTAGTGCTGTATTATACTAACAGGGAGTTAGTGCTGTATTATACTAACAGGGAGTTAGTGCTGTATTATACTAACAGGGGAGCAGTGCTGTATTATACTAACAGGGGAGCAGTGCTGTATTATACTACAGGGTGCAGTGCTGTATTATACTAACAGGGAGTTAGTGCTGTATTATACTAACAGGGAGTTAGTGCTGTATTATACTAACAGGGAGTTAGTGCTGTATTATACTAACAGGGAGTTAGTGCTGTATTATACTAACAGGGGAGTAGTGCTGTATTATACTAACAGGGAGTTAGTGCTGTATTATACTAACAGGGAGTTAGTGCTGTATTATACTAACAGGGAGTTAGTGCTGTATTATACTAACAGGGAGTTAGTGCTGTATTATACTAACAGGGAGTTAGTGCTGTATTATACTAACAGGGAGTTAGTGCTGTATTATACTAACAGGGAGTAGTGCTGTATTATACTAACAGGAGTTAGTGCTGTAATTATACTAACAGGGAGTTAGTGCTGTATTATACTAACAGGAGTTAGTGCTGTATATACTAACAGGGTTAGTGCTGTAATACTAACAGGGAGGTAGTGCTGTATTATACTAACAGGGAGCAGTGCTGTATTATACTAACAGGGGTTAGTGCTGTATTATACTAACAGGGGAGCAGTGCTGTATTATACTAACAGGAGTTAGTGCTGTATTATACTAACAGGGAGTAGTGCTGTATTATACTAACAGGGGGAGCAGTGCTGTATTATACTAACAGGGAGTCAGTGCTGTATTATACTAACAGGGGTTAGTGCTGTATTATACTAACAGGGAGTTCGTGCTGTATTATACTAACAGGGAGTTAGTGCTGTATTTATACTAACAGGGAGTTAGTGCTGTATTATACTAACAGGGGTTAGTGCTGTATTGATACTAACAGGCGGGTAGTGCTGTATTAATACTAACAGGGGGTTAGTGCTGTATTCTACTAACAGGGGTTAGTGCTGTATTATACTAACAGGGAGCAAGTGCTGTATTATACTACAGGGAGTTGTGCTGTATTATACTAACAGGGAGTAAGTGCTGTATTATACTACAGGGGGTTAGTGCTGTATTATACTAACAGGGAGTAGTGACTGTATTATACTAACAGGGAGTTAGTGCTGTATTATACTAACAGAGGAGTTAGTGCTGTATTATACTAACAGGGGAGTTAGTGCTGTATTATACTAACAGGGAGTAGTGCTGTATTATACTAACAGGGGAGCAGTGCTGTATTATACTAACAGGGGGTTAGTGCTGTATTATACTAACAGGGAGTTAGTGCTGTATTATACTAACAGGGGGTTAGTGCTGTATTATACTAACGGAGTTAGTGCTGTATTATACTAACAGGGGAGCAGTGCTGTATTATACTAACAGGGAGTTAGTGCTGTATTATACTAACAGGGAGTTAGTGCTGTATTATACTAACAGGGGGTTAGTGCTGTATTATACTAACAGGGGAGTTAGTGCTGTATTATACTAACAGGGAGTTAGTGCTGTATTATACTAACAGGGAGCAGTGCTGTATTATACTAACAGGGAGTTAGTGCTGTATTATACTAACAGAGGGTTAGTGCTGTATTATACTAACAGGGAGTTAGTGCTGTATTATACTAACAGGGAGTTAGTGCTGTATTATACTAACAGGAGTTAGTGCTGTATTATACTAACAGGGAGTTAGTGCTGTATTATACTAACAGGAGAGCAGTGCTGTATTATACTAACGGAGTTAGTGCTGTATTATACTAACAGGGAGTTAGTGCTGTATTATACTAACAGGGGTTAGTGCTGTATTATACTAACAGGGAGTTAGTGCTGTATTATACTAACAGGGAGTTAGTGCTGTATTATACTAACAGGGGAGCAGTGCTGTATTATACTAACGGAGTTAGTGCTGTATTATACTAACAGGGGAGCAGTGCTGTATTATACTAACGGAGTTAGTGCTGTATTATACTAACAGGGAGCAGTGCTGTATTATACTAACAGGGAGTTAGTGCTGTATTATACTAACAGGGGGTTAGTGCTGTATTATACTAACAGGGGGTTAGTGCTGTATTATACTAACAGGGAGTTAGTGCTGTATTATACTAACAGGGGAGCAGTGCTGTATTATACTAACAGGGAGTTAGTGCTGTATTATACTAACAGGGAGCAGTGCTGTATTATACTAACAGGGGTTAGTGCTGTATTATACTAACAGGGGTTAGTGCTGTATTATACTAACAGGGAGTTAGTGCTGTATTATACTAACAGGAGGGTTAGTGCTGTATTATACTAACAGGGGTTAGTGCTGTATTATACTAACAGGGAGTTAGTGCTGTATTAGTACTAACAGGGGTTAGTGCTGTATTATACTAACAGGGATTAGGTGCTGTATTATACTAACAGGGATTAGGCTGTATTATACTAACTGGGGTTAGTGCTGTATTATACTAACAGGGGAGCAGTGCTGTATTATACTAACAGGGGGATAGTGCTGTTATTATACTAAAGGGAGTTAGTGCTGTAATATACTAACAGGGAGTTAGTGCTGTATAATACTAACAGGGGAGTTAGTGCTGTTTTATAACTAACGGGAGTAATTGCTGTATTATACTTAACAGGGGAGCAGTGCTGTATTATACGAACAGGGAGTTAGTGCTGTATTATACTAACAGGGTAGTGCGAGTATACTAACAGGGAGCTATGCTGTATATACTAACAGGGAGTAGTAGCTGTATTATACTAACAGGAGTTAGTGCTGTATTATACTAACAGGGGGTTAGTGCTGTATTATACTAATAGGGAGTTAGTGCTGTATTATACTAACAGGGAGTTAGTGCTGTCTTATACCTAACAGGGGGTTAGTGCTGTATATACTAACAGGGGAGTTAGTGCTGTATTATACTAACAGGGAGCATGCTGTATTATACTAACAGGGGGTTAGTGCTGTATTATACTAACAGGGGAGCAGTGCTGTATTATACTAACAGGGAGTTAGTGCTGTATTATACTAACAGGGAGTTAGTGCTGTATTATACTAACAGGGAGTTAGTGCTGTATTATACTAACAGGGAGTAGTGCTGTATTATACTAACAGGGAGCAGTGCTGTATTATACTAACAGGGAGTTAGTGCTGTATTATACTAACAGGGAGTTAGTGCTGTATTATACTAACAGGGAGTTAGTGCTGTATTATACTAACAGGGAGTTAGTGCTGTATTATACTAACAGGGGTTAGTGCTGTATTATACTAACAGGGAGTTAGTGCTGTATTATACTAACAGGGAGTTAGTGCTGTATTATACTAACAGGGGTTAGTGCTGTATTATACTAACAGGGAGTTAGTGCTGTATTATACTAACAGGGAGTTAGTGCTGTATTATACTAACAGGGAGTTAGTGCTGTATTATACTAACAGGGGTTAGTGCTGTATTATACTAACAGGGAGTTAGTGCTGTATTATACTAACAGAGGGTTAGTGCTGTATTATACTAACAGGGGGTTAGTGCTGTATTATACTAACAGGGAGTTAGTGCTGTATTATACTAACAGGGGTTAGTGCTGTATTATACTAACAGGGAGTTAGTGCTGTATTATACTAACAGGGGAGTTAGTGCTGTATTATACTAACAGGGAGTTAGTGCTGTATTATACTAACAGGGGTTAGTGCTGTATTATACTAACAGGGGAGTTAGTGCTGTATTATACTAACAGGGGAGTTAGTGCTGTATTATACTAACAGGGAGTTAGTGCTGTATTATACTAACAGGGGATCAGTGCTGTATTATACTAACAGGGGTTAGTGCTGTATTATACTAACAGGGGAGCAGTGCTGTATTATACTAACAGGGAGCAGTGCTGTATTATACTAACAGGGGTTAGTGCTGTATTATACTAACAGGGAGTTAGTGCTGTATTATACTAACAGGGAGTTAGTGCTGTATTATACTAACAGGGGGTTAGTGCTGTATTATACTAACAGGGGTTAGTGCTGTATTATACTAACAGGGGGTTAGTGCTGTATTATACTAACAGGGGATCAGTGCTGTATTATACTAACAGGGGAGTTAGTGCTGTATTATACTAACAGGGAGTTAGTGCTGTATTATACTAACAGGGAGTTAGTGCTGTATTATACTAACAGGGGAGTTAGTGCTGTATTATACTAACAGGGGGTTAGTGCTGTATTATACTAACAGGGAGTTAGTGCTGTATTATACTAACAGGGGAGTTAGTGCTGTATTATACTAACAGGGAGCAGTGCTGTATTATACTAACGGAGTTAGTGCTGTATTATACTAACAGGGAGTTAGTGCTGTATTATACTAACAGGGAGTTAGTGCTGTATTATACTAACAGGGGTTAGTGCTGTATTATACTAACAGAGGGTTAGTGCTGTATTATACTAACAGGGAGGTTAGTGCTGTATTATACTAACAGGGAGTAGTGCTGTATTATACTAACAGGGGAGCAGTGCTGTATTATACTAACAGGGAGTTAGTGCTGTATTATACTAACAGGGGGTTAGTGCTGTATTATACTAACAGGGAGTTAGTGCTGTATTATACTAACAGGGAGTTAGTGCTGTATTATACTAACAGGGGGTTAGTGCTGTATTATACTAACAGGGAGTTAGTGCTGTATTATACTAACAGGGAGCAGTGCTGTATTATACTAACAGGGGAGTTAGTGCTGTAATTATACTAACAGGGGGTTAGTGCTGTATTATACTAACAGGGAGCTAGTGCTGTATTATACTAACAGGGAGTTAGTGCTGTATTATACTACAGGGGAGTCAGTGCTGTATTATACTAACAGGGCGTTAGTGCTGTATTATACTAACAGGGAGTTAGTGCTGTATTATACTAACAGGAGTTAGTGCTGTATATACTAACAGGGAGTTAGTGCTGTATTATACTAACAGGGAGTTAGTGCTGTATTATACTAACAGGGAGTAGTGCTGTATTATACTAACAGGGAGGGGTTAAGGAGTGCTGTATTATACTAACAGGGAGTTAGTGCTGTATTATACTAACAGGGAGTTAGTGCTGTATTATACTAACAGGGAGTTAGTGCTGTATTATACTAACAGGGGGTTAGTGCTGTATTATACTAACTGGGAGTTAGTGCTGTATTATACTAACAGGGGTGAAGTGCTGTATTTATACTAACAGGAGTTAGTGCTGTATTATTCTAACAGTGAGTTAGTGCTGTATTATACGAACAGGGGATGAGTGCTGTATTATACTAACAGGGGGTTAGTGCTGTATTATACTAACAGGGGAGCAGTGCTGTATTATAACTAACAGGGAGTAGTGCTGTATTATACTAACAGGGAGTTAGTGCTGTATTATACTAACAGGGGTGTAGTTGCTGTATTAAACTAACAGGGAGTTAGTGCTGTATTATACTAACAGGGAGTTAGTGCTGTATGATACTAACAGGGTTAGTGCTGTATTATACTAACAGGGAGGTCAGTGCTGATTATACTAACAGGGGGTTAGTGCTGTATTATACTAACAGGGGTTAGTGCTGTATTATACTAACAGGGGAGCAGTGCTGTTAGTTATACTAACAGGGAGTTAGTGCTGTATTATACTAACAGGAGGCTTAGTTGCTGTATTATACTAACAGGGAGTTAGTGCTGTATTATACTAACAGGGGGTTAGTGCTGTATTATACTAACAGGGGAGCAGTGCTGTATTATACTAACAGGGAGCAGTGCTGTATTATACTAACAGGGGAGTTATGCTGTATTTTACTAACAGGGAGTTTAGTGCTGTATTATACTAACAGGGGTTAGTGCTGTATTATACTAACAGGAGTTAGTGCTGTATTATACTAACAGGGGATCATGTGCTGTATTATACTACAGGGGTGTTAGTGCTGTATATACTAACAGGGAGTTAGTGCTGTATTATAACTAACAGGGGAGTCAGTGCTGTATTATCCTAACAGGGAGTTAGTGCTGTATTATACTAACCTAAGGGTTAGTGCTGTATTATTACTACAGGGAGTTAGTGCTGTATTATACTAACAGGAGTTAGAGCTGTATTATACTAACAGGGGAGTCAGTGCGTATTATACTAACAGGAGTTAGTGCTGTATTATACTAACAAGGGGTTAGTGCTGTATTATACTACAGGGAGTTAGTGCTGTATTATACTAACAGCGGGGTTAGTGCTGTATTAACTAACAGGGAGTAGTGCTGTATTATACTAACAGGGGAGTTAGTGCTGTATTATACTAACAGGGAGTTAGTGCTGTATTATACTAACAGGGGAGTTAGTGCTGTATTATACCTAACAGGGAGTTAGTGCTGTATTATACTAACAGGGAGTTAGTGCTGTCTTATACTAACAGGGAGCTAGTGCTGTATTCTACTAACCTGAGGGTTAGGCTGTTTATACTAACAGGGGGGTAGTGCTGTATTATACTAACAGGGAGTAGTGCTGTATTATACTAACAGGGAGCAGTGCTGTATTATACTACAGGGAGTTAGTGCTGTATTATACTAACAGGGGAGCTGTGCTGTATTATACTACAGGGAGTTAGTGCTGTATTATACTAACAGGGGTTAGTGCTGTATTATACTAACAGGGAGTTAGTGCTGTATTATACTAACAGGAGTTAGTGCTGTATTATACTAACAGGGGTTAGTGCTGTATTATACTAACAGGGAGTTAGTGCTGTATTATACTAACAGGGAGCAGTGCTGTATTATACTAACAGGGAGTTAGTGCTGTATTATACTAACAGGGAGTTAGTGCTGTATTATACTAACAGGGGTTAGTGCTGTATTATACTAACAGGGAGTTAGTGCTGTATTATACTAACAGGGGAGCAGTGCTGTATTATACTAACAGGGAGGTTAGTGCTGTATTATACTAACAGGGGTAGTGCTGTATTATACTAACAGGGTTAGTGCTGTATTATACTAACAGGGAGTTAGTGCTGTATTATACTAACAGGGGTTAGTGCTGTATTATACTAACAGGGGAGCAGTGCTGTATTATACTAACAGGGGTTAGTGCTGTATTATACTAACAGGGGAGCAGTGCTGTATTATACTAACAGGGAGTTAGTGCTGTATTATACTAACAGGGAGTTAGTGCTGTATTATACTAACAGGGGAGTTAGTGCTGTATTATACTAACAGGGAGTTAGTGCTGTATTATACTAACAGGGGTTAGTGCTGTATTATACTAACAGGGGAGTAGTGCTGTATTATACTAACAGGGAGTTAGTGCTGTATTATACTAACAGGGAGATAGTGCTGTATTATACTAACAGGGAGTTAGTGCTGTATTATACTAACAGGGAGTTAGTGCTGTATTATACTAACAGGGGTTAGTGCTGTATTATACTAACAGGGAGCAGTGCTGTATTATACTAACAGGGAGTTAGTGCTGTATTATACTAACAGGGGAGTAGTGCTGTATTATACTAACAGGGAGTTAGTGCTGTATTATACTAACAGGGGAGTTAGTGCTGTATTATACTAACAGGGAGTTAGTGCTGTATTATACTAACAGGGAGTTAGTGCTGTATTATACTAACAGGGGTTAGCTGCTGTATTATACTAACAGGGGAGTAGTGCTGTATTATACTAACAGGGAGTTAGTGCTGTATTATACTAACAGGGAGTCAGTGCTGTATTATACTACAGGGGAGTTAGTGCTGTATTATACTAACAGGGGAGTTAGTGCTGTATTATACTAACAGGGAGTTAGTGCCTGTATTATACTAACAGGGAGTTAGTGCTGTATTATACTAACAGGGAGTTAGTGCTGTATTATACTAACAGGGAGTCAGTGCTGTATTATACTAACAGGGAGTTAGTGCTGTATTATACTAACAGGGAGTTAGTGCTGTATTATACTAACAGGGGTTAGTGCTGTATTATACTAACAGGGGAGTAGTGCTGTATTATACTAACAGGAGTTAGTGCTGTATTATACTAACAGGGGTTAGTGCTGTATTATACTAACAGGGAGTTAGTGCTGTATTATACTAACAGGGAGTTAGTGCTGTATATACTAACAGGGGTTAGTGCTGTATTATACTAACAGGGAGTTAGTGCTGTATTATACTAACAGGGAGTTAGTGCTGTATTATACTAACAGGGGAGCAGTGCTGTATTATACTAACAGGGAGTTAGTGCTGTATTATACTAACAGGGAGTTAGTGCTGTATTATACTAACAGGGGAGTTAGTGCTGTATTATACTAACAGGGAGTTAGTGCTGTATTATACTAACAGGGAGTTAGTGCTGTATTATACTAACAGGGAGTTAGTGCTGTATTATACTAACAGGGAGTTAGTGCTGTATTATACTAACAGGGAGTTAGTGCTGTATTATACTAACAGGGAGTTAGTGCTGTATTATACTAACAGGGAGTTAGTGCTGTATTATACTAACAGGGAGTAGTGCTGTATTATACTAACAGGGAGTTAGTGCTGTATTATACTAACAGGGGAGCAGTGCTGTATTATACTAACAGGGAGTTAGTGCTGTATTATACTAACAGGGGTTAGTGCTGTATTATACTAACAGGGAGTTAGTGCTGTATTATACTAACAGGGGAGCAGTGCTGTATTATACTAACAGGGAGTTAGTGCTGTATTATACTAACAGGGAGTTAGTGCTGTATTATACTAACAGGGGTTAGTGCTGTATTATACTAACAGGGAGTTAGTGCTGTATTATACTAACAGGGAGTTAGTGCTGTATTATACTAACAGGGAGTTAGTGCTGTATTATACTAACAGGGGGTTAGTGCTGTATTATACTAACAGGGAGTAGTGCTGTATTATACTAACAGGGGAGTAGTGCTGTATTATACTAACAGGGGTTAGTGCTGTATTATACTAACAGGGAGTAGTGCTGTGTTATACTAACAGGGAGTTAGTGCTGTATTATACTAACAGGGAGTTAGTGCTGTATTATACTAACAGGGGAGCAGTGCTGTATTATACTAACAGGGAGTTAGTGCTAGTATATACTAACAGGGAGTTAGTGCTGTATTATACTAACAGGGGGTTAGTGCTGTATTATACTAAAAGGGAGTAGTGCTGTATTATACTAACAGGGAGTAGTGCCTGTATTATACTAACAGGGAGTTAGTGCTGTATTATACTAACAGGGAGTTAGTGCTGTATTATACTAACAGGGAGTTAGTGCTGTATTATACTAACAGGGAGTTAGTGCTGTATTATACTAACAGGGAGTTAGTGCTGTATTATACTAACAGGGAGTTAGTGCTGTATTATACTAACAGGGAGTTAGTGCTGTATTATACTAACAGCGGAGTTAGTGCTGTATTATACTAACAGGGAGTAGTGCTGTATTATACTAACAGGGAGATAGTGCTGTATTATACTAACAGGGGAGTCTAGTGCTGTATTATACTAACAGGGAGTTAGTGCTGTATTATACTAACAGGGGTTAGTGCTGTATTATACTAACAGGGAGTTAGTGCTGTATTATACTAACAGGGAGTTAGTGCTGTATTATACTAACAGGGAGTTAGTGCTGTATTATACTAACAGAGGAGTTAGTGCTGTATTATACTAACAGGGAGTTAGTGCTGTATTATACTAACAGGGGGTTAGTGCTGTATTATACTAACAGGGAGTTAGTGCTGTATTATACTAACAGGGAGTTAGTGCTGTATTATACTAACAGGGAGTTAGTGCTGTATTATACTAACAGGGGTTAGTGCTGTATTATACTAACAGGGAGTTAGTGCTGTATTATACTAACAGGGGAGCAGTGCTGTATTATACTAACAGGAGTTAGTGCTGTATTATACTAACAGGGGAGCAGTGCTGTATTATACTAACAGGGAGTTAGTGCTGTATTATACTAACAGGGGAGCAGTGCTGTATTATACTAACAGGGAGTTAGTGCTGTATTATACTAACAGGGAGTTAGTGCTGTATTATACTAACAGGGGAGTTAGTGCTGTATTATACTAACAGGGAGTTAGTGCTGTATTATACTAACAGGGGAGCAGTGCTGTATTATACTAACAGGGAGTTAGTGCTGTATTATACTAACAGGGAGTTAGTGCTGTATTATACTAACAGGGGAGCAGTGCTGTATTATACTAACAGGGAGCTAGTGCTGTATTATACTAACAGGGGGTTAGTGCTGTATTATACTAACAGGGAGTTAGTGCTGTATTATACTAACAGGGGGTTAGTGCTGTATTATACTAACAGGGAGTTAGTGCTGTATTATACTAACAGGGGAGCAGTGCTGTATTATACTAACAGGGAGTTAGTGCTGTATTATACTAACAGGGGAGCAGTGCTGTATTATACTAACAGGGAGTTAGTGCTGTATTATACTAACAGGGGTATTATACTAACAGGGTTAGTGCTGTATTATACTAACAGGGAGTTAGTGCTGTATAATACTAACAGGGGAGTTAGTGCTGTATTATACTAACAGGGAGTTAGTGCTGTATTATACTAACAGGGAGTTAGTGCTGTATTATACTAACAGGGAGTAGTGCTGTATTATACTAACAGGGGAGTAGTGGCTGTATTATACTAACAGGGGAGCAGTGCTGTATTATACTAACAGGAGTTAGTGCTGTATTATACTAACAGGGGAGCAGTGCTGTATTATACTAACAGGGGGTTAGTGCTGTATTATACTAACAGGGGAGTTAGTGCTGTATTATACTAACAGGGAGTTAGTGCTGTATTATACTAACAGGGGTTAGTGCTGTATTATACTAACAGGGGGTTAGTGCTGTATTATACTAACAGGGAGTAAGTGCTGTATTATACTAACAGGGAGTTAGTGCTGTATTATACTAACAGGGAGTTAGTGCTGTATTATACTAACAGGGAGTTAGTGCTGTATTATACTAACAGGGGTTAGTGCTGTTTATACTAACAGGGGAGTTAGTGCTGTATTATACTAACAGAGGAGTTAGTGCTGTATTATACTAACAGGGAGTTAGTGCTGTATTATACTAACAGGGGAGTAGTGCTGTATTATACTAACAGGGAGTTAGTGCTGTATTATACTAACAGGGAGTAGTGCTGTAATATACTAACAGGGAGTTAGTGCTGTATTATACTAACAGGGGTTAGTGCTGTATTATACTAACAGGGAGGGTTAGTGCTGTATTATACTAACAGGGAGTTAGTGCTGTATTATACTAACAGGGGAGTTAGTGCTGTATTATACTAACAGGGAGTAGTGCTGTATTATACTAACAGGGAGTTAGTGCTGTATTATACTAACAGGGAGTTAGTGCTGTATTATACTAACAGGGAGTTAGTGCTGTATTATACTAACAGGGAGTTAGTGCTGTATTATACTAACAGGGAGTTAGTGCTGTATTATACTAACAGGGGAGTAGTGCTGTATTATACTAACAGGGAGTTAGTGCTGTATTATACTAACAGGGGAGCTAGTGCTGTATTATACTAACAGGGAGTTAGTGCTGTATTATACTAACAGGGAGTAGTGCTGTATTATACTAACAGGGAGTTAGTGCTGTATTATACTAACAGGGAGTTAGTGCTGTATTATACTAACAGGGGGTTAGTGCTGTATTATACTAACAGGGAGTTAGTGCTGTATTATACTAACAGGGGGTTAGTGCTGTATTATACTAACAGGGAGTTAGTGCTGTATTATACTAACAGGGAGTTAGTGCTGTATTATACTAACAGGGAGCTAGTGCTGTATTATACTAACAGGGAGTTAGTGCTGTATTATACTAACAGGGGAGCAGTGCTGTATTATACTAACAGGGAGTTAGTGCTGTATTATACTAACAGGAGTTAGTGCTGTATTAAACTAACAGGGGAGTAGTGCTGTATTATACTAACAGGGAGTTAGTGCTGTATTATACTAACAGGGGGTTAGTGCTGTATTATACTAACAGGGAGTTAGTGCTGTATTATACTAACAGGGGAGCAGTGCTGTATTATACTAACAGGGAGTTAGTGCTGTATTATACTAACAGGGAGTTAGTGCTGTATTATACTAACAGGGAGTTAGTGCTGTATTATACTAACAGGGGGTTAGTGCTGTATTATACTAACAGGGGAGCAGTGCTGTATTATACTAACAGGGAGTTAGTGCTGTATTATACTAACAGGGGTTAGTGCTGTATTATACTAACAGGGAGTTAGTGCTGTATTATACTAACAGGGGTTAGTGCTGTATTATACTAACAGGGAGTTAGTGCTGTATTATACTAACAGGGGGTTAGTGCTGTATTATACTAACAGGGAGTTAGTGCTGTATTATACTAACAGGGGTTAGTGCTGTATTATACTAACAGGGAGTTAGTGCTGTATTATACTAACAGGGAGTAGTGCTGTATTATACTAACAGGGAGTTAGTGCTGTATTATACTAACAGGGAGTTAGTGCTGTATTATACTAACAGGGAGTTAGTGCTGTATTATACTAACAGGGAGTTAGTGCTGTATTATACTAACAGGGAGTTAGTGCTGTATTATACTAACAGGGGAGCAGTGCTGTATTATACTAACAGGGAGTTAGTGCTGTATTATACTAACAGGGAGTTAGTGCTGTATTATACTAACAGGGGAGCAGTGCTGTATTATACTAACGGAGTTAGTGCTGTATTATACTAACAGGGGAGCAGTGCTGTATTATACTAACAGGGAGTTAGTGCTGTATTATACTAACAGGGAGTTAGTGCTGTATTATACTAACAGGGGGTTAGTGCTGTATTATACTAACAGGGGTTAGTGCTGTATTATACTAACAGGGGAGCAGTGCTGTATTATACTAACGGAGTTAGTGCTGTATTATACTAACAGGGGGTTAGTGCTGTATTATACTAACAGGGGAGTTGTGCTGTATTATACTAACGGAGTTAGTGCTGTATTATACTAACAGGGAGCAGTGCTGTATTATACTAACAGGGAGTTAGTGCTGTATTATACTAACAGGGAGTTAGTGCTGTATTATACTAACAGGGGGTTAGTGCTGTATTATACTAACAGGGAGTTAGTGCTGTATTATACTAACAGGGAGTTAGTGCTGTATTATACTAACAGGAGTAGTGCTGTATTATACTAACAGGAGGGTTAGTGCTGTATTATACTAACAGGGAGTTAGTGCTGTATTATACTAACAGGGGAGCAGTGCTGTATTATACTAACAGGGAGTTAGTGCTGTATTATACTAACAGGGGGTTAGTGCTGTATTATACTAACAGGGAGTTAGTGCTGTATTATACTAACAGGGAGCAGTGCTGTATTATACTAACAGGAGTTAGTGCTGTATTATACTAACAGGGAGTAGTGCTGTATTATACTAACAGGGAGTTAGTGCTGTATTATACTAACAGGGAGTTAGTGCTGTATTATACTAACAGGGAGTAGTGCTGTATTATACTAACAGGGAGTTAGTGCTGTATTATACTAACAGGGAGTTAGTGCTGTATTATACTAACAGGGAGTTAGTGCTGTATTATACTAACAGGGAGTTAGTGCTGTATTATACTAACAGGGAGTAGTGCTGTATTATACTAACAGGGGTTAGTGCTGTATTATACTAACAGGGAGTTAGTGCTGTATTATACTAACAGGGAGTTAGTGCTGTATTATACTAACAGGGAGTTAGTGCTGTATTATACTAACAGGGGAGTAGTGCTGTATTATACTAACAGGGAGTTAGTGCTGTATTATACTAACAGGGAGTTAGTGCTGTATTAATACTAACAGGGGAGTTAGTGCTGTATTATACTAACAGGGGTTAGTGCTGTATTATACTAACAGGGGAGCAGTGCTGTATTATACTAACAGGGAGTTAGTGCTGTATTATACTAACAGGGAGTTAGTGCTGTATTATACTAACAGGGGAGTTAGTGCTGTATTATACTAACAGGGGTGCAGTGCTGTATTATACTAACAGGGGTTAGTGCTGTATTATACTAACAGGGGTTAGTGCTGTATTATACTAACAGGGGAGCAGTGCTGTATTAACTAACAGGAGTTAGTGCTGTATTATACTAACAGGGAGTTAGTGCTGTATTATACTAACAGGGGAGTTAGTGCTGTATTATACTAACAGGGGGTTGAGTGCTGTATTATACTAACAGGGATCAGTGCTGTATTATACTAACAGGGGTTAGTGCTGTATTATACTAACAGGGGATCAGTGCTGTATTATACTAACAGGGAGTTAGTGCTGTATTATACTAACAGGGAGTTAGTGCTGTATTATACTAACAGGGGTGCAGTGCTGTATTATACTAACAGGGAGTTAGTGCTGTATTATACTAACAGAGGGTTAGTGCTGTATTATACTAACAGGGAGTTAGTGCTGTATTATACTAACAGGGAGTTAGTGCTGTATTATACTAACAGGGAGTTAGTGCTGTATTATACTAACAGGGAGTTAGTGCTGTATTATACTAACAGGGAGCAGTGCTGTATTATACTAACAGGGAGTTAGTGCTGTATTATACTAACAGGGTAGTTAGTGCTGTATTATACTAACAGGGGAGTTAGTGCTGTATTATACTAACAGGGAGTTAGTGCTGTATTATACTAACAGGGGTTAGTGCTGTATTATACTAACAGGGGAGCAGTGCTGTATTATACTAACAGGGGGTTAGTGCTGTATTATACTAACAGGAGTTAGTGCTGTATTATACTAACAGGGGAGCAGTGCTGTATTATACTAACAGGGAGTTAGTGCTGTATTATACTAACAGGGAGTTAGTGCTGTATTATACTAACAGGGGGTTAGTGCTGTATTATACTAACAGGGAGTTAGTGCTGTATTATACTAACAGGGGAGTAGTGCTGTATTATACTAACAGGGAGTTAGTGCTGTATTATACTAACCGGGAGTTAGTGCTGTATTATACTAACAGGGAGTTAGTGCTGTATTATACTAACAGGGAGTTAGTGCTGTATTATACTAACAGGGGTTAGTGCTGTATTATACTAACAGGGGAGTTAGTGCTGTATTATACTAACAGGGAGTAGTGCTGTATTATACTAACAGGGAGTTAGTGCTGTATTATACTAACAGGGAGTTAGTGCTGTATTATACTAACAGGGAGTTAGTGCTGTATTATACTAACAGGGAGTTAGTGCTGTATTATACTAACAGGGAGTTAGTGCTGTATTATACTAACAGGGAGTTAGTGCTGTATTATACTAACAGGGGTTAGTGCTGTATTATACTAACAGGAGTTAGTGCTGTATTATACTAACAGGGGATCAGTGCTGTATTATACTAACAGGGAGTTAGTGCTGTATTATACTAACAGGGAGTTAGTGCTGTATTATACTAACAGGGAGTTAGTGCTGTATTATACTAACAGGGAGTTAGTGCTGTATTATACTAACAGGGAGTTAGTGCTGTATTATACTAACAGGGAGTTAGTGCTGTATTATACTAACAGGGAGTTAGTGCTGTATTATACTAACAGGGGAGTTAGTGCTGTATTATACTAACAGGGAGTTAGTGCTGTATTATACTAACAGGGAGTTAGTGCTGTATTATACTAACAGGGGAGTTAGTGCTGTATTATACTAACAGGGAGTTAGTGCTGTATTATACTAACAGGGAGTTAGTGCTGTATTATACTAACAGGGAGTTAGTGCTGTATTATACTAACAGGGGGTTAGTGCTGTATTATACTAACAGAGGGTTAGTGCTGTATTATACTAACAGGGGAGCAGTGCTGTATTATACTAACAGGGGGTTAGTGCTGTATTATACTAACAGGGAGTTAGTGCTGTATTATACTAACAGGGGGTTAGTGCTGTATTATACTAACAGGGGAGCAGTGCTGTATTATACTAACAGGGGGTTAGTGCTGTATTATACTAACAGGGAGTTAGTGCTGTATTATGCTCTATTAAAATGATTCTTGGTTTTGAACACCTCAATCTAATCTTCTCTGCTCTCAGGAGAACAAACCCAGCTTCTCCAGTCTCTCCACAGAACTGAAGTCCCTCATTCCTAGTACCATTCTAGTAAATCTCCTCCGCACCCTCTCCATGGCCTTGACAACCTGAAAATGTGGTGCCCAGAATTGGACACAATACTCCAGCTGAGGCCTAACCTGTGTTTTATAAAGGTTTAGCAATAACTTCCTTGCTTTTGCACTCTGTGCCACGACCAATAAAGCTCAGGGTCCCGAATGTGTTTTTTTTTACAGCCTTCTCAATTTGTCCTTCCAAGATTTGTGTACATACAGCCCCAGGTCTCTCTGTTCCTGCAAACACATTAAAATTGTACCATTTATTTCATATTGCCTCTCCTCATTCCTCCAAACAAAATGTATCACCTCACAACAAACTCCCACTTTTTACAGGCTGACATTGTCTTACCCTCTGATGTGTAAAGAAAACAAAGATAGATCCCCTTCCATTTTCCTCTCTGGATCATTCTGCTTCTGCCTGTTTCTATTACCCAAATCTGCCCTCTCAGCATCACCTCAACACTGACACATTACTGACAGGGGAGGGATTCAACCTGTAAATATTCTCTCGCTAACACACAGTGCCCATTAAAGTTCCAGCCCTGGTGATGCTTAACTTACAATTTAAATACAGAAACCATCGCAGCCCATTAATTGTCCCAGTGTTAGCGGAGCTGAGGTGGGATCAATGTAATCTCGGTGGCCCTGGGAATGAAATTCCAGGATTGAGGCAGGAACATTTTATCTCCTCTGTGCTGTACCTGCCCTGGGAGAGTTTCATGGGACAGTGTAGAGGGAGCTTTAACCTGTAGCTAACCCACGCTGTAGCCCTGGGAGTGTTTGATGAGACAGTGTAGAGCGATCTTTAACCTGTATCTAACCCACGCTGTAGCCCTGGGAGTGTTTGATGAGACAGTGTAGAGGGAGATTTACTCTGTATTAACCCGTAATGTTCCTGCACTGGGCGTTTTTCAACGGACTGTGTAGAGGGAGTTTTACTCTATAACTTCCTTCTATTCCTTTCTCCCTCATGTAATTATCTAGCTTCCCCTAAAATGCATCTGTGCTATTCGGCTCGACTAATCCACGAGGTAACTAGTTCCACATTCTAACCAGTCTCTGGATGAAGATGTTTCTCCTGAATTCCATTTTGGATTTATTAGTGACTATCTTATATTGATGGCCATTAATTAATCTAACCCCTGTACCTGACCTGGATGTGATTGATGGGACAGTGCAGAGGGAGCTATACTCTGTATCTAACCGTGCTGTACCTGCCCTGGGATTGTTTGAAAGGGACAGTTCAGAGGGAGCATTACTCTGTATCTAACCCATGCTGTACCAGCCCTGGGAGTGTTTGATGGGGCATTGTATAGGGAGCTTTACTCTGTATCTAACCCATGCTGTACCTGCCCTGGGAGTGTTTGATGTGGCAGTGTAGAGGGAGCTTTACTCTGTATCTAACCCGTGCTGTCACTGCCCTGGGAGTGTTTGATGGGACAGTGTAGAGGGAGCTTTACTCTGTATCTAACCATGCTGTACCTACCCTGGTATGTTTGATGTGACGGATTAGATACAGAGTAAAGCTCCCTCTACACTGTCCCATCAAACAGTCCCAGGGCAGGTACAGCATGTGGTTAGATACAGAGTAAAGCTCCCTCTACACTGTCCCATCAAACACTCCCAGGGCAGCTACAGCACGGGTTAGATACAGAGTAAAGCTCCCTCTACACTGTCCCATCAAACACTCCCAGGGTAGCTACAGCACCGGTTCGATTAAAAAGTAAAGCTCACTCTAAACTGTCCCATCGAAGGCTCCACGGCACTCTACAGCACGGGTTAGATACAGATTCAATTTCCCTTTGCACTGTTGCATCAATCCCTGCCAGGACTGTTACAGCACATTTTAGATACAGATTAAAGCTATTTCCAAACTGTCCTATCAAACACTTCCAGGGTAGCTGCAGCACATGTTCTATACAGAGTGAGGCTCCCACCGCACTCTCCAATCAAACAATCCCAGGGTAGCTGCAGGACAGGTTCTATACAGAGTGAAGCTCCCTCCGCACTCTCCAATCAAACACACCCAGGGTAGGTACAGCACAGGTTCTATGCAGAGTGAGGCTGCCTCCGCACGGCCCTATCAAACACTCGCAATTATAGCACCGATTGTGTTTAAAGTTCCCTCACATTATTTATGAAATCGGGTTCACAGTTACAGTGAGGGTGTCTGTCGGACTCTAGTTTGTTCACCTCCTGCTGTGTAACAGAAACCGCCTTCAGTGTGTCCAGTGAGCAGAAAAGAATTGCTGTCGTTTGTTAAAATTCCCCACTGAACTCATTGTTAATCTGCTTTAACAGGACGGGCCTGGATCATCTGGAATATTTAAATACTAAAAGACGGTGATTGTAGATTAAATAATAAAGCATTACCATGATTTGACTTCAATGGAGAGGAGGGATTCACATGTCGAAGAATGTTGGACTGAAGATATCTGGGTTTCTTTGAGAAAAAATAAGCAAATAATAGGCAATTAAAGACTATCTGTTTATTCGTACCGAGATTTGTATGAACTTTAGGCCGTGAGTTTCACTGTCTGTGTACACAGGAGTGAAGGATTACATCAAACCAAGATTATAATTCAGATTCGAACAGATCACTAGACTGATCACTGTGTTAAGGGGATTGTCCTACGAGGAGAGAGTAAGTTGACTAGGCCTATATTTGCTGGAGTTTAGAAGAATGAGAGGTGATCTCATTGAAAGATATGAAATTCTTGAGGTGCTTGACAGGGTAGCTGCTGGCAGGATGTTTCCCCTGGCTGGGGAGTCTAGAACCAAGAGTTACAACCTCAGGATAAGTGGTCGGCCGCTGAGGACTGAACTGAGGAGACATTTCTTCTCTCATACGGTTGTGAATCTTTGGAATTCTCTACCCCAGAGGGTTGTGGATGTTCAGTCGTTGAGTATATTCAAGAAAGCTATTGATAGATGTTAGTATCGTAAGGGAATCAAGGGATATGGGTATCGGGCAGGAATGTGGAGTGGAGGTAAAGATCAGCCAGGATCTCATGATGGAGCAGGCTCGAAGGACCGAATGAGGCGGTCTCTCTCCATCAGGACGCCCACTCCCGGGAATCCAACAAGGTAAATACTGACACCCTCATGGGGACCCTTTGTAAATACTCACACAATCGCGGGGATCCACCAAGGTAAATTCTGAAACACTCCCGGGGATCCAGCAAGGTAAATACTGAGACACACTCATGGGGACCCTCGGCAAATACAGACGCACTCCCGGGGGACGCCCCACTGTAAATACTGACACATCTTGGGTACACCCTGCAAATCCTAACACACTCCCGGGGATCCCCGACTGCAAATACTGACAAACTCCCGGGGGCGCCCTGTGAATATTGACACACACCCGGGGTCCCTCTGCAAATACCGACACACTCCCGTGGAACCTCTGTAAATAGTGACACATTCCGGGGGTCCCTCTGTAAATACTGACACACTCCCGGGACCCTCTGTAAATACTGACACACTCCCGGGGACCCTCTGTAAATACTGACACACTCCCGTGTAACCTCTGCAAATACTGACACACTCCTGGGGACCCTCTGTAAATACTGACACACTGCCGTGGAACCTCTGCAAATACTGATACACTCCCGGGGACACTCTGTATATACTGAAACACTCCCGGGGACCCTCTGTAAATACTGACACACTCCCGTGGAACCTCTGCAAATAATGACACACTCCCGGGGACCCTCTGTAAATACTGACACACTCCCGCGGACCCTCTGTAAATACTGACACACTCTCGGGGACCCTATGAAAATTCTGACACACTAAGAGGAAGCCCTGTAAATACTGACACACTCCTGGAGACCTCCTGTAAATACTGAAACACTCCTGGAGACCTCCTGTAAATACTGATACACACCTGGAGACCTCCTATAAATACTGACACGCTCCCGTGGACACTCTGCAAATAATGACTCCTTCCTGGGTACACTCCGTAAAAATTGACACACTCCCGGGGACCATCTTTAAATACAGACACACTCCGGGGATCCTCTGTAAATACTGACACACTCCCGGGGACCCCCTGTAAATATTGACACACTCTCGGGGACCCTTTGAAAATACTGACACGCTCCCGGGGACCCTCTGTAAATACTGACACACTCCCGGGACCCTCTGTAAATACTGACCCTCTCCCGGGGAGCCCGTGTAAATATTGACACACGCCTGGGAACCTTCTGTATATACTGACCCACATCCGGGGACCCACTGTAAATAATTACACACTCCTGTAAATAGTGACACATTCCCGGGCACACTCCGTAAATACTGACTCACACCCGTGGACCCTCTGTATATACTGACACAATCCCACGGTCCCCATGTACATACTGGCACACCCCCCGGGACCCCCTGCAAATACTGACACACTCCTGGGGACCCTCTGTAAATACTGACACACTCCCGAGGACCCTATGTAAATACTGACACGCTCCTGAGGACACCTGTAAATATTTACACACTCACGGGGACCCTCTGTAAATATTGATACACTCCCGTGGAACCTCTGCAAATAATGACACACTTACGGGGACCCTCTGAAAATAATGCCACACTCCCGGGGACCCTATTCAAATAATGACACACTCCCGGGGACACTCCATATATATTGACACACTCCCAGGGACCGTCTGTAAATACAGAAACAATCTGGGGTTCCTCTGTAAATACTGACACACTCCCGGGGACCCCCTGTAAATATTGACACACTCTCGGGAACCTCTGAAAAAACTGGGAACGCTCCCGGGGACCCTCTGTAAATACTGCCACACTCCCGGGGACCCCCTGTAATTACAGAAATACTACCGTGGAACCTCTGTAATTAATGACACACACCCGGGGACCCTGTGTAAATACTGACACACTCCCGGGGTCCCCCTCTAAATACTGACACACTCCCGGGGACCCTTTTTATTTGCTGACTCACAACCGGGGACCCGCTCTAATTATTGACACGCACCCGGGGACACTCTGTAAATACTTACACACACCCGGGGACCCCCTCTAAATACTAACACACTCCCGGGGACCCCCTGGAAATACTGACACATTCCCGGGGACACACTGTAAATACTGACACACTCCCGGGGACCCTCTTTCAATACTGACACATTCCCGGGAGCTCTCTGTAAATACTGAAACGCTCCCGTGGACACTTTGTAAATACTGACACACTCCCGGTGACCCTCTGTAAATACTGCCGCACACACGGGGACCAACTGCCAATAATGACACCTTCCCGGGGACACTCCGTAAATACTGACACACTCCGGGGGATCCCCTGTAAATATTGACACACTCCAGGGTACCCTCTGAAAATACTGACACGCTCCCGGGGACCCTCTGTAAATACTGACTGACTCCCGGGACCCTCTGTAAATACTGACACACTCCCGGGGACTCACTGTAAATACTGACACACTCCCGGGGAACCTCTGTAAATACTGACACACTCCCGGTGAAACAATGTAAATACTGACACACTCCCGGGGACCCTCTGTAAATATTGACACACTCCTGGGAACCCTCTGCAAATACTGACACACTCCTGGGACCCTCTGTAAATATTGACTCACTCCCGGGGACTCCCTGTAAATATTGACACACTCCTGGTAACCCTCTGCAAATACTGACACACTCCCGGGACCCTCTGTAAATACAGACACATTCCTGGGGACGCTATGTAAATACTAAGACACTCCCGGGGACCTTCTGTATATACTGACCCATTCCCGGGGACCCTCTGTAATACTGAGAGGCACCCGGGGACCCGCTGTAAATATTGACACGAACCCGGGGACCCTCTGTAAATAATGACTCACCCCTGTAAATACAGACACATTCCCGCATACACTCCGTAAATACTGACACACACCCGTGGACCCTCTGTAAATACTGACACACACCCGTGGACCCTCTGTATATACTGACACACTGCCGTGGACCCTCTGTATATACTGACAGAATCCCACGGTCCCCATGTACATACTGACACACTCCCCGGGACCCCTGTAAATACTGACACACTCCTGGGGACACTCAGCAAATAATGACACACTCCCGGCGACCCTCTGTAAATACTGACACACTCCCTGGGAGACTCTGTAAATACTGTCACACTCCCCGGGACCCCCTGTAAATACTGACACACTCCTGGGGACCCTCAGCAAATAATGACACACTCCCGGGGACCCTCTGTAAATACTGACACCTTCCTGGGATCCCTCTGCAAATAATGACACACTCCCGGGGACCCCTGTAAATATTGACACTCTCCCGGGGACACACTGTAAATACTGACACCTTCCTGGGGACCCTCTGCAAATGATGACACACTCCCGGGGACCATCTGTAAATACTGACACACTCCCGGGACCCTCTGTAAATACTGACACATTCCTGGGGACGCTATGTAATTACTAAGACGCTCCCGGGGACCTTCTGTATATACTGACCCATTCCCGGGGACCCTCTGTAAATACTGACAGACACCCGGGGACCCGCTGTAAATATTGTCACGAACCCGGTGACTCACTGTAAATACTGACACACTCCTGTAAATACTGACACATTCCCGGGTACACTCCGTAAATACTGACACACACCCGTGGACCCTCTGTATATATTGACACACTGCCGTGGACCCTCTGTATATACTGACACCTTCCTGGCGACCCTCTGCAAATAATGACACACTCCCCGGGACCCTATGCAAACAATGACACACTCCCGGGGACACTCCGTAAATACTGACACACTCCCGGGGACCCCCTGTAAATATTGACACTCTCCCGGGGACACTCTGTAAATACTGACACACTCCCCGGGACCCTCTGTAAATACTGACACCTTCCTGGGGACCCTCTGCAAATAATGACACACTCCCGCGGACCCTCTGTAAATACTGACACACTCCCGAGACATCCTGCAAATACTGACACACTCCCGAGACCCTCTGTAAATACTGACACATTCCTGGGGACGCTATGTAAATACTAAGACGCTCCCGGGGACCTTGTGTATATACTGACCCATTCCCGGGGACCCTCTGTAAATACTGACAGACACCCGGGGACCTGCTGTAAATATTGACACGAATGCGGTGACTCACTGTAAATACTGACACACTCCTGTAAATACTGACACATTCCCGGGTACACTCCGTAAATACTGACACACACCCGTGGACCCTCTGTATATACTGACACACTGCCGTTGACCCTCTGTATATACTGACACACTGCCGGTGACCCTCTGTAAATACTGACACAATCCCACGGTCCCCATGTACATACTGACACACTCCCTGGGACCCCCTGTAAATACTGACACACTCCCGAGGACATCCTGTAAATACTGACACACTCCTGGGACCCTCTGTAAATACTGACACATTCCTGGGGACGCTAACTAAATACTAAGACGCTCCCGGGGACCTTCTGTATATACTGACCCATTCCCGGGGACCCTCTGTAAATACTGACAGACACCCGGGGACCCGCTGTATATATTGTCACGAACCCGGTGACTCACTGTAAATACTGACACACTCCTGTAAATACTGACACATTCCCGGGTACACTCCGTAAATACTGACACACACCCGTGGACCCTCTGTATATACTGACACACTGCCGTGGACCCTCTGTATATACTGACACCTTCCTGGGGACCCTCTGCAAATAATGACACACTCCCCGGGACCCTATGCAAACAATGACACACTCCCGGGGACACTCCGTAAATACTGACACACTCCCGGGGACCCCCTGTAAATATTGATACTCTCCCGGGGACACTCTATAAATACTGACACACATCCCCGGGACCCTCTGTAAATACTGACACCTTCCTGGGGACCCTCTGCAAATAATGACACACTCCCGTGGACCCTCTGTAAATACTGACACACTCCCGAGGACATCCTGCAAATACTGACACACTCCCGAGACCCTCTGTAAATACTGACACATTCCTGGGGACGCTATGTAAATACTAAGACGCTCCCGGGGACCTTGTGTATATACTGACCCATTCCCGGGGACCCTCTGTAAATACTGACAGACACCCGGGGACCTGCTGTAAATATTGACACGAACGCGGTGACTCACTGTAAATACTGACACACTCCTGTAAATACTGACACATTCCCGGGTACACTCCGTAAATACTGACACACACCCGTGGACCCTCTGTATATACTGACACACTGCCGTTGACCCTCTGTATATACTGCCACACTGCCGTTGACCCTCTGTAAATACTGACACAATCCCACGGTCCCCATGTACATACTGACACACTCCCTGGGACCCCCTGTAAATACTGACACCTTCCTGGGGACCCTCTGCAAATAATGACACTCTCCTGGGGACCCTCTATAAATACTGACACACTCCAGGGGACCCTCAGCAAATAATGACACACTCTCGTGGACCCTCTGTAATTACTGACACTCTCCCGGGGACCCTATGCAAACAATGACACACACCCGGGGACACTCCTGTAAATATTGACACACTCCCGGGGACCCTCCGTTAATACTGACACACTCCCGGGGAACCTCTGTAAATACTGACACACTCCCGGGGACCCCCTGTAAATATTGACACACTCCCGGGGACCCTCTGAAAATACTGGCAATGCTCCCGGGGACCCAGTGTAAATATTGCTACACTCCCGGGACCCTCTGTAAATACTGCCACACTTCAGGCGACGCCCTGTAATTACAGAAACACTACCGTGGACCTTCTGTAAATAATGACACACACCCGGGGAACCTCTGTCAATGCTGAGACTCTCCCGGGAACCCTCTGTAAATACTGACACACTCTCGGGGACCCTCTGTAAATAATGACACACTCCCGGGGTCCCTCTGTAAATAATGACACACTCCCGGGGACCCTCTGTGTAAATAATGACACACTCCCGGGGACCCTTTCTAAATACTGACACACTCCCGGGGACCCTTTCTAAATACTGACACGGTCCCTGTGGACGCTTTTTATTTACTGACTCACACCCGGGGAGCCGCTGTAAATACTTACACACACCCGGGGACCCCCTCTAAATACTAACACACTCCCGGGGACCCCCTGGAAATACTGACAGGCTCCTGGGGACACTCTGTAACTACTGACACACTCCCGGGGACACTCTTTCAATACTGTCACATTCCCGGGAACTCTCTGTAAATACTGACACACTCCCGTGGACATTTTGTAAATAAAGACACACTCCCAGGGACCCTCTGTAAGTACTGCTGCACACACGGGAACCAACTGCAAATAATGACACACTCCCGAGGGACCCTCTGCAAATACTGGAACCCCATGTAAATACAGGCACACACCTGGGGACACCCTGTAAACATTGACAAACTCCCGGGGACCCTCTGCAAATACTGACACGTTCCCATGGACCCTCTGTATATACTGACCCACTCCGGGGTCCCTCTGCAAATAGCGACACATTCCCGGGGACATTCTTTAAAAACTGACGCACTCCCGGGACCCTATGTAAATACAGACACATTCCTGGGGACCCGATGTAAATACTGACACACTCCCGGGGTCCCTCTGTATTTACTGACACACACCCGGGACACCGTAAATACTGAGATTCACCCGGGAATCTCTGTAAATTATGACACACTCCCGGATCCCCCTGTAAATAATGAAACATTCCCGGGCAAACTCTGTAAATACTGACATTCACCCAGGGATCCTTTGTAAATACTGACTCACTGCCGAGCACCCTCTGTCAATCCTGATACACTCTCGGGAATCCCTGTAAATAATGACACACACCCGGGGAGTGCCTGTAAATACTGACACACTCCCGGGGACTCACTGTAAATACTGACCCACCCCCGGGGACTCACTGTAAATTCAGACCCACTCCCGGGGACTCACTGTAAATACTGACCCACTCCCGGGGACCCTTTGTAAATAATAACACACTCCCGGGGACCCTCTGTAAATACTGACACACTCCCGGGGACCCTCTGTAAATACTGGCATATTCTGGGATCCAGCTGCAAATACTGACACATTCCAGGGGACTTCTGTAAATACTGACACACTCCCAGGGACCCTCTGCAAAAACTGACACATTCCCGGACACAAACGGTAAATATGACACACTCCCAGGGACCCACTGTAAATACAGACACACTCACAGGGACCCTGTGTAAATACTGACAAACTCCTGGGGACAAACTGTAAATAATGACACATTCCCGGGGACAAACTGTAAATACTGACACATTCCCGGGGACCCTCGGTAAATACTGACACTTTTCCGGGTACCCTCTTCAAATACTGACACAGTCCCGGGGAGCCTCTTTAAATACTGCCTCACTCCTGGAGTCCTGCTGCAAATACAGCCACACTACCGGTGCCCTCTTTAATTCTAACATACTCCTGGGGACCATCTGTAAATTGGGTGAGACTCCCGGGGACCCTCTGTAAATACTGACATAGACCCGGGGACCCTCTGTAAATACGGACAGACTCCCGCGGACCCGCTGTAAATACGCACACACTCCCGCGGACCCTCTGTAAATACGGACACACTCCCGCGGACTCGCTGTAAATACGGACACACTCCCGCGGACCCTCTTTAAATACGGACACACTCCCACGGACTCGCTGTAAATACGGACACACTCCCGCGGACTCTCTGTAAATACTGACACACTCTCACAGATCACAGTACATACTGACACACTCCCGGGGTCCCTCTGTAAATTCTGACACATACCCGGAGAACCCCTGCAAATACTGTAACACTCCCGGGGAACCCCTCTAAAAACGGCCACACTCCCGGGGACCCCCTGTAAATAGAGAAACACTTCCGGGGACCCTCTGTGAATATGACACACTCCCTGGGATTCTCTGTAAATACTGAAACACTCCCGGGGACCCCCTCTAAATACTGACACACTCCCTGGGGACCATCAGTATTTACTGACACACACCCGGGGATCCGCTGTAAATATTGAAATGTCCCGGGGACCCTCTATAAATACTGACACACTACCGGGGACACCCTGTAAATACTGACACAATCCCAGTGACCTCTTGTAAATACTGACACACTGCCGGGGACGTCATGTAAATAATGACATGCTCCTGCGGACCCACTGCAAATACAGACATATTCCTGGGGACCCTCTTTCATTACTGACACATTCCCGGGGACCCACTGTAAATACTGACAAACTCCCGGGGACACTCTGTAAATACTGACACACTTACGGGAACACTCTGTAAATATTGATACACTCCCGTGTAACCCCTGTAAATACAGACACATTTCCAGGGACCCTCTGTAAATACTGACACACAACCAGGGACCCTCTGTAAACACTGAAACACTCCCGGGGACCCCATTTAATTACTGACACACTGGCGGGGAGCCTCTGAACATACAGACGCACTCCCGGGGACCCCCTGTAAATTCTGACTCACACCCAAGGCCCCCTCCGTAAATATTGACAAACTCCAGGGGACACTCTGTAAATATTGACACACGCCCGGGGACCCCCTGTAAATAATATCACACTCCGGTGGACACCATGTACATAATGACACATTCCCGGGGACCCATGTCAATACTGACACACTCCCGGTGACCCCCTGTATATACGGACAGGCTCCCGGTGTACAATGCTTTCTTCTCAGTCTGTCAGCATCATCTGACAACCATTACATCATAGAATCATAGAATGATACAGCACAGAAGGAGGCCATTCGATACATCATGCCTATGCCGGCTCTTTGAATGAGCTGTCCAATTAATCCCACTCCCCTGCTCTTTCCCCATAGACATGGAAATCATATTCCATCAAAAATGTATCCAATTCCCTTTTGAAAGTTATTATTGAACCTTCTTCCACCGCCCTTTCAGGCAGTGCATTCCAGATCACAACAACTCGCTGTGTAAAAAAATGTTTCCTCATGTCACCTCAGGTTCTTTTTTCCAATCACCTTAAATCTGTGTCCTTTGGTTACTGACCCTTCAGCCACTGGAATCAGTTTCTCCTTATTTACTCTATCAAAACCGTTCATGATTTTGAACTCCTCTATCAAATCTCCCATAATCCTCTGCGCTCTAAGCAGACAAATCCCAGCATCTCCAGTCTCTCCAAATACCGGACGTCCCTCATCCATGGCACCATTCTGCTTCTGCCCGATTCCATTATCAAAAAATTCCCTCTCAGCATTACTTCAATACAGACACATTACTGACACGGGAGGGATTCATCCTGTAAATATTCTTCCGCTGGCCCATTAAAGTTTGAGCCTTGGTGATGCTTGACATTTAATTTCAATACAGAGACCATCGCAGTCCCTTTACTGCCCCAGTGTTAGCGGGTGAGCAGCATTCAGTGTCTGGGACATTGATATCCGGTCAGGGCCCTCACAATGTCCCCTGTCCTGTTAACGCAAACACTCTCCCAGTAAGACCCATCTGGAGAACTGTGTTCAGTTCTGGGCCCCGCACCTCAGGAAGGATATATTGGCCTTGGAGAGGGTGCAGCGCAGATTCACCAGAATGATACAGGGGATGAAAGGGTTAAATTATGAGGACAGGTTGCATAGACTAGACTGGTATTCCCTTGAGTATAGAAGATTAAGGAGTGAACAAATTGCAGTGTTTCAGATGATTAAAATAATTAGGGTAGATAGAGAGAAACTATTTCCTCAGGTGGGGGGAGTCCAGAACAAGGGGCATAATCTTAAAATTAGAGCTAGGCTGTTCAGTGGTGATGTCAGGAAGCACTTCTTCACACAATGGATAGTGGAAATCTGGAACACTCTCTCCCCCAAAACGCTGTTGAGGCTGGGGGTCAATTAATAGTTTGAAAACTGAGATTGATAGATTTGTGTTGAATAAGGGTATTAAGGTTACGGAACCAAGGCGGGTAGATGGAATTAAGGTACAGATCAGCCATGATCTCATTGAATGGTGGAGCAGGCTTGAGGGGCTGAATTGCCTCTTCCTGTTCCTATGTTTCCATGTTTCTAAGACCCTATAAATTCTCTCTCTGTCTCTCCTCACTCTAGTTTGCATTTGTTGTGAAATGAGCAGCTCTGAGCTTCAGCAGATCTTATCCGTGCTTTTGATCTGGACAGTTCATTGTTCTCAGTCTCTGAGCAGCCTCTGACAAACAACAAGCTCTCACCTTTTGAAGGCTGACATTGTCTTGCCTGACGCACACAGCGTACAACATTCAAATCCGTTAGTCACATGGGATGGAAAGATCAGGCAGGCTCAGAAGTGACAATGGGTTCAGATTGGCAGCGAGTAACTTCCTTGTATGCTGGAATTAACCCTTGGGGATTCACAGATTCGGCAATAATGGGAGAATGGATATTTATGAAATTATCGGGGACCAGGCCTTATCATGAGTTGCTTGGGAGTGAGATTGAAAGTCAGTCAGCACTTTTAACGCACAATGTAACACTGAGCCATCAGGTGCTACAAAAAGATTGAGATCACTGAGGGTACGGTAGCATAGTGGTTATGTCACTGGAATATTGATCCAGAGAACGAAAGGTCGAATCCCACCCCAGAAGTTTGATAATTTGAATTCAAGTTTAAAAATCTGGGTATGTAAAGTCTGGTATCAGTGATTGTGACTGACACATGGATGGATATATTCTGTGAATAT
This sequence comes from Squalus acanthias, assembly GCA_030390025.1. Taxonomy (NCBI): domain Eukaryota; kingdom Metazoa; phylum Chordata; class Chondrichthyes; order Squaliformes; family Squalidae; genus Squalus; species Squalus acanthias. Next base: position 1,470,783 of record JASTWF010000032.1, on the reverse strand, counting down.
TCTCAAGCTAACACTCAATATACATAAATGTTCAAATATACATGGGTGGGATGTGACTGTGATATAGGTGGGATTTGACTCTGATATGGGAGGGAGTTGTTTCTGATATGGGAAGGATTTGTAGACATGGATCCCTGAATCACTTGGCTCCTCCACAGTTCCTAGATTCCCACATTTAGAAAATACTCTGATCTATCTTTCTCAGTTCTGAAGTGGATCAACTCACACGTTCATGGGCACTGAGTGTTAGAAAGAGAATATTCACAGGGTAAATCCCTCCCATATCAGTAATGTATCATTAATGGGCGATGGTATATCAATATGTCTGTCAAGTGTAGAGCTTACCTTAATCCTTCGACATACACACTCTTGGTGATTCTTGATATTTAATTTAAATACAGAGACCATCGCAGTCCCTTTACTGTCCCAGTGTTAGTGGGTGAGCAGGAGTCAGGGTCTGGAACATTGATATCTGGTCAGGGGCCTCACAGTGTCTCGCTTCCTGGTTACCCAAACACTCTCCCAGCTCGCTCCCTCTCCTCACTCTAATTTGCATATGTTGATAAGTGTACTCCTGAGCCCATCAAAAATTCGTTTTCGTGCTTTTGATGTGAACAATCTATTGTTCTCTGTCTGTCAGCATCATCTGACAAACATTACATCATAGAATCCTAGAATGATACAGCACAGAAGGAGGCCATTCGGCCCATCGTGCCTCTGCCGGCTCTTTGAAAGAGCTGTCCAATTAATCCCACTCCCCTGCTCTTTCCCCATAGACCTGTAAATCACATACCGTCAAAGAATTATCCAATTGCCTTTTGGAAGTTAGTATTGAACCGGCTTCCAGTGCCCTTTCAGTCAGTGCATTCCAGATCAGAACAACTTACTGTGTAATTAAAAATGTTTCCTCATGTCGGCTCTTGTTCTTTTCCCAATCACCTTAATACTGTGTCCTCTGGTCACTGACCCTTTCTGCCACTGGAAACAGCTTATCCTTATTTACTCTATCAAAACGATTCATGGTTTTGAACACCTCAATCAAATCTCCTCTTAATCTCCTCTGCTCTAAGGAGAACAAACCCAGCTTCTCCTGTCTCTCCACAGAACTGAAGTCCCTCATTCCTGTTACCATTCTAATAAATCTCCTCTTCACCCTCACCATGGCCTTGACAACCTGCCTAAAATGTGGTGCCCAGAATTGAACACAATACTCTAGCTGAGGCCTAACATGTGTTTTTTAAAAGTTTAGCGATAACTTCCTTGCTTTTGTACTCTGTGCTGCGACTAATAAAGCTCCGGATCCCGAATGTTTTTTTAACAGCCTTCTCAACTTGTCCTTCCAAGATTTGTGTACATACAGCCGCAGGTCTCTTTGTCCTGCACCCCCTTTAAAATTTAGTTCACATTGCCTCTCCTCATTTATCCTACCAAAATGTATCACCTCACAACAAACTCCCACTTTTTACAGGCTGACATTGTCTTAGCCTCTGATGTGTAGAGAAAACAAAGATGGATGCCCTTCCATTTGCCTCTCTGGATCATTCTGCTTCTGCCCGATTCCATTACCCAAAAATGTCCCCTCAGCATCAGCTCAATACTGACACATTACTGACACGGGAGGGATTCAACCTGAAAATATTATCTCGCTAACACTCAGTGCCCATTAAAGTCCCAGCCCTGGTGATGCTTGACTTTCAATTTAGGTACAGAGACCATCGCAGTCCTTTTAATGTCCGAGTGCTGGTGAGTGAGCAACAGTCAGTGTCTAGGACATTGACATCCGGTCAGGGGCCTCGCAGTGTCCCACGTCCTGGTTACACAGACACTCTCCGAGTATGACATAATCTGGAGTAACTGTGTTCAATTCTGGGCCCCGCACCTCAGGAAGGATATATTGGCCTTGGTGTGGGTGCCGCGCAGATTCACCAGAATGATACCGTGGCTAAAAGGGCTACATTATGAGGACAGGTTGCATGGACTAGGCTTGTATTCCCTTGACTATAGAATATGAAGGAGTGAATTATTGTAGTGTTTAAGATGATTAAATGAGTTGATAGGGTAACTAGAGATGAACTCTTTCCACTGGTGGTGGGGGATGGGGGGGGGTGGGTGGGTGGCGGAGTTCAGAACAAGGGGCATGATCTTAAAATTGGAGCTGGGCTTCAGTGGTGATATCAGGAAGCACTTCTTCACACAAATAGTTGGAAATCTGGAACTCTCGCCCCCATAAAGCTGTTGAGCCTGGGGGAGGAGGGGTGGTAAATTAAAAGTTTGAGAACTGATATTGATAGATTTTTTGGCGGTAAGTTTATTAAAGTTACGTAACCAAGGGGGTCGATGGAGTTATGGTACAGATCAACCATGATCTGATTAAATGCTGGAGCAGGCTTGAGGGGCTGAATTGCCTCCTCCAGTTCCTAAGTATTCATGTTTCTAAGACCCTAAGAATTCTCTCTCTGTCTCACTTCCCTTTAGTTTGCATTAGCTGTGAAATGAGCAGCTGTGAGCTTCAGCAGATCTTATCCGTGCTTCTGATTTCGATAGTTTATTTTTCTGTCTCTGAGCAACCTCTGACAAACAACACGCTCCCTCCCACCTTTGGAAGGCTGACATTGTCTTGCCTGCAACACACAGCGTACAACATTCAAATCTGTTAACCACAGTGGAAGCAAAGATCACGCAGAGTCAGAAGTGACAATGGCTCCAGTGTGGCAGCGAGTAACTTCCTTGTATGCTGGAATTAACTCACGGGGATTCACAGATTCGGCAATATGGGGAACCTGGAGATTGATGAAACTATCAGGGATCAGGCCTTGATCATGAGCTGTTTGAAGTGAGATGGAAAGTCATTCAGCCCTTTTAACTCTGTAAAACAAAGCAATCTGGTGATACAAAAAGATTCAGATTACTCAGGGGACGGTAGTCTACTGTTTATATCACTGTGTTATTGATCCAGAGAACGAGAGGTTCAATCCCACCCCCGGAAGTTTGAGAATCTGAATTCAAGTTTAAAAATCTGGGTATGAAAAGACTGGTATCAGTGAAAGTGGCTGACACATGGAGTGGATTTATCCTGTGAATATATTCTCGCTAACACACAGTGTCCATTAATGCTCAAATATACATGGGTGGGATGTATATCTGATATAGGTGGGACTTGACCTGATTTGGGAGGGATTTGTCTCAGATATGGGAGAGATGTGTCTCTGGTCTGGGAAGGATTTATGTAAATGGATATCTGAATCTCTTGGCTACGCCACAGTTCCTAGCTTCTTACCATTTAGAAAATACCCTGATCTATCTTTGTCAGGGCTGAATTCAGTGAAATCACATGTTCATGGGAACAGACGTTAGAAAGTGAATATTTACAGTGCAAATCCCTCCCATATCAGTAGTGTGTCATTAATGGTCAGTGGTCTATCAATATCTCTTCCAGTGTACAGCTTACACTAATCCTTCGACATGCACACTCTTGGTGATACTTGAAATTTAATTTAAATACAGAGACAATCGCAGTCCCTTTACTATCCCAGTGTTAGTGGGTTGCCAGCAGTCAAGGGTCTGGGACACTAATATCTGGTTAGCGGCCCCACAGTGTCGCGTGTCCTGGTTACACAAACATTCTCGCTGCTCGCTCTCTCTCCTCACTCTACTTTGCATATGTTGCTAAATGTTCTCCTGTGACATTTAAAATATCTTGTCCGTGCTCCTGATGTGAACAATCTACTGTTCTCAGTCTGTCAGCATCATCTGAGCTGTCCAATTAATTCCAATCCCCTGCAATTTCCCCATAGACCTGTAAGTCATATCCCGTCAGAAATGTATCCAATTCCCTTTTTAAAGTTACTATTGAATCTGCTTCCAGTGCCCTCTCAGGCAGTGCATTCCAGATCACAACAACTCGCTCTTTAAAGAAAATGTTTCCTTATATCGCCTCTGGTTCTTTTGCCAATCACCTTAAATCTGTGTCCTTTGGTTACTGACCATTCTGCCACGAGAAAGAGCTTATCCTGATTCACTCTGTCAAAACTATTCATGGTTTTGAACACCTCAATCAAATATTCTTTTAATCTTCTCTGCTCGAATGAGAACAACCCAAGCTTCTCCAGTCTCTCCACAGAACTGAAGTCCCCCGTTCCTGGTAACATTCTAATAAATCTCGTCTTCACCCTCTCCATGGCCTTGACACTCTGCCTAAAATGTGCTGCCCAGAATTGGACACAATACTCCAGCTGAGGCCTAAACTGTGTTTATAATGGTTTAGTAATAACTTCCTTGCTTTTCCATTATGTGCCGCGACTAATAAAGCTCAGAATCCCGAAGGGTTTTTTAACAGCCTTCTCTACTTGTTCTTCCAAGACAGCTGGGTCTCTCTGTTCCTGCACACCCTTTAAAATTTAGTTCACATTGCCTCTCCTCATTTATCCTACCAAAATGTATCACTTCACAACAAACTCCCACTTTTTACAGGCTGACATTGTCTTAGCCTCTGATGTGTAGAGAAAACAAAGATGGATGCCCTTCCATTTGCCTCTCTGGATCATTCTGCTTCTGCCCGATTACATTAAACAAAAATACCCCCTCAGCATCACTTCAATACTGACACATTACTGACACGGGAGGAATTCAACCTGAAAATATTCTCTCGCTAACACTCAGTGCCCATTAAAGTCCCAGCCCTGGTGATGCTTGACATTCAATTTAAGTACAGAGACCAACGCGGTCCTTTTACTCTCCGAGTGCTGGTGAGTGAACAACAGTCAGTGTCTGGGACATTGACATCCGGTCAGAGGCCTCGCAGTGTCCCACGTGCTAGTTACACAGACCCTCTCCCAGTACGACATAATCTGGAGTAGTGTGTTCAGTTTTGTGCACCGCACCTCAGGAAGGATCTATTGGCCTTGGAGGGAGTGCCGCGCAGATACACCAGAATGATACGGTGTCTAAAAGGGTTAAATTATGAGGACAGGTTGCATAGACTAGGCTTGGATTCCTTTGAGTATAGAAGATGGAGGAGTGAATTATTGTAGTGTTTGAGATGATTGAAGGAGTTGATAGGGTAACTAGAGATCAACTAAATTCACTGGTGTGTTAGGGGTGGGGGTGTGGCGGAGTTCAGAACAAGGGGCATAATATTAATATTAGAGCTGGGCCGTTCAGTGGTGATGTCAGGAAGCACTTCTTCACACAAATTGTAGTGGAAATCTGGAACTCACGCCCCCTTAAAACTGTTGAGGCTGGGTTTGTCAATTAAAAGTTTGAAATTGAGATTGATAGGTTTTTTGGGTGTAAGTTTATTAAAGTTACATAACCAAGGGGGTCGATGGGATTAAGTTACAGATCCACCATGACCTGATTGAATGCTGGAGCAGACTGCAGGGTCTGAATTCCCACCGTCCTGTTCCTCTGTATTCATGTTTCTATGAATCTAAAAATTCTCTCTCTGCCTCTCTTCCCTTTAGTTTGCCGTACCTGTGAAATGAGCAGCTGTGAGCTTCTGCAGATCTTATGCTGATTTCGATAGTTTATTTTTCTGTCTCTGAGCTGCCTCTGACAAACAACACTCTCCCTCCCACCTTTCGAAGGCTGAGATTGTCTTGCCTGCAACACACAGCGTACAGCATTCAAATCTGTTAACCACAGTGGAAGCAAAGATCACGCAGACTCAGAAGTGACAATGGGTCCAGTGTGGCAGCGAGTTACTTCCTTGTATGCTGGAATTAACGCTTGGGGATTCACAGATTCGGCAACATGGGTCAAAATGGAGATTGATGAAACTATCAGGGATCAGGCATTGATCATGAGCTGTTTGCGAGTGAGATGGAAATTCAGTCAGCCCTTTTAACTCTGTAAAACGAAGCAATCAGGTGCTACAAAAAGATTGAGATTACTCAGGGTACGGTAGTCTAGTGTTCATATCACTGGACTATTGATCCAGAGAACGTGAGGTTAAATCCCACCCTGGAAGTTTGAGAATCTGAATTCAAGTTTAACAATCTGGGTATGAAAAGCTTGGTATCAGTGAAAGTGGCTGACACATGGAGTGAATTTATCCTGGGATTATTTTCTCGCTCACACACAGTGTGCATTAATGCTCAAATATACATGGGTGGGATGTGTATCTGATATAGGTGGGATTTGACACTTATTTGGTAGGGATTTGTCTCAGATATGGGACGGATGTGTCTCTGATATGGGAAGCATTTATGTAAATGGAAACCTGAATCTCTTGGCTACTCCACAGTTCCTAGCTTCTTACCATTTAGAAAATACTCTGATCTATATTTCTCAGTTCGGAATTCAGTGAAATCACATGTTCATGGGCACAGAGTGTTAGAAAGTGAATATCCACAGTGCAAATCCCTCCCATATCAGTAGTGTGTCATTAATGGTCGATGGCCTATCAATATCTCTTTCCTGTGTACAGCTTACACTAATCCTTCGACATACACACTCTTGGTGTTTCTTGACATTTAATGTAAATACAGAGACCATCGCAGTCCCTTTACTGTCCCAGTGTTAGTGGGTGAGCAGCAGTCAGGGTCTGAGACATTGATATCTGGTCAGGACCCTCACAGTGTCGCCTGTTCTGGTTACACAAACACTCTCCCAGCTCGCTCTCTCTCCTCATCCATTTTCATTAGTTGCTAAATGTACTCCTATGCTTTTTAAAATATATTTTCCGTGCTTCTGATGTGAACTATCTATTGTTGTCACTCTGTCAGCAACATCTGACAAACATAAAATAATAGGATCATCAAATGGTACAGCACAGAAAGAGGCCATTCGGCCCATCGTGCCTGTGCCGGCTCTTTGAAAGGGCTGTCCAATTAATCCTACTCCCCTGCTCTTTCCGCATAGACCTGTAAATCATATCTCTTCAAAAATAATCCGATTCCCTTTTGAAAGTTACTATTGAATCTGCTTCCAGTGCCCTTTCAGGCAGTGCATTTCAGATCACAACAACTCGCTGTGTAAAGAAAACGTTTCCTCTGGTTCTTTTGCCAATCACTTTAAATCTGTGTCCTCTGCTCACTGACCATTCTGCCACTGGAAACAGATTATGCTTAATCACTCTATCAAAACGATTCATGATTTTGAACACCTCAATCAAATTTCCTCTCAGTCTTTTCTGCTCTAAGGAGAAAAAAATCCAGATTCTCCAGTCTCTCCATATAACTGAAGTCCCTCATCACTGGTACCATTCCGGTAAACCTCCTCTGCACCCTTTCCGTTACATCCTTCCTAAAATGTGTTGCCCAGAATTGAACACAATATTCCCACTTAAGCTTAAGCAGTTTGTTATTAAAGTTTATCACAACTTAACACTGAATGCTGATATTTCTGTGATGGATTTAAAGGGCGAGGTTAATTCATTCAGTTGGATGTGTGAATGAGACCGTGAGCTGAAAGAAGCGCACTTGGAGCGGAGAGCCTGGAACACGCAATATAACCGAGCTCAAACACTCCTGCACAGCCCAGACTTCATTGTTTCCCACTTGGCACAAAAGGCAGATATTAATTAAACAATTCATTTGATTTGATTTGAAATAGTTTAGTTAATAAATTGAATCTTGTCTCTCTAATTGTATTTTCCAACTCAGATTGGAGGACTCATTTATGTTCTTCCTATGAGCCCGTGAACCACATCCGGCAACGTAATGTTTCCGAGTGGTGAAGGATGGCCTTTGGAAACAGCAGGAAGAGAGCTCAGAGGCCGGTGGGTCAAGGGAGCAGCGCGTGCTGCAACAAATCGCGGTGCTTTTGTCGGCCAGTCAGTTGAGTCCGTGCTAAATTATTTATCTTTTGAAAATTACTTCAAGATTTCTTTTGTCAAGGAAACAGTTTAACATTTGTCACTCTTGTGTTTTCCTGGAGTTCCTATTATGAGTTTCAGACACTTCAGTGCCATGTGGACTAAGTGTTTAAATGTCATTAATTTCCATCTTTCCAGGTCGCTGTTAGTTAATATACACAGATTGATTTCCCCACATTATGTAACAGTCTGTTATATTTAGAGGGACATTGTCTCACTTTTCTGCACCTTTAGGAGTTAAAGTACCTTCTTTCCTGTTAGTAGTGAGTCACATTCTGTGCTGGGAGAGACGGCTGCTGGCTTCAGCCTTTAAAACTCTCACCCTCTTGTTCAAATCCCTCCATGTCCTCATCCATCCCTATCTCTGTGACCTCCTCCAGCCCTACAACCCTCTCAAAAAGGAGAAGCTCTCTCCAGTGGCAGGAAGGTCGGTAACCAGAGGACACAGATTTAAGATAATTGGTGAAAGAAAAATAACGCAGCAAGTTGTTATGACCTGGAAGGCACTGCCTGGAAGGGCGGTGGAAGCAGATTCAATAGTAACTTTCCAAAGGGAATTGGGTAAATATTGAAATGGGAAAAAAATTGCAGGGCTAAACCTATGGGGAAAGAGCAAGGGATTGGCACTCAATTGAAAAGCTCTTTCAAAGAACTGGCACAGGCATCATGGACCGAATGGCCTCCTTCTGTGCTGTATCATTCCAGGATTCTATGAACTCTGCACTCCTCCAACTCTTTCCACTTGTGCAACTCCCGCTCCCTTCTCTCCACCATTGACGGCCGTGCCTTCAGTTGCCATGGCCCTAAAATCTTTGACCAAGCTTTTGGTCACCGGTTGTAATGTCTCCTTCATTGGCTCAGTTTCAAAGTTTGACTGATTACGCTCTTGTGAAGCGCTTGGGACGTTTTACTAAGTTCAAGGTGCTATGTAAATGTAAGTTGTTGTTGCTGTGCTGCCATTGGCTAAGGTTTTCCAGACAGAATCAGTCAGTGACGGCGGCTGTGCTGCTCCACATGGTCGAAATGCTGGCAGCTCGCTGTATAGTCTTGCAGTTCAGCATTACCACTTGGCAAATACTGGAGGGCAAACAGGGGCTGGGGCCAAACCCCACCATAACGTAGCACCTTCAGTATTGGCTCACAGCTCAGAATTACCACTTGGCAAGGTAGTGGAGGGCAAACAGTGACTGGGACTGCACCCAACCATAATGCAGCACCTTCAGTATAGGCTGGTACATTTATACAACAGACATTTCCTCTCCAGATGAAGAAGGACCTGCAGGCGGTCTTTTCAATCGTGTACCACAGACTCGCTCGTTCGTCCTGCAGGAGCTGGGTTCGGCGCCTGCGCACTGAAACTCGCTACAGGCCAGAGCCACTGAGAATGTGAACTGCTGTCGAATGCTGACACTGCGCGGGGAGTCGTGGCAGATGGATATATAAACTGCGCACTGAACCCGCTACGTGCCTGAGCCTGAGGGAGGAAGAGGGAGGAAGGAGAGAAAGGGAGAGAGAGAGTGGGTGAGAGAGAGCGAGAGAGAGAGAGAGAGAGAGAGGATGAGAGAAAGACTGGGGGAAAGAGAAAGATAATGGGTGAGAAGGAGAGTGGGTGAGATCAAGAGAGAAAGTGTGTGAGATAGAGACGGGGGAGAGAGAGTGTGGGGGAGGGAGAGAGAGGGGGTGAGAGAGAGACTGGGGAGAGAGAGATTGGGGGAGAGAGATATAGAGACTGGGAGAGAGAGGGGAAGAGTGAGAGACTGGGGACAGAGAGAGACTGGGGAGAGAGAGAGATAGGGAGAAAGACTGGGGAGAGATAGACACGGCAACAAGAACTGGCGTGAGAGAGAATGGGGTGAGAGAGAGACTGAGGGAGAGAGAGAGAGAGAGACTGAGGGAGAGAGAAAGAGAGGGAGAGAATGAGAGAGTGTGGAAAGAGAGGGACTGGGGAGAGAGAGACGGCAAGAGAGATTGTTGAGAGAGAGAGACTGGGGAGATAGACGGGGAGAGAGAATGGGGCGAGGGAGAGAGAATGGGGGTTTAGAGAGAGACTGGAGAGAAAGACAGACGGGGAGAGAGAGACTGGGGAGAGAGGGAAAATGGGAAAGGGCGAGATAGACTGGGGAGAGGGAGTGAAAAGGGGATAGAGATAGAAACTGGCGAGCGAGAGAGCGACTGGGAGAGAGACGGGGAGAGGGACAATCTGAAGAGCGAGAGAAAGACGGGGAAGAGAGAGAGACGGGGAGAGGGAGATAAACTGGAGAGCGAGAGTGAAACTGGGAGCGGGACTGGGAGAGAAAGACGAGGGGAGTGACTGGGGAGAGAGAGCTAGAGAGAATGGCGAGAGAGAGACTGGGGAGTGAGAGGGAGAGAGGGAGAAATACTGGGTTAGGAGAGAGAGAATGGGATTGGAGCGACAGAGAGAGACTGAGGAGAGAGACAGTTAATGGGGGAGACAGGGACTGGGGAGAGCAAGAGAAACTGGGGAGCGAGAGAGAGAGACTGCGAGAGAGATTGACTGGTGAGTGAGAGAGGCTGGGCAAAGAGAGAGATGGAGACTGGGGAAGAGAGTTCGTGACTGGGGAGAGAGAGACTGGGGTGGGGGAGAAAGACTGTGGAGAGAGGCACTGGACAAGATATACGTGGGGAGAGAGACTGGATGAGAGAGAGAGAGGTAGAGAGACGGGGCGATATAGTTCCTGAATGGGGAGTGAGAGACTGAGGTTTGGGAGAGAGAGACAGACTGGAGAGAGAGAGAGTCTGGGGAGAGAGAGAGTTAGAGAGACGTGGAGAGAGAGTTCGTGACTGGGGAGGGAGAGAGTGAGGTGGGGGAGAGAGAGACTGTGGAGAGAGAGGCACTGGACAAGAGAGACGTGGGGGATAGTGATTGGAGGAGAGAGAGAGACTTGGGTAGAGAAAAACTCGGGTAGAGAGAGACTGTGGAGAGCGAGGGACGGGGAGAGAGAGAGAATGGGTGAGAGAGGAATTAGTGGGCAGAGAGGGAAACTGGGGAGAGAGAGATTTGGGAGAGCGAGAGACTGGGCAGAGAGAGCGAGAGACTGGTCAGAGAGAGAGAGACTGGTCAGAGAGAGAGAGAGAGACTGGGGAGAGAGTGCCACTGGGGGAGAGACTTGGGTGAGAGAGAGACAGGGGGAGAGACTTTGAAGAGAGAGACTGGGGAGAGTATGGGGCGAAGAGAGAGAGACTGGGAGAGAAAGAGACTGGGAGAGCGAGAGATCGGGGGAGAGAGAGAGACTGGAGAGAGTGTGAGCGAGATTGGGGTGAGAGGGAGAGAGCCTTGGAGAGAGAGAGTGACGGGGGAGAGAGAGACGGGTAGAGAGAGAGAGAGAAACTGTGGGGGGGGGGAGTGAGAAAGACTGGGGAGAGAGCGACTGGGGGAGAGAGAGACTGGGAAGAGTGGGAGAATGACTGGGGGAGAGAGAGTTAGACTGGGGGAGAGAGAGACTGGGGGTGAGAAAGACTGGGGAGAGAGAGAGACAGGGGAAAGAGAGACTGGGGCAGGGAAAGACTTGTGAGAGAGGGAGAGAGACTGGGAGAGAGAGACTGGAGAGAGAGAGAGAGAGAGTGGGGCAGAGATCCCCTTCGCTTCTTACAATAACGTTAAAACAATCTTTACCATCAACCGACAGGGCCTCAGTTAATCATCTCTTATAAAACCTGCAGGCAGTTATCGCTCAGGATTTCACTGAGCTGGGACACGAAGGGCATTCAGTTAATTGTGAACAGTTTATTGGAGCTGGATTCTGATGTGAGCACCTTCATTTACACAACAGCGCAAGTAGGAAAGCATTATGAAGAAAAGTTTCCTCTAAGAGGGAAAAAATTCTGCTTATTTCTCAGCAGTGACATGATTCCAAATGTTTAAGGAAAGGGAGGAAAGCTCTCTACTGAACCGACACTGATTATCTGATTTTCCTTTGCTCCGATGTACTTTGCAGAGAGAGACAGCAAAACAAAGAGACAGAGCGTTATAAACGAAGAGAGTGAGAGAGAGAGAGAATGATAGAGAGAGGAAGAGAGAGAGCGACAGGGACAGAGGCAGAGACAGAGAGTGAGAGAGCGAGATACAGGGACAGAGGAAGATAGAGCGAGAGACAGATTCTGAGGGAGACAGAGCCAGAGGCAGGGACAGAGGGAGATAGAGCGAGGGGCAGGTCCTGAGGGTGATATTTTGAGAAACAGGGACAGAGGGAGATCGAGCGAGACAGGGTTCGAGGGAGATGGAGAGAGAGAGAAAATGAAGAGGGAGTAGAGAGTGTCAGAGACAGAGTCAGAGGGAGAAAGAGCGAGAGACAGGGTTGAGAGAGATAGAGAATGTGAGAGAGAGACACAGGGCCAGATAGAGTTAGAGAGAGAGGGGCAGAGAAAGATAGACAGAGAGAGATATAATGGCAGAGGGAGATAGAGAGAGAGAGAGGGAGAGAAGGAGATAGAGAGAGAGGGAGGAAAAGAGGGTGAAAGAGAGAGAAACAGAGGGAGAGAGGGACAGAGAGAGACACAGAGAGAGAGAGAGAGGGGGGTGACAGTCCAGGCGCGTGTAGTCTGTTCCCGGGGATTGGGCGCTGGCCGCACTTTGGAACAACACAGGTGGAGGCGCAGCACATGTGCAATGGCCGCTGGAAGGAGGCGAAAGCAAAAAAATTTTAGGGCTCCGTAGCAATATTTTTTTTCTAAATTCGGAAAACCGTTTAAAGCCGGTAAACATACAGGAAAGTGATATTGAATGTCCGGCGGTAAGTTCCAGTTTAATTTTGCCAGATGCTGTCCCCTTTTTGTAAGAATTTATTGGGGTTGTTTAAATCATGTTATGAGAGAGAGGATACAAGTTTGTGTCCCCGTTTGAACCTCCAAGTGTGTGAGAGACGGAGGGAACGGCAGCAGAAAAAGAGGAAACAACTACTCTAAAACTGATCCCAACTCATCTCCAAGGCTGGGGAATGATAATCTGACCGCCTTCTTAGGAAGCTGAACTACTTCATTCACTTTCTTATTTGAGCTCCGTTTGGAATTAGAGTTTATTTTATTTTTTTGTTGCATGTTTAAGGACAGGATTGAAGAGGGAAAGAGAAACTTGGAGCAACTTCTTCTGCCAAAGTTGCAATCAGACTAGAAAGAATTTAAAGATTGTTAATGATCTTTTCACAAAAAAATGAACGTTAAAAACACTTTTATCCCCCTATGTTTCTGGTATGATTTTGGAAGAAACAAGCAAAAATCAATTTTCCACTCATCTAAACAAGTTTTAACCTGTTCTTGACATCCAAACCCTTTGAAGGAGGCTCTGAATTGCTTAAAACGTTTTAAATTTGAAATTTCTCAATATTTGATTTTGGACGATCGACTGAAGTGAGTAGCTTCACACAAACATGCAACCATGCTGTTGCAGTGGGGGAAGGCAGGGGAGGATTTGTAGGAGTTACATGTTATTTTCTCCTGAATTTATAAACATATCATTAAGAAGTTTATGAACAGAAACAAAAAAGTGGAAAAAACACAACTCATTTTAATTTACATAATATAAAAACAGAAAATGCTGGAAATACTCAACAGGTCAGGCAGCATCTGTGGAGAGAGAAACAGAGTTATCGTTTCGGATCTGTGATCTTTCTTCAGAACTGGAAAATGTTAGCGATGTAACAGATTTTAACCAGGTGCAGAGGCAGGGAAAGGCGGGAGGCGAGCAAAGAACAAAAGGGCCGGTCTGTGATATGGTGGAAGGCAGGAGTGGTTAAATGCTGCCTCTGCACCTGGTTAACATCTGTTACATCTTTAAATGTTTCCAGCTCTGGGGAAATGTCCCAGATCTGAAAGGTTACCGCTGTTTCTCCCTTTCTCCACAAATTCAGTCTGACCTGCTGAGTATTTCCAGCGTTTTCTGTTTTTATTTCGAATTCCAGCATCCGCTGTATTTCGCTATTGTGAACCAATTTATTTTGTCTGTCGCTCTATCGTCCGAACAAGTCCCAGGAATAATGTAAATATAGATTTCCTCTTAAACGTTTAGTGGAATGTTAATAGAAGCATGAGCTCTGTAATGATGTATCAACATTACAGGAAGCTACTGTAGAAGAAACCATTATTTGTTTATTGAGAAAGAGACACAAAATACTTTGATTAAACTGATAATATACAATTTCTAATTGGAATTAATGTTTGAATTAGGAGATTAAAAAAGGGGAGTAAAATGAGGTTTGTTTCCCGCTATTTAATTGGAAAGTACCTAAAATAATTTAACACTTTTTATGACAAAAGCAGGGATTAATATTGTATAGAATGTTTGAGAGAAAAGCATTAGAAGCAAACATTCGTAAATTAACATCTTTACATTGTAGTAAACATTTCCAAGTTAACCTGATTGATTCTCCTGTCCAGTAAGAATGCGGAATGTTTATTTCTGTTAAATCATAGCTTTTCCTGTTTGTTTTCTTAATTCGGTGACGAAAAATGTGTGCGTGTTTTTCTGCACTTGTGAATAAGTGCCGCATTTCTGTAATGTTACATGGGGGTTGTGCTGGTTGAAGAAGACAACGTTTATTAATGGGATTAATGATTGAAATTGGAAATACGGATGCGCGTTTAAGTTCAATTAGTTTAATCCTGTGAACTAAAGAACGGCAGCACTTTATATTTGTTGTTTGTCTGGTTGCATTGTGATTAATATTCTAATTACATATCTGGATGCAAAGCACGTCAGCGCCATTGGAAAGCCGCTGCTCCTGCTGCTTGTGCAACCATTGCAAGAGTGACATGAGGGATGGGCTAATACGCTGAAAACTTGAAAATTGTTAAGAGATTGCATTAATAGATATGCCTCTTTCAGCTCACGTTGGGCATTTGGATTGTATGTTGATACATAACAGTGTAACGTTTCTAAAGTTTTAATTCATTATTTTGCAGTTCTTTTATAGCCCCGTCATTTCTGACAAGTAATTATTTTTAAGTAGAGTATGTACATGACAAATGCATTGATTGATAGCCATGGTTATGCATTGCTTGAGAGAAAGACTTCAACATACACAAACTTGTGTGTGCTCTGTTTTTGCGTGTATGTCCCACACTCCCGCTGTTTCTGTGAATCCCTGTTAATCTCATTTGCTCCGTCACTCCTCCATGCCCCACACAAAAGCGAGAGGGAAAGCACGATACTAACGAGGAACTGGTGCAGGAAGTTGTTATACAGTTCTTTGTATGCCGGTATATTATTTTCGTTGCTTTTTTTCTGTTCATCTTTTCCAACGAGCATTTTAAAGAGCTGCCCATAGGATTAAAATTGGGGATTTGAAAAAAGACTCCCCGTCGGGGAATTGAACCCCGGTCTCCCGCGTGACAGGCGGGGATACTCACCACTATACTAACGAGGAACTGGCAGTTGGGGAGCCTGTTGGAGCAAGAATCGACCTGTGAACAGAGTGAGAAAGAGGCAAGAGACAGACAGAAGAATAACAGAAGAAATAGGAGCAGGGGTAAGCAATTCGGCCCCTCGACCCTGCTCCGCCATTCAATAACATCATGGCTGAGCAGATCTTGGCCGCACTACAATGCCACTTTCCCGCTCGCTCCCCATAACCCTTGTCTCCCCTGTAGCTCAAATGTATATATTCAATGTCGCCACCCCCACAGCTCTCTGGGGTAGATAATTCCAAAGATTCACGACACTCTGAGAGAAGAAAATCCTCCTCATCTCCGTTTTCAATGGGCGACCCCTTATTCTGAAACTGTGCCCCCTAGTTCTACATTTCCTCAACAATTGTCGATCCCCCTCAGAATCTTAAACAGAGAGAGAGAGTCAGGGACAAAGAGGGAGACAGAGACACACACAGAGCGAGATACTCGGTTTGACGTCTCACAGAGTGGTCATCAGGGATGAGGGACTTCAGTTATGTTGAGAGGCTGGCGAAGCTGGGATTGCTTTCCTCAGAAGTTTAAGAGGAAATTTAACAGACGTTTTCAAAATTACAAGGGGTTTTGATAGAGTAAATAAGGAGAAACCATTTCCAGTTGTCGGATGTTCGATAACCAGAGGACACTGATTGAAGATAACCGGCAAAAGAACCAGAGGGGAGATGAGGAGAAATTTCTTACACAGCAAATGCTCAGGCCTAACGAATCTCTAAATGCTCAGGATAAGGTATCACTGCCCTCTTTCTTTCCAGTTTTGCACACGTTGCTAAGTTTCAAATGTTGTATTTTTCACACTGGCAATGAATTGATTGATAGCCGTGCTGTGATAAGCTAAGGATGCAGTTCAAGAACTTAAATAGAAGGCGAACGATAAGCGTGTCTTTTCTGAAACTGTGAGCTGCAGTTAAATATAGGCATGTAAACATTTAAATTGTTTCGTTCCAAATGTCATTTCCTGCTAACATGAGGCATTTCACAGAAGGCAAGGCAGTGCATTTTTTATCGCTGTACCGAATGATGCGCTGCCGACTGTCGAGTAAACAGCGGTGTGGAGAGTTAGATCAGGAGCAAGCATTGCTTCGCGCGGGTGCTGTGATTGGAGGCATTTCAAACAGCCCCAAAACACACTTCTCCCTGACCGGGAATCGAACCCGGGCCGCGGCGGTGAAAGCGCCGAATCCTAACCACTAGACCACCAGGGAAACTGCAACAAGCTTACTGCCAGCAAGCCGAGCAACGCAGTCCTTCCTCCTTGCTGCTTGGAAATTCAGATCGCTATCACGCCACGCACATTTTTCGTATAAGAAGACATGTTCTCGAAAACACAGCACAAGTGCGGGCAGGCATCCATTTCAAATCTATTTCCTTCTGTGCTTTTCTCAGGGACACACAGAGACAGACAGTCAGAGAGAAGCTGTCGGGGAATTGGCTACTCACCACAATAATATCAGGGACATTGCAGAGGAAATGGTTATGCATTGCTTGAGACAAATACTTCAACATACACACACTTGTGTGTGCTCTGTTTTTGCGTGTAATGTCCCACACTCCCGCTGTTTCTGTGAATCCCTGTTAATCTCATTTGCTCTGTCACTCTCACTCCTCCGTGCCCCACACAAACGCGAGAGGGAAAGCACGATACTAACGAGGAACTGGTGCAGGAAGTTGTTATACAGTTCTTTGCATGCCGGTATATTATTTTCGTTGCTTTTTTTCTGTTCATCTTTTCCAACGAGCATTTCAAAGAGCTGCCCATAGGATTAAAATTGGGGATTTGAAAAAAGACTCCCCGTCGGGGAATTGAACCCCGGTCTCCCGCGTGACAGGCGGGGATACTCACCACTATACTAACGAGGAACTGGCAGTTGGGGAGCCTGTTGGAGCAAGAATCGACCTGTGAACAGAGTGAGAAAGAGGCAAGAGAAAGACAGAAGAATAACAGAAGAAATAGGAGCAGGGGTAAGCAATTCTGCCCCTCGACCCTGCTCCGCCATTCAATAACATCATGGCTGAGCAGATCTTGGCCGCACTACAATGCCACTTTCCCGCTCGCTCCCCATAACCCTTGTCTCCCCTGTAGCTCAAATGTATATATTCAATGTCGCCACCCCCACAGCTCTCTGGGGTAGATAATTCCAAAGATTCACGACACTCTGAGAGAAGAAAATCGTCCTCATCTCCGTTTTCAATGGGCGACCCCTTATTCTGAAACTGTGCCCCTAGTTCTACATTTCCCCACCAGGGGAAACATCCTCCCTGCATCAACAATTGTCGATCCCCCTCAGAATCTTAAACAGAGAGAGAGAGTCAGGGACAAAGAGGGAGACAGAGACACACACAGAGCGAGATACTCGGTTTGACGTCTCACAGAGTGGTCATCAGGGATGAGGGACTTCAGTTATGTTGAGAGGCTGGCGAAGCTGGGATTGCTTTCCTCAGAAGTTTAAGAGGAAATTTAACAGACGTTTTCAAATAGAGTAAATAAGGAGAAACCATTTCCAGTTGTCGGACGTTCGATAACCAGAGGACACTGATTGAAGATAACCGGCAAAAGAACCAGAGGGGAAGATGAGGAGACATTTCTTACATAGCAAAGGCTCAGGCCTAAGGAATCTCTAAATGCTCAGGATAAGTTATCACTGCCCTCTTTCTTTCCAGTTTTGCACACGTTGCTAAGTTTCAAATGTTGTATTTTTCACACTGGCAATGAATTGATTGATAGCCGTGCTGTGATAAGCTAAGGATGCAGTTCAAGAACTTAAATAGAAGGCGAACGATAAGCGTGTCTTTTCTGAAACGGTGAGCTGCAGTTAAATATAGGCATGTAAACATTTAAAGTGTTTCGTTCCAAATGTCATTTCCTGCTAACATGAGGCATTTCACAGAAGGCAAGGCAGTGCATTTTTTTATCGCTGTTCCGAATGATGCGCTGCCGACTGTCGAGGAAACAGCGTTGCAGAGAGTGAGATCAGGAGCAAGCATTGCTTCGCGCGGGTGCTGTGATTGGAGGGAGTGTCACATTCAAAGAAAACTTTTAAAGAGGATGCCTCTCCATCAGGGACCCGTTTTAAAGCGGGATTCTCACCATCAGGGACCCCTTTTAAATGAGTCGTTTTATCAAGGAGCACTTTTAAAGAAGGAGTCTCACTCTCGGGGAACAAGTTTAAAGAGTGAGTCGCCCCATTTCAGATCCCTTTTAAAGAGTGAGTCTCACCATCAAGTATCCCGTTTAAAGTGGGAGTCTTTCTATCAGGGAACCCTTTTAAAGATGGAGACTCACCATCAGGGACCCCTTTTAAAGAGGGAGTCTCACCATCAGGAACCCTTTTTAAAGAGGGAGACTCACCATCAGGGACCACTATTAAAGACAGAGTCATTGTGTCAGGAATCCCTTTTAAAGAGCGAGTCTCACCATCAGGGACCCGTTTTAAAGAGGGAGTCTCACCATCAGGGACCACTTTTAAAGAGAGAGTCTTTCAGTCAGGGATCTCTTTTAAAGAGGGAGTCTCACCCTCGGGGACATATTTAAAATGAGTCATTCTAATAGGCGCCCTTTTTAAAGAGGGAGTATATCTATCAGGGTCACGTTTTAAAAAGAATCTTCCTATTAGATACACCGTTTAAACAGAGAGTCTCACCATCAGGGACCTCTTTTAAAGAGGGAGTGTCACATTCAAGGATAACTTTTAAAGAGGATGCCTCTCCATCAGGGACATCTTTTAAAACGGGATTCTCAACATCAGGGACCCCTTTTAAAGAGGGGCTTTCTATCAGGGGGCTCGGCTAAATCGAGTCTTACCATCAGGGACACTTTTTAAAGAGGGAATGTCTTCATCAGGTGCACATGTTAAATAGGTTGTCTCCCCATCAGTGATCCCATTTAAAGTGGTAGCCTCACCATCAGGGATACCTTTTAAAGTGAGAGTCTCACCATCAGGGGCCCCTTTTAAAGAGAGATTCTCACCATTAGGGATCCCTATGTACAGGGAGTCTCACCATCAGGGTCTCCTTTTGAAGAGGGTCTGTCACCATCAGGGTCCACTTTTAAAGAGGGAGTCTCTCCATCAGGGACCCCAGTTAAAGAGGGAGTGTCTCTATCAGGGACCCCCTTTAAAGAGGGAGTCTTACCATCAGGGACCCCTTTTAAAGAGGGAGTCTCTCCATCAGGGACCCCTTTTAAAGAGGGAGTGTCTCTATCATGGACCCCTTTTAAAGAGGGAGTCTTACCATCAGGGACGACCTTTAAAGAGGTGGTCTTATCATCTGGGAGCACTTTTAAAGAGAGAGTGTCACCGTCAGGGTGTCCTTTTAAAGAGGGACTGTCACCATCTGGGGCCACTTTTAAAGCGGGAGCCTCATCATAAAGGATCCCTTTTAAAGAGAGTTTTTCTATCAGGGAGCCATTTAAAGAGAGAGTTTCATCATCAGGGGCACCTTTTAAAGAGGGAGTCTTTCTATCAGGGAGCCCTTTTCAACAGAGTCTTACCATCAGGGACCCCTTTTAAAGAGGGAGTCTCAGCATCAGGGACCCCTTTTAAAGAAGGAGTCTTAGCATCAGGGATCGTTTTAAAGATAGTCTCACCATCAGGGAGACGCTTTAATGATGAAGTCTCTCTATCAATGATCCCTTTTAAAGAGGGCGTTTCACCATCAGGAAACCATTTTAAAGAGAGAGTCTTTCTATCATGGGCCCCTTTTTAAGAAGGCGTCTCCACATTAGGGCCTCCTTTTAAAGAGGCTGTCTCACCATCAGGTACCCCTTTTAAAGAGGGAGTCCCCACTTCAGTGACCCCTTTTAAAGAGAGAGTCTCACCATCAATGACCCCTTTTAAAGAGAGAGTTGCAAAACCATGGACTCCTATTAAAGAGGAAGACTCACTATCAGGGACCATATTAAAGAGAGAGTCTCGACATTAGAGATCCGTTTAAAGGGGGAGTCTTTCGGTCAGGGAGCACTATTAAAGATAATCTTCCTATTAGGGACACCTTTTAAAGAGACAGTCTCACCATTAAGGTCCCCTTTTAAAGAGAGAGTCTGCATCAGGGTCACCTTTCAAGAGCGTGTCTCCCCATCAGGGACCCATTTTAAAGTAAGAGTCTCACCATTAGCGACCCCTTTTAAAGAGGGTGTCTCCCAATCAGGGACCCCTTTTAAAGAAGGTGTCTCACCATCACGGGCAACTTTTAAAGAGGGAGTCTCACCATAAGGGGTCACTTTAAAACAGGGAGTCTCACTATCAGAGCTCTATTTTAAAGAGGGAGCCTCACCAGTAGGATCACCTTTTAAAGAGGGAGTTTCACCATCAGGGACCCCTTTTTAAAAGGGAGTCTCACCATCAGGAACCCTTTTAATGAGGGAGTGTCTCAATCAGTGACCCATTTTAAAGAGCGAATCTCTCCATTAGGGAATACTTTTAAAGAGGGAGACTCCCCATCCGGCACACCTTTTAAAGAGTGAATCTCACCATCAGGGACCCCACTTAAAGAGTGTCTCACCGTCAGGGTCCAGTTTTAAAGATGCAGTGTCTCATTCAAGGACAACAATGAAAGAGGGTGCCTCCCCATCAGGGACCACTTTTTAAGAGAAAGTCTTACAATCAGGGACTCCTATTAAAGTGGAAGTCTCACCATCAGGGGCCACTTTTAAAGTGAATGTTTTTCTATCAAGGAGCACTTTTAAAGTGGCTCAACATCAGGGATCCCTTTTATAAAGTTTGTTTTAGCATCAGGGAATCTTTTTAAAGAGGGTGTCTTACTATCAGGGACCCCTTTTAAAAAGTGAGTCTCCCCATTAGGGACACGTTTTAAAGATGCTCACCATCAGGGACTCCTATTCAAGAGGGAGTCTCACCATCAGGGACCCATTTTAAAGAGAGAGTCTCAACATCAGGGATCCCTTTTAAAGAGGGAGTCTTTCTATAAGGGAACCGTTTTAAAGACGGAGTCTCACCCTTGGGTATCACTTTTAAAGAGAGAGTCTTTCTATCAAGGACCCCTTTTAAAGAGGTATATTTCTATCAGGGAACACTTTTAAAGAGATTCTTCCAATTAGGGACACATTTTAAAGAGATTCTTTTGTATCAGGGACAACTTTTAAAGAGGGAGTGTCTCCATCAGGGACTCCTTTTAAAGAGGGAATCTCATCATAAGAGACCCCTTTTAAAGAGAGAGTGTATCCATCAGGGATGCCTTTTAAAGAGAGAGTCTCACCGTCAGAGACCCTTTTAAAGTTGGAGTCTTTCTATCTGGTAGCCCTTTTAAATAGTGAGTGTCACCATCAGGGATCCCTTTTAAAGCGAGAGGCTCACCGTCAGAGACCCTTTTAAATAAGGAGTTTTTCTATCAGGGAGCCCTTTTCAAGAGAGAGACTCACCATCAGGGATCCCGTTTAAAGAAGAAGTCTTTCTATCAAGCACCACTTTTAAAGAGGGAGTCTTTCTTTTAGCGACCCCTTTAAAAGAGAATCTTCCTATTAGGGACACATTTTAAAGAGGAAATCTCACCATCAGGCACCCCTTTTAAAGAGGATTGTCTCCATCAGGGATACATTTTAAAGAGGGTGTCCCTCCATCAGGTTCCCTTTTTAAGGAGGGAGTCTCACCATCACGGACCCCTTTTAATGAGAGAGTCTCGTCGTCATGGAACCATTTAAAGAGGTGTCTCATCATCAGGGACCCCTTTTAAAAAGGAAGTGTTTCCATCAGGGACTAATTTTAAAGAGGGAGTCTCCCCATCAGGAACACCTTTTAATGAGGGAGTCTCAACATCAGGGACAGGATTAAAGAGGATGTTTCAGCATCAGGGACCGCTTTTGAATAAAGCGTCACACCATCAGAGACCCCTTTTAAAGAGAATGTCTTTCTATCAAGGACCCCTTTTAAAGAGAATCTTCCTATTAGGGAAATATTTTAAAGAGTGTCTCCCCATAAGGGACCGCTTTTAAAGAGGGAATCTCAGCATCAGTGACCCCTTTTAAAGATAATCTTACTATTAGGAACACCTTTTAAAGAGTGACTCCCCATAAGGGACCGCTTTTAAGGAGGTAATCTCAGCATCAGTGACCCCTTTTAAAGAGAGAGTCTCACCATCAGGGATCCCTTTTAAAGAATGAGTCTCACCATCAGGGATCCCTTATAAATAGAGAGTCTCGCCATCAAGGAGCCCTTTTAAAGAGGGAGTATCTCCGTCACGGACCTCTTTTAAAGAGGTAGTCTCACTATCGGGTACCCCTTTTAAAGAGGTAGTCACACCATCGGGGAACCCTTTTAAAGAGGAAGTCTTACCATCGGGGACCCCTTTAAAAGCGGGAGTTCCAGCATCAGGGAACTCTTTTAAAGAGAGAGTCTTTCTATCAGGGACCCCTTTTAAAGAGTGTGTCTCGGCATTAGGGACACCTGTTTAGAGTGAGTCTCACCATCAGGGTACTCTTTTAAAGAGAATGTCTTTTTATCAAGGCCCCCTTTTAAGGAGAATCTTCCTATTGGGGACACATTTTAAAGAGAGTGTCTCACCATCATGGACTCCTTTCAAAGAGGGAGTATCTCCATCAGGGACACCTTTTAAAGAGAGTGTCTCCCCATCAGGGTGCCCTAATAAAAAGGGAGTCTCACCATCAAGGAACCTTTTTAAAGAGAGAGTCTCGCTATCAGGTACCCCTTTTAAAGAGGGAGTATACCCGTCAGGGACCCCTTTTAAAGAGATTTCCTCCACCAAGGTCCCCTTTTAAAGAGAGAGTCTCACCATCAGGGTCCTCTTTTAAAGAGCGAGCCTTACCATAAGGGGAACCTTTTAAAGAGGGAATCTCACCATCAGGAAATACTTTTAAAGATCGTGTTTCAGCATCAGGGACCCCTTTTAAAGAGAGTGACTTACCATCATGGAGCCCTTTTAATGAGAGTCTCCCCGTCAGTGATCCCTTTTAAAGAGGAATTCTCATCATCAGAGATCCCTTTTAAAGAGAGTCTCATCATCATAGATCCCTATTAAATAGAGAGTCTCACCGTCAGATTCCCTTCTGAAGATCGAGTCGTTCTATCATGGATCCCTTTTAAAGAGGAAGTCTCACGATCAAAAAACCTTTTAAAGAGGGAGTCTTTCTATCAGAGAGCCCTTTTAAAGAGAGTATTCCCATCAGGGTCCACATTTAAAGAGAAAGTCTCAACATCAGGTGTCCCTTTCAAAGAGAGAGTCTCACCATCAGGGACACATTTTAAAGAGCATGTTTCAGCATCAGTGACACTTTTAAAGAGAGAGTCTCAACCACAGAGACCCTTTTACTGAAGGATTCTTTCTAACAGGGAGCCCTTTTTAAGAGAGAGTCTCGCCATCAGGGATCCCGTTTAAAGTGAGAGTATTTCTATCAAGGACCACTTTTAAAGAGGGAGTCTTTCTATTGGGGACTCCTTTTAAAGATAATCTTCTTCTTAGGGATCCCTTTTAAAGAGGAAGTGTCTCCATCAGGGATATAATTTAAAGAGGGTGTCTCCCCATCAGGGGCCCCTTTTAAGGAGGGAGTCTCACCTTCACGGACCCCTTTTAAAGAGTGTGTTTCAGCATCAGGGAAACCTTTTAAAGAAAGAGTTTCAACATCAAGGTCCACTTTTAAAGAGAACGTTTTTCAATCAAGGACCCCTTTTAAAAAGGGAGTCTTTCTATCAGGGAACCCTTTTAAAGCGAGTCTTCCGATTAATGACACCTTTTAAAGAGAGTCTCCCCATCAGGGACTCTTTTTAAATAGGGAGTCTCACCATCAGGGACCGCTTTTAAAGAAGGATTCCCACCATCAGGGATTCCTTTTAAAGAGAGCGTCTCACCGTCAGAGACCCTTTTAAAGATGGAGTCTTTTTATCATGTAGTCCTTTTAAAGAGTGAGTCTCGCCATCAGGGATCCCTTTTAAATCGAGAGTCTCACCGTCAGAGACCGTTTTAAAGAAGGATTATTTCTATCAGGGACCCCTTTTAAGGAGGGAGTCTCACCATCAGCGGCCCATTTTAATGAGAGAGTCTCGCCATCAGGGAAACCTTTTAAAGAGGGAGTCTCACCATCAGGGACCGCTTATAAAGAGGGAGTATCACCATCAGGGACTCCTTTTAAAGAGGAAGTCTCACCATCAGGGACTCCTTTTAAAGAGGGTGTCTCACCATCAGAGACCCCTTTTAAAGGGAGAGTCTCACCAACTGGGTTCCCTTTTAAAGAGGTAGTCTCACCATCAAAGACCCTTTTAAGGAGGGAGTATCTCCATCAGGGACACATTTGAAAGGGATTCTCCCCATCAGGGACACATTTTAAAGAGGAAGTCTCTCCATCAGTGTCCGCCTTTAAAGCGAGAGTCTCACCGTCAGAGACTCTTTTAAAGATGGAGTCATTCTATCAGGGAGCCGTTTTAAAGTGTGAGTCTCACCATCAGGGAGCCCTTTTTAAAAGGGAATCTTACCCTCGGGGACCGATTTTAAAGAGAGAATCTTTCTATAAAGGACCCTTTTAAAGAGGAGTCTCACCATCAGGGATACATTTTAAAGAGGGTGTCTCCCCATCAGGGACCCTTTTTAAAGAAGGAGTCTCTCCATTAGGGACCCCTTTTAAAGAGGGAATCTCGCCATCAGGAAACCCTTTTAAAGAGGGAGTCTCACCATCAGGGACAGGATTAAAGAGGATGTTTCAGCATCAGGGACACCATTTAAAGAGAATGTTTTTCTATCAAGGACCCCATTTAAAGAGGGAGCCTTTCTATCAGGGATCCCTTTTAAAGAGAATCTTCCTATTAGCGACACCTTTTAAACAGTGTCTCCCCATAAGGGACCGCTTTTAAAGAGGGAATCACAACATCAGGGGCCGCTTTTAAAGAGGGATTCTCCCCATCAGGGACTCCTTTTAAAGAGGGTGTCTCAACATCGGAGACCCCTTTTAAAGAGGGCATTTCACCATTGGGGGCCCCAATTAAAGAGGGAGTCTCACCAGCAGGGACCCCTTTTAAAGGGGGAGTCTCAGCATCCGGGACCCCTTTTATAAAGGAAGTCTCACCATCAGGGACACCTTTTAAAGAGGGAGTCTTTCCATAAAGGTCCCCTTTTAAAGAGGCAGTCTTTCTATCAGGGACTCCTTTTAAACATAATCTTCCTTTTAGTGACAACTTTTAAAGAGATGGTCTTACCATCAAATACCCCTTTTAAAGAGAGTCTCACCATCAGGGACGCCTTTTATAAAGATAGAGTCTCTCCATTAGGGATCCCTTTTAAAGAGGGAATCTTGCCGTCAGAGACCCGTTTAAAGTGGGAGTCTTTCTATCAGTTAGTCCTTTTAAACAGGGAGTCTAACCTTTGGGGTGCCATCTTTCTATCAAGATCCCCTTTTAAAGAGGGAGTCTTTCTATCCGGTACCCATTTTAAAAAGAATCTTCAAATTAGGTAAACCTTTTAAAGAGAGAGTGTTTCCATCAGCGACCCTTTTTAAAGAAGGAGTTTCAGCATCAGGGACCCCTTTTAAAGAGGGAGTGTCACCATCAGGGACACCTTTTAAAGTGGGTGGTTCAGCATCAGTGACCCCTTTTAAAGAGGGAGTTTCAGTATCAGGGACCCGTTTTAAAGAGGGAGTGTCTCCATCAGGGACACTTTTTAAAGAGGGTGTCTCACCATCAGGGACACCTTTTAAAGAGTGATCTCCCCATCAGGGATTCCATTTAAAGAGTTCTCAATGTCAGTATCCCCTTTTAAAGAGAGATTCTCACCATAAGGATTCCCTTTTAATGAGAAAGTGTCACCAGCAGGGACCCATTTTAAAGAGGGAGTCTTGCCATCAGAGACACTTTTAAAGAGGGAGTCTTTCTATCAATGTCCCCTTTTAAAGAGAGAGTACCTTCATCAGGATCCCCTTTAAAGAGGGCGTGTCTCCATCAGGGACAGATTATTAAGAGAGAGTTCCCCCATCAGGGTCCCCTTTTAAAGAGGGAGTCTAAACATGAGGGACCGCTTTATGAGGGAGTTTCAGCATCTGGGACCCTTTTTAAAAAGAATCTCACCATTAGGGAACCCTTTTAAAGAGAGAATTTCGCCTTCAGGGATCCCTTTTGAAGAGGGAGACTCACCATCAGGGTCCCCTTTTAAAGAGAGAGTTTCGCCATCAGGAACCCCTTTTGAAGAGGGAGTCTCACCATCAGGGATCCCTTTTAAAGAGGGCGTGTCTCCATCAGGGATCCCTTTTAAACAGGGCGTGTCCCCATCAGGGAAACCTTTTGAAGAGGGCGTGTCTCCCCAACAGCGAGCCCTTTAAAAGTGGGAGCCTCACCATCAGGTACCCCTTTCATTGAGAGAGTCCCCCCATCTGGGCCCCTTTTTAAAGTGGGAGTCTCACCATCAGGGACCCCTTTTAAAGAGGGAGTTTCAGCATCAGGGACCACTTTTAAAGAGATAGTCTCTCCATCAAGGAGCCCTTTTAAAGAGGGAGTCATTCTATCAGGGACCCATTTTAAAGAGCATCTTCCTGTTAAGGAAACCTTTAAAGAGAGTATCTCACCATCAGGGACCCGTTTAAAGAGGGAGTGTTTCCATCTGGGACCCCTTTTAAAGAGGGTGTTTCAGCCTCAAGGACCCCTTTTAAAGAGGGAGTCTTTCTATCAGGGACCCATTTTAAAGAGAATCTTCCTATTAAGGGCACCATTTAAAGAGAGAGTGTCACCATTGGGGATCCCTTTTAAAGAGGGCATCTCAACAACAAGGACCTCTTTTAAAGGGGGAGTCTCAGCATCCGGGACCCCTCTTATAAAGGGAGTCTCACCATCAGGGACACCTTTTAAAGAGGGAGTCTATCTATCAGTGACCCCTTTTAAAGAGGGAGACTCACCATCAGGGTCCGCATTTAAAGAGTGATTCTCACCATCAGTGCCTCCTTTGAAAGAGGGAGTCTCACCCACGGGGACCAAGTTTAAAGAGTGAGTCTCCCCATTTGAGATCCCTTTTAAAGAGTGAGTCTCACCATCAGGTATCTCGTTTAAAGTGGGAGTATTTCTATCAGGGACCCCTTTTAAAGAGGGAATCTCACCATCAGGGACCCCTTTTAAAGAGGGAGTCTCACCATCAGGGACCCCTTTTAAAGAGGGAGTCTCACCATCAGGGACCCCTTTTCAAGAGGGAGTCTCACCATCAGGACCACTTTTAAAGAGAGAGTCTTTCTTTCAGGGATCCCTTGTAAAGCGGGAGTCTCACCCTCGGGGACATATTTAAAAAGAGTCATTCTAATAGGGGCGCCTTTTAAAGAGGGAGTATTTCTATCAGGGACCCGTTTTAAAAAGAATCTTCCTATTAGATACACCGTTTAAACAGAGTGTCTCACCATCAGCGACCTCTTTTAAAGAGGGAGTGTCACATTCAAGGACAACTTTTAAAGAGGATGCCTCTCCATCAGGGACCCGTTTTAAAGCGGGATTCTCACCATCAGGGACCCCTTTTAAAGAGAGTCGTTTTATCATGGAGCACTTTTAAAAAGTGAGTCTCCGCATTTGAGATCCCTTTTAAAGAGTGAGTCTCACCAACAGGTATCCCGTTTAAAGTGGAAGTCTTTCGATCAGGGACCCCTTTTAGACATGGAGTCTCACCATCAGGGACTCCTTTTAAAGTGGGTGTCTCGCCATCATGAACCCATTTTAAAGAGGGAGTCTCACCATCAGGGATCACTTTTAAAGACAGTCTTTCTGTCAGGAATCCCTTTTAAAGAGGGAGTCTCACCATCAGGGACGCCTTTTAAAGAGGGAGTCTCACCATCAGGGACCACTTTTAAAGAGAGAGTCTTTCTGTCAGGGATCTCTTTTAAAGAGTGAGTCTCACCCTCGGGGACATATTTAAAAAGAGTCATTTCAATAGAGGACCTTTTTAAATAGGGAGCATTTCTATCAATAACATTTTGAAAAGAATCTTCCCATTAGATACAGCGTTTAAACAGAGAGTCTCACCATCAGGGAACTCTTTTAAAGAGGGAGTTTCACATTGAAGGACAACTTTTAAAGAGGATGCCTGTCCATCAGGGACCCAATTTAAAGAGAGTCGTTTTATCAGGGAGCCCTTTTAAAGAGAGTCTCACCATCAGCTGCACTTTTAAAGAGGGGCTTTCTATCAGGGGGCCCGTTTAAATAGTGTCTTACCATCAGGGACCCTGTTTAAAGAGAGAGTCTCAACATCAGAGACCCCTTTTAAAGAGGGAATGTCTCCATCAGGTACACATTTTAAAGAGGTTGTCTCCCCATCAGTGATCCCATTTAAAGTGGCAGTCTCACCAACAGGGACACCTTTTAAAAAGATAGTCTCACCATCAGCGGCCCCTTTTAAAGAGACAGTCTCACCTTTAGGGACCCCTATGAAACATGGATGTCTCACCATCAGTGTTTCCTTTTGAAGAGGGTCTGTCACCATCAGGGCCCATTTTTAAAGAGGGAGTCTCTCCATCAGAGACCTCATTTAAAGAGGGAGTGTCTCTATCAGGGACCCCTTTTAAAGAGGGAATCTTACCATCAGGGAACACCTTTAAAGAGGTAGTCTGACTATCAGGGAGCACTTTTAAAGAGAGAGTGTCACCGTCAGGTTCCCCTTTTAAAGAGAGTGTCTCACCATCAGGGAACCATTTTAAAGAGAGTCTCACCGTCAGGGTGTCCTTTTAAAGAGGGACTGTCACCATCTGGGGCCACTTTTAAAGCGGGAGCCTCGTCATAAAGGACCCGTTTTAAAGAGAGTTTTTCTGTCAGGGAGCCCTTTTAAAGAGAGAGTTTCATCATCAGGGGCACCATTTAAAGAGGTAATCTTTCTATCAGGGAGCACTTTTCAACAGAGTCTCACCATCAGGGACCCCTTTTAAAGAAGGAGTCTCAGCATCAGGGACTGTTTTAAAGAGATAGTCTCACCATCAGGGACACGCTTTAATGATGTCTATCTATCAGGGATCCCTTTTAAAGAAGGAGTCTCAGCAACAGGAACCGTTTTAAAGAGATAGTCTCACCATCAGGGACCCGCTTTAATGATGAAGTCTATCTATCAGGGATCCCTTTTAAAGAGGGAGTCTCGCCATCAGGAAACCCTTTTAAAGAGAGAGTCTCACCATCAGGGGCCCATTTTAAAGAGAGAGTCTTTCTATCATGGACCCCTTTTTAAGAGGGCGTCTTTCTATCAGTGACCACTTTTAAAGAGAGAGTCTCCACTTTAGGGCCAACATTTAAAGTGTCCGTAATCTTTCTATTACGGACACTTTTAAAGAGAATGTCTCACCATCAAGGATTCCTTTTAAAGAGAAAGTCTTAGTATCAGGGAACCCTTTTGAAGAGAGAGTCTCTCCATCTGGGGCCGCTTTTAAACGGGGAATCTCACCATAAAGGACGTTTATTAATGAGGGAGTCTCACCATCAGGGACCCCTTTTAAAGAGAGTCTTTCAATCAGGGACCACTTTTAAAGAGAGAGTCTCCCATTAGGGACCCCATTTAAAGTGGCTCACCATCATGGACCCCTTTTAAAAAGGGTGATTCAGCATCAGGGACTCTATTTAAAGAGGGAGTCTTTCTATCGGACCCCTTATAATGAGAGAATCTCCCCATTAGGGACCCCTTTTAAAGAGGATCAACATCAGGGATCCCTTTTAAAGAGGATGTTTCAGCATTAGGGACTCCTATTAAAAATGGGAGTAACACCATCAGGGACCCCTTTTAAAAAAATAGTGTCACCATCAGGGACCCCTTTTAAAGAGGGAGTCTCACCATCAGGTATCCCTTTTAAAGAGGGAGTCCCCACATCAGTGATCCCTTTTAAAGAGTGTCTCACCATCAGTGACCCCTTTTAAAGAGAGAGTTTAACCACCATGCACTCCTTTTAAAAAGGAAGTCTCACTATCAGGGACCACATTAAAGAGAGTGTCTCGACATTAGAGACCCGTTTAAAGTGGGAGTTTTTCTATCAGGGAGCACTAATAAATAGGGTGTCTCACCCTTGGGATCCCATTTTAAAGAGAGAGTCTTTCTATCAGCGACCCCTTTTAAAGAGAATCTTCCTATTAGGGACACCTTTTAAAGAAAATGTCTCACCATTAAAGTCCCCTTTTAAAGAGAGAGTCTCCATCAGGGTCACCTTTTAAGAGGGTGTCTCCCCATCAGGGACCCCTTTTAAAGTAAGAGTCTCACCAACAGGGTCGCTTTTTAAAGTGTGATTCTCACCATCAGGGACCCCTTTTAAAGAGGAAGTCTCACCAGAAGGGGTCCCTTTTAAAGAGGAAGTCACACCATCAGGGATCCCTTTTAAAGAGAGAGTTTCCCCAATAGGTGCCCCTTTAAAACAGGGAGTCTCACCATCAGCGACCTATTTTAAAGACGGAGTCTCACTAGCAGATCACATTTTTAAGGAGGGAGTCTCACCTTCAGGGATCCCTTTTAAACCGAGAGTCTCACCGTCAGAGACCATTTTAAAGAAGGAGTCTTTCTATCAGGGAGCCCTTTTCAAGAGAGAGACTCAAAATCAAGGAACACGTTTAAAGAGAGAGTCAATCTATCAGGGACCCCTTTTAAAGAGGGTGTCTCACGCTCGGGGACTCTTTTTAAAGATAGAGTCTTTCTACCGGGGAACCCTTTTGAAGAGGCTCATCTTCAGGGACTCTTTTTAAAAAGGGTTTTTCAGCATCACGGATTCCTATTAAATAGGGAGTCGCACCATCAGGGACCCCTTTTAAGGAGGGTGTCTCCCCATCAGGGATCCCTTTTAACGAGGAAGTCCCACCATAAGAGACCCCTTTTAAAGAGAGAGCCTCACCATCAGGGGCCTATTTAAAGAGGGAGTCTTTCAATCAGGACTCCCTTCTAAAAATAGTCTTACCAAGAGGGACCCCTTTTAAAAGGGGAATCTCTCCATCAGGGTCCCGTTTTAAAGAGAGAGTCTCACCATCAGGAACTCCTATAAAAGAGGGATTCTCACCATCAGGGAACCCTTTTAAATAGGGCGCCTCACCATCAGGTACCCCTTTTAAAGAGGTGGTCTTCCAATCAGTGACACCTATTAAAGAGAGAGTCTCGCCATCAGGGACCCCGTTTAAAGAGGGAGTCTCACCATCAGGAGCCCCTTTTAAAGAGGGAGTCTCACCATCAGGGGCCCCTTTTAAAGAGAGATTCTCACCATCAGGGACCCCATTTAAACAGAGAGTCTCTCCATCAGGGTCCGCTTTTAAAGAGGGAGACTCACCATAAGGGGTCCCTTTTAAAGAGAGAGTCTCGCCCTCGAGAAACTCTTTTACGGAGGCTCATCTTCAGGGATTCCTTTAAAGAAGGTGTTTCAGCATCAGGGACTTTATAAAGCGGGAGTATTTCTATCAGGATCCACTTTTAAAGAGAGATTCACCCCACTTTAAAAGAGGCTCGCTATCATGGACCTCTTTAAAGAGGGTTTTTTTTAGCATCAGGGACTCCTATTAAAGAGTCTCCCAATCAGTGATCAATTTTAACGAGAGAGTCGCCCCATCAGGGATCCCTGTTAAAGATGGATTCTCACCATCAGGGAGCACTTTTAAAGAGGAGGTCTCACCATCAGAGACCCCTTTGAAAGAGAGAGTTTCACCATCAGGGATCACTTTTAAAGAAAGAGATCTCACCGTCAGACACCCTTTTTAATAGGGAGTATTTCTATAAGGGAAACCTTTGAAAGAGGGAGTCTTACCATCTGAGACCCTTTTAACGAGGGAGTCTTTCTATTAGGGAGCCCTTTTAAAAAGAGTCTTATCATCAGGTGCACCTTTTAAAGGGGGGGGGGGGGTCTCTACCATCAGGGACCCCTTTTAAATAGCGATTCTCATCATCAGGGACCACTTTTAAAGAGGATGTCTCACTATCAGGGACACGCTTTAAAGAGGAAGTCTCACCCTCGCCGTCCCATTTTAAAGAGAGAGTCTTTCTATCACGGATCCTTTTGAAAGAGGGCGTCTTTCAATCAGGGACACCTTTTAAAGAGAGAATCTCCCCATTAGGGACACCTTTTAAAGAGACAGTCTAACCATCAGGGACCCCTTTTAAAGAGGGTGTTTCAGCATCAGGGTCTCCTATTAAAGAGGGAGACTCACCATCAGGGACCCCATTGAAAGAGGGAGCCTCACCATCAGGGGACCCTTTTAAAGAGGGAGTCTCACCATCCGGGACCTATATTAAATAGGGAGTCTCACTACCAGGGTCCCATTTAAAAATAGAGTCTTTCTATCCGGAACCACTTTTAAAGAGAGGGTCTCCCCGTTAGGGACCCCATTTAAAGAGGCTCACCATCAAAGACCCCTTTTAAAATGGGTGTTTCTGCATCAGGCACACATTTTAAAGAGGGAGTCTTTCTATCAGGGTCCCTTTTTAAAGAGAGCGTCTCCCCATTAGGGACACCTTTTAAAGAGTCTCTACATCAAGGACCCCTTTTAAATATGCTGTTTCAGCATCAGGGACTCCTGTTAAAAGAGTTAGTCTTTCTATCAGGGACCCCTTTTAAAAAGAATGTTTCTGTTAGGGACACCTTTAAAGAGAGTCTCACCATCAGGGACTCCTTTTAAAGAGAAAGTCTTTCTATCAGGGATCCCTTTTAAAGAGACAGCCTCCCCATCAGGGACATCTTTTAAAGAAGCAGTCTCACCATCAGGGACCGCTTTTAAAGAAGCAGTCTCACCATCAGGGACATCTTTTAAAGAAGTAGTCTCACCATCAGGGAACCCATTGAAAGAGGGTGTTTCAGCATCAGGGACCCTTGTTAAAGAGAGAGTCTAACCACCAGGGACCCATTTTAAAGACAGAATCACCTCATTAGGGATCGCTTTTAAAGAGGGAGTATTCCCATCAGAGACCCTTATAAACGGGGAGTCTTTCTATCAGGGGGCCCTTTTTTAAAAGGGAGTCTCTCCCTTGGGGTCCCATTTTAAAGACAGACATTCTATCAAGATTCAGTTTTAACGAGAGAGTCTTTCTAACAAGGTTTCCTTTTAAAGAGGGAGTGTCTCCATCAGGCACATCTTTTAAAGACAGAGTCTCACCATCAGGGACCCCTTTTAACGAGGGAGTCTCGCCATCAGGGACCCCTTTTAAATAGAGAGTCCCCCCATAAGGAAACCCATTTAAAGAGAGAGTCTCTCCATCAGGGACTGCTTTTATAGAGGGAGTCTCACCATCAGGGACCTTTATTAAAGAGGGAGTCTCACCACCAGGGAACCCTTTGAAAAAGAGAGTCTTTCTATCCGGGACCCCTTTTAAAGAGGGAGTCTCCCCGTTAGGGACCCCATTTAAAGAGGGTCACAATCAGGGACCCCTTTTAAAAAGCGTGTTTCAGCATCAGGGACACTTTTTAAAGATGGAGCCGTTCTATCAGGGACGCTTTTTAAAGAGAGCGTCTCCCCATTCGGGACCCCTTTGAAAGAGGCTCTGCATTAAGGACCCCTTTTAAAGATGGTGTTTCAGCATCAGGGACTCCTTTAAAAAGGGAGTTTCACCATCAGGGATCCCTTTAACAGTGAAAATCGTTCTATCAAGGACCCCTTTAAAAGATAGAATCTTTCTATCAGGGACAACCTTTTAAAGATAATCTTTCTATTACGGACACTTTTAAAGAGAATGTCTCACCATCAAGGATTCCTTTTAAAGAGAAAGTCTTAGTATCAGGGAACCCTTTTAAAGAGAGAGTCTCTCTATCAGGGGCCGCTTTTAAAGGGGGAATCTCACCATAAAGGACCTATATTAATGAGGGAGTCTCACCATCAGGGACCCCTTTTAAAGAGAGTCTTTCAATCAGGGACCACTTTTAAAGAGAGAGTCTCCCATTAGGGACCCCATTTAAAGTGGCTCACCATCATGGACCCCTTTTAAAAAGGGTGATTCAGCATCAGGGACTCTATTTAAAGAGGGAGTCTTTCTATCGGACCCCTTATAAAGAGAGAGTCTCCCCATTAGGCACACCTTTTAAAGAGGCTCAACATCAGGGATCCCTTTTAAAGAGGATGTTTCAGCATTAGGGACTCCTATTAAAAAGGGAGTAACACCATCAGAGACCCCTTTTAAAGAAATAGTGTCACCATCAGGGACCCCTTTTAAAGAGGGAGTCTCACCATCAGGGACACCTTTTAAAGAGAGAGTCTCACCATCAGGGATCACTTTTAAAGAGTGCATCTCACCATCAGCTGCCCATTTGAAAGAGGAAGTCTTCCCATCAGCGTTCCCTTTTAAAGAGAGAGTCTCGCCATCAGGGACCCCTTTTAACGAGAGTGTCACCCCATTAGGGATCCCTGTTAAAGAGGGAGTTTCGCCATCTGAGACACTTTTAAATAGGGAGTCTTTCTATCAGGGAGCCCTTTTAGATAGGGAGTCTCTCCCTTGGTGGTCCTTTTGAAAGAGAGAGAATTCCTCCCACACGCTGCCGGTTTTTAAAACTTGTTTTCAATCTGCTGCTCTGGGCCAGTGCATTCCACAGTCTCACAACCCTTTCTACAAATACCGTGTCACTGCTTGACTTCTCTGTTTATTAGTTATGAATCACCTTGAGGAGCAATGATGGCGTTTGTGACGTCAGATTTTAAAGGCGGCCTATTGGAAACACGTTGGGGTCACAGTTTATTTTTGCACAGAATTGAACCTGAATCATTCAGGATGGAATATTGTATTTACTGCATCACAATAAACAATATCTTGTTATAAATTTTGACTCATTATTTCCCCAGTTTCAGAGGAAGAATTGTCTGATCATTTATTTCATGTTAGAATCAAACACAGGTATTCATTCAGAATCATCTCACAGATTGACACTGAGATAACCCCTGAGAGATTCAGTCAGCATCTGGAAACATGGCGGAATAGACAAGAGTGATGGATAAATACAAAACGGCCTCAGACTCCCACAGGCAGTGACAGGTAGGTATCAGTGAGGGGAGGGCGATTTCTACAGCCGTGATTTGGTCCCGTGGCTTAGCTGGTCGAAACGCCTATTCAGTAAACAGGGGATCCTGGGTTCGAATCCCAGCGGGGCCTTTCTTTTCTCTTTATGACCCTCCAGAGGATCGTTTATTCTCGTGTCAAAGGGCCACAATCCTTTTAAATGTAACTGCGGCTGCAGTAATTTCCATTCTGGATTAAGGCCCCAGTCGCTGCGGGGCGTGGGGCGAATTCCACCGCTGTCATAATTTCTGGCGGTGCTTATTTGGCCTCTTCACTAAATATCCATCTTTTCTAAGCAGTGCTGTGCGTGGCTTTGCTGTGAACAGAGCAGAGTAGTCACCGTTAATGTGCGGCGCTGTTATCATATAATGATTAGTGCTCTGCGTTGTGGCCGCAGGAGCTTCGAGTCCGAGTCACGGCACAGCTCATTTTATATCTCCTGTTCTCTGCGGCACCTGCTGATAAAACGCAGCGAGAAATCAACATTTACTGCACAAAACAAATATTATTTGTTGGCGGTGAAAACCTGCTCACTCCTTCAAAGCCCCCGCGCTCTCACATGCCTGAGCTTGATGCTCCATAATTCAAAACCCCCTCTTCTCCCAGCTTTTTCTTCCTTCCCCAATCAGCAGCCCTCCTTTATTTCATCCTTCCATTTCATTGTCGATTTCCTGCGAAATTACCTTAATCTAAAATTCACTTTCGCCTACTTACACTGTTAAATTCGCTCCGGATGTAGCAGGGAGTGTAAGCGACGCTGCAGGTGTGTCAGGCAGGGTAAGGGACGCTCCGGAGGTACCGGACAGTTTAAGGGACTCTCCGGATGTACCAGACAGTGTAAGGGACGCTCAGGATGTACCAGACAGGGTAAGGGACGCTCCGGATGTATCAGACAGGGTAAGGGACGCTAAGGATGTACCAGACAGGGTAAGGGACGCTCCGGATGTACCAGGAAGGGTAAGGGACGCTAAGGATGTACCGGACAGTGTAAGGGACGCTCCGGGCGTACCAGACAGTGTACGGGACGCTTCGGATGTACCAGACAGTGTAAGGGACGCTCCGGACGTACCAGACAGTGTACGGGACTCTTCGAATGTACCAGACTGTATAAGGGACGCTCAGGATGTACCAGACAGGGTAAGGGACGCTCCGGACGTATCAGACAGGGCAAGGGACGCTCCGGATGTATCAGACAGGGTAAGGGAGGTGTCGATTGTGTTAGAGCGTGTAAGGGCTGCTCAACATGTTCCAGATAGGGTAAGGGCCTATCAGAGCGGTTAAAGGGCGCTCAGGATGTATCAGAGAGGCTGATGGATGCAGAGTTATTACTTTCTAAACCTCACATTTTCTAAATATCAATAAAAGCTAAAGGTAAATCCGAATGTAACAGATGGTCTGCCGTGGCCCACGTGGGGACATTGAGAAGGTAGAATGGGGCCGGAATGGACATTTCCAGCGCTCAGAAATACATTTATAAATGACACAGATTCACCCACCCAATACATTAATAAATAATACAGCTATATCTAAATATATATATATAGCGAACAGTGGTGCAAAAGTATTTACATCTAACACATTTGCAACTCACAAATACCTGTGTGGTAAACATGGACACCCCCAAATATACTTACAAGCATCACAGGTGATTGATTGCTAAAAAATATACTTTAATAGATTGTCTTTAAAGCCATGATATTTAAATGGCAGTTTGCATTGACCTTTCTCCAAAGACGCTGGAGATTGATGGAGAATGAATGGGGTTCTGACCGAAATTTCTTAGGCGGATTAGAACAAGTTTGAGCGCAAGTCCAATATCAGAAGTCGACGTTAAAAAAGGGGTTCCTGCGGGATCTTAGGCACATTTCAATCTGCAATCCCCAAAGCGAGATTCATACCCCTAGAGTAAAGAGTCACTCTGACTAGAATACAAACCCAATCAACTGGTTATCAAACGTATAATCAAATGGATTTGTCATGTATTGTCCATTGCATTGTGACTGATTCAGGTAAGCAGAGTATTGGAGACAGCAGTTTTACATTCCCAGTACCAATGCACTGTCACGTGTGCCCGCAGTTCCATTCCCGTTGCAAGCCCTCTTTTCACTGTCAATGACTTGCCCGGAATGTGCTGGGAGAAGTGTTAGAATCGCAGTACAGCCCTTACCACTGTCGCTTCCTCTAAATCATGCCCAGGATTTTCACCAGTGCAACGTTCATCAGCTTGAGCTACTGTTTAATTTGTTCTCGGCATTAACTGTGCTGATATTTTAACTTGTCCCACTACAAGGCGTCTCCAAATTTGCCTCTTGTACCTCGAGGGCACTTTTCATACGTAAACCTGTAACATCTGCCGGAAATAAATTCAATTTCAGCGGTTTCAACATCAATGAGTCGATCGATATCAACCTCGACATCCTCACCTACACGCTACAGATGCAAATCTCTGCGCTCCTCTGTTTCGGTGATATCTTGTTTTCGCAGCGATGAGCAGTTTACGCTCTCTGAGGCTGCAGTTGCTGCTTTCTGCCGGCAGCGGGCACTTGGAGAGAGCGGAGCCGGACAGGCGGCCTGAACATTGCTGCTGTCGCGGCCTCACTCACTCCGGGAGCTGGGGAACAGCAAACAAACTCATGGGTTTGTTGCCGCATCTGAAATGCGGCTCCGAACTGTTGCTATTGACCGAGGCAGCGCTGCAAGATCCTGTAATGATCTCTCACAATGTTGGTATCTCTGTAGATTTTGATTGTATACAGAACTGTATAGAGAAAAGGAGAATACCGCGCGGCTGTTGATGTATTTTATTGATCTCTACCTACAAGAGATGATTGAACCGGGGACCTGCTGTACTTTAGACGGTAGTGATAACCGCTTCACTTCGGAAACCGCTGCTCCCGAAATAATTATTGGAACAACTCAAAATAGCACATATAAATAATCTTACCCTGCGACACGGGTTCCAGTACACGCCGAGGTGTTAACTTTTACAAATCTGTTTATTCTATTAATTACGCAAAACTCATTAAACTGTGTTAAAAGTTTGTTGTAATCGCCAATAAATCAACCGATAACTTTCTGTTTCGGACTGAGCGAAATACTCACATGGTTAACAAGTCACAGGCAAAACGTTAAAAAGCTTTTTGTGTTTTGCATGTGATGCATTTTCATCCGTTCTCATTTTGCAGACTGTATTTTAGGAGTTGGGTAAAAATGTTCAGTGCTTATGACGCCAGGAATCTGGTGCGGCCTTTGGTAAATTCACCAGCTCGCAAACACATGAGAGTAACTCCTGCTGCACTCCATCATATAACCCCAGCCAATGCTCCTCAATTAAACAACATTAACCAGTGCCCCTGCGCCCCCGCACAATTAGACAACCGGAAATGTGCAAGTAAATGTGCACGGATAACTCGCACCGATCGTGCGCGGCTCTAGTGGCGCAATCGGTTAGCGCGCGGTACTTATATGACAATGCGGGCTCGTGAAATGCCTCACCTGGAGCAGCCGATACTTTTCCGGTTTGACATTTCTGCAGGAGCAGAAGGTGCAATTGGTGTTTCCGCCAACTATCTAATTTCTATCTGTTCCACTTGGGCACTGAGGTTCCTCAGGCCCACCGTCTTGCAATAACGGATGAGAGTTTTAAAGGAGCCCTTCAGTGTTACTTATTGATAGGAGGGAAAGTGGGTCCAGTTTTAACTGTTAAACCAGCAACTATCAGACAAAGAATAATGTGCAGGAAATAGATTCGATTTCAACGCAGTGACTGAGCCTTTGTCACAAACGAGAAGATGTGTAAACTCACGGGTTATCTGTACATGTTTCCTACATCATGTTGAACACAAACAAGGATTCACCTGAACACGATGCTGAGAATTACAAGGACGCAAGTTACATTCAGACAATCGCCCAAACCCCATATCCACAATTATAGATTCATTTAACCGCCGAACTTCGACATTGCCGGAGCGAGAACGTCCATACAGGATGTTCAATTACCATTGCCCTGATGGACAGTATCACACACATACTTGTCATCAAACTTCCGACAAAATCTCAGCTCAATTTCAGAGTGGAACGAGTGGCTTCGTTATCAGGAGAGTACATCCGGGTCTCGGTGGCTCTCAACGTGACATTGCCACTCAGATAACCACAATTTACAATGGTACACGCAACTTGCTGGGTGTCGTTACGTGGGTACAGAGCCACAAACAAACAACCGTCAAACTGACAATTCCCCAAGTGAGCCTAAACCCATTCCGACCCAAATGGTACAAGGGCTGTGCGGGCCAAGTCCAGCGGCCAATTCTGTTTGAATAAAGCTCGAACGATATTCCTTATTAATTAATGCAGACTCAGTTACACCTTTTGGCAAAGGCTGGCCCACGCTGCCTCGTTTACCCACTGCATTGTTAAATTCTCCAATGCCACCAGGACTGAGTGGGAATTCTGGTTGAAATTAATTGAAGTATTGATTGGAATCTTCCAGTCCTCAGTCATCACAATCTCGGTCGCCCCTCCCTTTGTTTCAGCCTGCGTCATCGCCTGCAATTGATGTCTAAGAACCTCAACATCCAATTTAATAATCCCGTGTCAACCCCTATGGATTCCAAGATAGTATCAAACAATTCCCTTTTTCTGTTGTTGCCAAGAGGTGAACCACGTCTTCTGAAAAGACGCATCATTTTGAATATTATCCGAGCACTCTGTGTACGACTGAACAACCGTGGAAGAATTGGCAATAAAATTTATATTGGTAATTCTTAACTGAGCATCTAGAATAACACGGATTGGGTGATTATTTGTAACTGCAGAGGGCCAGCCGGCTGCCCCACAGCCTGGTCATCCACCCGTAACATTATCATTTGCCTAATCCATCCGACACATTGTGGGAATGTGCTCAATGTCAATTGACAGATGCCCAACCATGATCGCGTAATGTCAAGGGCAGTCACTCTCACCTCACCTCTGGAATTCAGCTCCTTTGTCCATGTTTGGACCAAGGCTGTAATGAGGTCGGGAGCCGAGTGGTCTTGGCGGAACCCAAACTGGGCATCAGTGAGAAGGTTATTGGTGAGTAAGTGCCGTTTGATAGCACTGTCTACGACAATTTCCATCACTTTGTTGATGATTGAGAGTAGATTGATGGGGCGGTAATTGGCTGGGTTAAATTTGTCCTGCTTTTTGTGGACAGGACATACCTGGGCAGTTTTCCACATTGTCGGATAGATACCAGTGTTGTAGCTGTACTGGAAAGCTTGGCTCGAGGCGCGGCTAGTTCTGGAGCACAAGTCTTCAGTTCGATAGCCGGGATGTTGTCGGGGCACATAGCCTTTGCTGTATCCAGTGCGCTCAGCCGTTTCTTGATATCACGTGGAGTGAATCGAGTTCGCTGAAGACTGGCTTCTGTGATGGTGGGGACCTCGGGAGTAGGCCGATATGGATCATCCACTCGGTACTTCTGGTTGAAGATGATTGCAAACGCTTCAGCCTTGTCTTTTGCACTCACGTGCTCCACCATCTTTCAGGATGGGAATAATCATGGAGACTCCTCCTCACGTTAGTTGTTTAATAGTCCACCACCATTCACGACTGGATGTGACAGTACTGCACAGCTTTGATCTGATGCGTTGATTGTGGGATCGCTTAGCCCTATCTACAGCATGCTGTTTTCGCTTTTTAGCATGCATGTAGTCCGGTGTTGCAGCTTCCCCAGGTTGGCACCTCATTTTCAGGTACGCCTGGTGCTGCTCTTCATACACTCCTTATTGAACCAGGGTTGCTCTCCTGGCTTGATGGTAATGGTAGATTGAGGAAAATGCCGGGCCATGAGGTTACAGATTGTGGTGGAATACAATTCTGCTGCTGCTAAGGGCCCACAGCGCCCCATGGACCACCAGTTTTGAGCTGCTAGATCTGTTCAGAATCTATCCCATTTAGCACGATGATAGTGCCACACAACACGATGGAGGGTGTCCTCAGTGTGAAGACTCGACTCCGTCTCCACAATGACTGTGCGGTGTTCACTGCTACCAATACCGTCATGGACAGATGCATCTATGACACGTAGATTGGTGCGGACGTGGTCAAGTAGCTTTTCCCACGTGTTGGTTCTCTCACCACTCGTCGCAGTACCCGAGACTTGCAGTTATGTCCTTCAGGACTCGGCCAGCTCGGTCAGTAGTAAAGCTACCGAGCCACTCTTGGTGATGGACATTGAAGTCCCCCACCCAGAGGACATTACGTGCCCTTGCTACTCTAATTGCTTCCTCCAAGTGGTGTTCAACATGGAGGAGTACTGATTCATCAGCTGAGGCAGGGCAGTATATGGTAAGCAGCAGGAGGTTTCCTTGCCCATGCTTGACCTGAAGCCATGAGAATTCATGGGGTCTGGAGTAAATGTTGTGGACTCCCAGGGCCATTCCTTCCCGACTCTATACTACTGTACCTCCACCACTGGTGGGACAGGACATACACAGGGACGGTGATGGAGGAGTTGCTTGACTAGTCTGTGGGACAGCTCTCCCCATTTTGGCACAAGTCCCCAGATGTTGGTGAGGAGGACTTTAAGGTTTGACTGGGCTGGGCGTGCCGTGTCCACTGCCGATGCCGAGGTCGATGCGGGGTGGTCCGTCCGGTTTCATTCTTATTAATTTGTTTCGTTGTCGTTTGTTGCAACTGAGTGGCTTGCTAGGCCATTTCAGGTGGCAGTTAAGAGTCAACCATATTGCTGTGGGTCAGATATAGGCCAGACCAGGTAAGGGCGGCAGATTTCCTTCTCTAAAGGACATTAGTGAACCAGTATCGATAGTTTCATGGTTACCATTACTGATACTAGCATTTTTTTTAATTCCAGAATTATTTAATTAACTGACTTTAAATTCCCCAGCTGCTGTGTTGGGATTATGAATTTCCG
The DNA here is from genome assembly GCA_030390025.1 of Squalus acanthias. Lineage (NCBI taxonomy): Eukaryota > Metazoa > Chordata > Chondrichthyes > Squaliformes > Squalidae > Squalus > Squalus acanthias. Next base: position 1,428,736 of record JASTWF010000032.1, on the reverse strand, counting down.
TGTCTGGATCATTAGTCCAGGCCTCTGGATTACGAGCCCAGTGACATTACCATTACGCTACCGATCCCGATCTCTCGCACTCTGAGAGCCCGGGCAGCGGTCCGCACCGATCTCCCTCCTATAGATCCGTCTTCACCCGCTTGCTGCGGAACTCGTGACGCAACGGCAGCGCGTCTGAATGTAGATCAGAAAGCTGCGAGTCCGTATCACGTCGAAGTCGGAGAGTTTTCACATTAACAGTCACCTTTTTGAAGAATATGCTGTTCAGTGTTGGTGCAAAAAACATTTTCTGAGGTCAGTGCTCCTTTTCTGTTACTTTCGATTTTCACACAGTTTTATTGAACCGTTTCTATTTATCTCGGAACAATGTTTAAGGGATGTGGTGTGTTCATTGTTTGTATAATAACTCTGTCACCCAGTGTGAGAAGTGAAGCACAAACCGCCCAGCCTGGGGCTCGCGCCTCCTACAGAGACTCATTTTACGGATGGTTGGTTAAATCGTGTGGCTGATAAGACCAAAGTCGCCGGTTCGATTCTCGTATAAGAAGTTTGTTTCTGACTTTTACAGTTTTTCGTAATATTCAATATCGAGATTTACAAAAACAAAATAAACACAAACTGTGAGGGAGAAATTATTTGAATAACATCCATTGCACCTTTGCACTGGGGCGGAGTAACACAACTTTCTGTTCATTTGTCTTTCCTCGCTTGCTGATAAACGTTTAACTCTCGGCCTGTTCCCGTTAATGGTCACAAGCAGTAACAGACAGACAGAGCGTGTCTGACGGCCCCGAGATATGCAAAGGAATCAGTTTAGGACAAACCAAATCAAATGTTCACCGGGCACCGAGAAAAACAAACCCAGAGAAAAGGGCAGGAGGTGATAGAGAAATAAAAGCTAAATACAGACAATAGAAATATTTCCCATCCTTGATGTTTCTCAATTTCAATCTAACTCTTCAGCGGCGGATACAGAACTTCAGTTTAAATCGCGCAGTTCGAGAATCGGACCAAAGAAAGAGACGCAAAATAAACAAAACCTGCCGAAACCCGGGATTGAAGAACATAAGAATTAGGAGCAGGAGTAGACCATACGGCCTCTCGAGTCTGCTCCGCCATTCAATAAGATTATGGCTGCTTTGCAACCTCAACTCCACTTTCCCGCCCGATCCCCATAACCTTCGATTCCCCAATAGTCCAAAAATGTATCTATCTCAGCCTTGAATATAGTCAAAGACTCAGCATTCACAGCCCTATGGGGCAGAGAATTCCAGAGATTCACAACACTTTGAGTGAAGAAACACCTCCTTATCTCAGTCCTAATGGCCGATCACCCCTGAAATGCAAACCGCCCAGCATCCGGCTCGAGCAATCCAGATAGGTTCAAGACGATTAGTTCAGTTGTTTACAGCTTCGTGCTGATAACACCCAGGTCGCGTGTTTCTATCGCCATACGGGAGAAGTTTATTTCTAACTTTTATGGTTTTTCTTCACACTTGAAATGCATACTTTTGCGAAAAATTCTGCACAAAATGTCAGGGGAAAATATTTTGAATAACCTCCATTGCACCTTTGCACTGGGTGGAGTAACACATCTTTCTGTTTTTTTGTCTTTCTTCGGTTTGCTGATAAACGTTTAACTCGCGCTCTGTTCCCGTTAATGGTCCCAAGCAGTAAGCAGAGCGTGTCTGACCGCACCGAGCTGTGCAAAAAGGCATCAGTTTAGGACAAATCAGGAGAGGATATTAAGGAACAGGATTTCAGTGAACACTCGGGAATGTGCTCCCCATATTTGTCATAACCAGGATGAAGGAATCGAGAATTGTATATCCAAGTTAGCAGATCACACTAATATCGGAGGCAGAGTAAACTGTGTGGATGGGAACAGAAAGTTAAAAAGGGACATAGAAAACAGGAAGAGAGGAAGGGATAATCTGGCTCCCATTCGTGATCCCTATTCCATATTCGTTCAATTATAGTTGTCTTCGTATGCAGAAATGTTTCTTAACATCTCTCCTTTATGGCCTGGCTCTAATGTTAAGGTTATGTTGACTTGTCCAATACTCCCGAGACAACGGGAAACGTTTCTCTCTTTTTACCCAACCAATTGCTTACAAAACACAGAACAACCTTAAGCAGCTCACCCATTAACCTTCTAGATTCCGGGAAATACAAGCTTAGTTTCTGTAATCTCTCCTCATTATCTAACTCTTGGAGTCCTGGTAACATTCATGGTGTAAGTCCAGGCCGAGCGCCCAGATCGACAATGTTGTAAACGAACAGTCAGAGTAAGGCGGTGAAACGAATCCTTTGATATGTTTAAATGACCTGGATATTGGAATACAGATTATAATTTCTAAATTTGCCTATGACACCAAACTTGGGGGTGTGGCAAACAGTGATGATGATACCTATCGACAGCAACAGGGCAGAATGGGCAGACAAGTGGCAAATGGAATTTAATACAGAGAAGTGTGAGGTGCTGCATTTAGGCAGAAGGAACAGGGAGAGGCAATAAACAGATCAATATAAGACGGTTTGAACCGCCACTAGACAGTCGTGTTTGTACAGCGTTTCATGCAACTTCCTTAATCTAAATCAACGAAATAAATCAGTAAAATTTGGAATAAAAACTGAAAATGCTGGAAATACTCAGCATGGCAGGCAGCATCTGTGGAGAGAAAAACAGAGTTAACGTTTCTGGTCGATGACCATTCGTCAGAACTGGAAAAAAGCTGAAGAATGAACAGGTTTTTATGCAAGTGCAGGGGCAGGGAAAGGTGGGAGGGGAGGAAAGAACAAAAGGGAATATCTGTGATAGGATGGAAGGCAGGAGAGAGTAAGAGAGAAAAGGGATGATGGTGCAAGGCAAAATGAGGTGGTAATGGGACAAGTTAAGAAACAAAATATGAATCTAGATGAACTGTTAATGGCACTGGCAGAATGAAAGACAGCGGGCATGTGAGAGAAAACAAATGGAAAAAAAGTTAGGGGCAGAGTTTATGGTCTGAAATTGTTGAGCTCGATGCTGAGTCCAGAAGGCTACAAATTGCCTAATCGAAAGGTGAGGTGCTGTTCCTCGAGCTTCCTTGCAACATTGTAAGAGGCCGAAGACGGTGAGGTCTGAGTGGAAGTGGAGCGGAGAATTAAAGTGAGAGACCATAACCTCTGCCATTATCTTTTTTTCCACTCACAGACCTTCCGTTTTGTTCTTTCCTCTCCTCCCCCTTTCCCTGCCCCTGCTTAAAAACCATCTGCAGCTTTTTCCAGTTCCGACGTTAACTCTGTTTCTCTCTCCACATCTGCTGCCTAACCTGCATTTCCAGCATTTTCCGTTTTTATTTCAGATTTCCAGCATACGCAGTATGTTGCTTTTGTATTAGTAAAAGGCGGAGCTTTGCATTGGGCGAGAACCGAACCAGGGTCGCCCACGTGGCAGCCGAGAATTCTACCCCTGAACCACCAATGCTCGCATGCCAGTGGCTTCACCTTTCGAGACCTCGCAATTACATTTCGCTTTTTGTTCATACAACGGGAAGCACACGAATGCATAAGGCAAAATACTGCAGACGGTGAAAATAGATTGATTCAGAAAATGCTGGAAAACTCCGCAGGTCCGAGAACATCGGTGGAAAGAGAAACAAAGGGTTAACGTTACAGGTCGATGAGCTCTCCTGAGGACTGAGGCTTTGCAGCAATCCACAGTATTGCAGGTAATTTTATTGGAATTGCTTTTTCCGTAAGAACATACGAATTAGGAGCAGGAGTAGACCATACGGCCTCTCGAGTCTGCTTCGCCATTCAATAAGATGATGTCTGCTTTTGAACCTCAAGCCCACTTTCCCGCCCGATCCCCATAAACTTTGTTTCCGCTCGAGCCTTGAATATACCGAACGGCTCAACGTTCACAGCCCTCTGGGGCAGATAATTCCAAAGATTCAAAACCCTTTGAGTGAAGAAACTCCTCCTTATCTCAGTCCTAATTGCCGATCACCCATGAAAGGCAAACCGCCCAGCATCCGGCTCGAGCAATCCAGATAGGTTCAAGACGATTAGTTCAGTTGTTTGCAGCTTCGTGCTGATAACACCCAGGTCACGTGGTTCTATCGCCATACGGGAGAAGTTTATTTCTAAATTTTATGGTTTTTCGTCACACTTAAAATGCACACTTTTGCAAAAAATTCTGCACAAAATGTCAGGGGAAATTATTTTGAATAACATCCATTGCATTTTTGCACTGGGGCTGAGTAACACATCTTTCTGTTTTTTTGTCTTTCTTCGGTTCGCTGATAAACGTTTAACTCGCAGTCTGTTTCCGTTAATGGTCCCAAGCAGTAACAGACAGACAGAGAGTGTCTGACCGCACCGAGATGTGCAAAAAGGCTTCAGTTTAGGACAAATCAGGAGAGGATGCTTCGCAATATTAAGGAACAGGATTTCAGTGAACACTCGGGAATGTGCTCCCCATATTTGTCATAACCAGGATGAAGGAATCGAGAATTGTATATCCAAGTTAGCAGATCACACTAATATCGGAGGCAGAGTAAACTGTGTGGATGGGAACAGAAAGTTAAAAAGGGACATAGAAAACAGGAAGAGAGGAAGGGAAAATCTAGCTCCCATTCGTGATCCCTATTCCATATTCGTTCAATTATAATTGTCTTCGTATGCAGAAATGTTTCTTAACTTCTCTCCTTTATGGCCTGGCTCTAATTTTAAGGTTATGTTCCCTTGTCCAATAACCCCGAGAAAACGGGAAACGTCTCTCTCTTTTTACCCAACCAATTGCTTACAAAACACAGAACAACCTTAAGCAAATCACCCATTAACCTTCTACATTCCAGCAAATACAAGCTTAGTTTCTGTAATCTCTCCTCATTATCTAACTCTTGGAGTCCTGGTAACATTCATGGTGTAAGTCCAGGCCGAGCGCCCAGATCGACAATGTTGTAAACGAACAGTCAGAGTAAGGCGGTGAAACGAATCCTTTGATATGTTTAAATGACCTGGATATTGGAATACAGATTATAATTTCTAAATTTGCCTATGACACCAAACTTGGGGGTGTGGCAAACAGTGATGATGATACCTATCGACAGCAACAGGGCAGAATGGGCAGACAAGTGGCAAATGGAATTTAATACAGAGAAGTGTGAGGTGCTGCATTTAGGCAGAAGGAACAGGGAGAGGCAATAAACAGATCAATATAAGACGGTTTGAACCGCCACTAGACAGTCGTGTTTGTACAGCGTTTCATGCAACTTCCTTAATCTAAATCAACGAAATAAATCAGTAAAATTTGGAATAAAAACTGAAAATGCTGGAAATACTCAGCATGGCAGGCAGCATCTGTGGAGAGAAAAACAGAGTTAACGTTTCTGGTCGATGACCATTCGTCAGAACTGGAAAAAAGCTGAAGAATGAACAGGTTTTTATGCAAGTGCAGGGGCAGGGAAAGGTGGGAGGGGAGGAAAGAACAAAAGGGAATATCTGTGATAGGATGGAAGGCAGGAGAGAGTAAGAGAGAAAAGGGATGATGGTGCAAGGCAAAATGAGGTGGTAATGGGACAAGTTAAGAAACAAAATATGAATCTAGATGAACTGTTAATGGCACTGGCAGAATGAAAGACAGCGGGCATGTGAGAGAAAACAAATGGAAAAAAAGTTAGGGGCAGAGTTTATGGTCTGAAATTGTTGAGCTCGATGCTGAGTCCAGAAGGCTACAAATTGCCTAATCGAAAGGTGAGGTGCTGTTCCTCGAGCTTCCTTGCAACATTGTAAGAGGCCGAAGACGGTGAGGTCTGAGTGGAAGTGGAGCGGAGAATTAAAGTGAGAGACCATAACCTCTGCCATTATCTTTTTTTCCACTCACAGACCTTCCGTTTTGTTCTTTCCTCTCCTCCCCCTTTCCCTGCCCCTGCTTAAAAACCATCTGCAGCTTTTTCCAGTTCCGACGTTAACTCTGTTTCTCTCTCCACATCTGCTGCCTAACCTGCATTTCCAGCATTTTCCGTTTTTATTTCAGATTTCCAGCATACGCAGTATGTTGCTTTTGTATTAGTAAAAGGCGGAGCTTTGCATTGGGCGAGAACCGAACCAGGGTCGCCCACGTGGCAGCCGAGAATTCTACCCCTGAACCACCAATGCTCGCATGCCAGTGGCTTCACCTTTCGAGACCTCGCAATTACATTTCGCTTTTTGTTCATACAACGGGAAGCACACGAATGCATAAGGCAAAATACTGCAGACGGTGAAAATAGATTGATTCAGAAAATGCTGGAAAACTCCGCAGGTCCGAGAACATCGGTGGAAAGAGAAACAAAGGGTTAACGTTACAGGTCGATGAGCTCTCCTGAGGACTGAGGCTTTGCAGCAATCCACAGTATTGCAGGTAATTTTATTGGAATTGCTTTTTCCGTAAGAACATACGAATTAGGAGCAGGAGTAGACCATACGGCCTCTCGAGTCTGCTTCGCCATTCAATAAGATGATGTCTGCTTTTGAACCTCAAGCCCACTTTCCCGCCCGATCCCCATAAACTTTGTTTCCGCTCGAGCCTTGAATATACCGAACGGCTCAACGTTCACAGCCCTCTGGGGCAGATAATTCCAAAGATTCAAAACCCTTTGAGTGAAGAAACTCCTCCTTATCTCAGTCCTAATTGCCGATCACCCATGAAAGGCAAACCGCCCAGCATCCGGCTCGAGCAATCCAGATAGGTTCAAGACGATTAGTTCAGTTGTTTGCAGCTTCGTGCTGATAACACCCAGGTCACGTGGTTCTATCGCCATACGGGAGAAGTTTATTTCTAAATTTTATGGTTTTTCGTCACACTTAAAATGCACACTTTTGCAAAAAATTCTGCACAAAATGTCAGGGGAAATTATTTTGAATAACATCCATTGCATTTTTGCACTGGGGCTGAGTAACACATCTTTCTGTTTTTTTGTCTTTCTTCGGTTCGCTGATAAACGTTTAACTCGCAGTCTGTTTCCGTTAATGGTCCCAAGCAGTAACAGACAGACAGAGAGTGTCTGACCGCACCGAGATGTGCAAAAAGGCATCAGTTTAGGACAAATCAGGAGAGGATGCTTCGCAATATTAAGGAACAGGATTTCAGTGAACACTCGGGAATGTGCTCCCCATATTTATCATAACCTAGATGAAGGAATCGAGAGTTGTATATCCAAGTTAGCAGATCACACTGATATCGGAGGCAGAGTAAACTGTGTGGATGGGAACAGAAAGTTAAAAAGGGACATAGAAAACAGGAAGAGAGGAAGGGAAAATCTAGCTCCCATTCGTGATCCCTATTCCATATTCGTTCAATTATAATTGTCTTCGTATGCAGAAATGTTTCTTAACTTCTCTCCTTTATGGCCTGGCTCTAATTTTAAGGTTATGTTCCCTTGTCCAATACTCCCGAGAAAACGGGAAACGTCTCTCTCTTTTTACCCAACCAATTGCTTACAAAACACAGAACAACCTTAAGCAAATCACCCATTAACCTTCTACATTCCAGGAAATACAAGCTTAGTTTCTGTAATCTCTCCTCATTATCTAACTCTTGTGGTCCTGGTAACATTCATGGTGTAAGTCCAGCCCGAGCGCCCAGATCGACAATGTTGTAAACGAACAGTCAGGTTAAGTCGGTGAAACGAATCCTTTGATATGTTTAAATGACCTGGATATTGGAATACAGATTATAATTTCTAAATTTGCCGATGACACCAAAGTTGGGGGTGTGGCAAACAATGATGATGATACCAATCGACTGCAACAGGACATAGACAGGCTAGCAGAATGGGCAGATAAGTGGCAGATGGAATTTAATGCAGGGAAGTGTGAGGTGATGCATTTAGGCAGAAGGAACAGGGCGAGGCAATAAACAGGTCACGATAAGACGGTCGGAAACGCCACTAGACAGTCGTTTGTGTACAGCGTTTCAAGCAACTTCGTTAATTTAAAACAACCGGACAAAATCAGTAAAATTGGAAAAAAAACTGAAAATGCTGGAAATACTCAGCAGGGCAGGCAGCATCTGTGGGGAGAAAAAGAGAGTTAACGTTTCAGGTCGATGACCCTTCGTCAGAACTGGAAAAAGCTGGAGATGGAACAGGTTTTTATGCAAGTGCAGGGGCAGGGAAATGGGAGAGGGGAGGAACAACAAAAGGGAAGGTCTGTGATAGGATGGAAGGCAGGATAGATTAAGAGACAAAAGGGATGATGGTGCAAGGCAAAAGGAGGTGGTAACGGGACAAGTTAAGAAACAAAAGATGAGTCTAGATGAACTGTTAATGGCACTGGCAGAATGAAAGAGAAAAATAATTGAAAAAAAGATAGAGGCATTGTTTATGGTCTGAAATTGTTGAACTCGATGTTGAGTCCAGATGGCTACAAATTGCCTCATCGAAAGATGAGGTGCTGTTCCTCGAGTTTCATTGGAACAGTGTAAGAGGCCGAGGACGGTGAGGTCTGAGTGGAAGTGAGAGACCATAAACTCTGCCCCTATCTTTTTTTCCACTCACAGACCTCCGTTTTGTTCTTTCCTCCCTTCCCTGCACCTGCTTAAAAACCATCTCCCGCTTTTTCCAGTTCTGACGTTAACTCTGTTTTTCTCTCCACGTATGCTGTCTGACCTGCTGAGTATTTCCAGCATTTACTGGTATTATTTCAGATTTCCAGCAGCCTGCTTTTGTATTATTAAAGGGCGGAGGTTTGCATTGGCCGGGAATCCGAACCCGGTTCTCCAGCGTGGCAGGCAAGAATTCTACCCCTGAACCACGATTGCTCGCACTGCAATCCGTTCTGCTTTCCAGACCCCGCAATTACTTTTCGCTTTTTGTTCATACAACGGGAAGCACAAGAAGACATAAGGCAAAATACTGCAGACGGTGAAAATGGATTTATTCAGAAAATGCCGGAAAAACACCTCAGGTCCTTTATTGAAATGATACTCTTAATCAAGCTCAGCTCATTTAGCAGGTAATTAGTGCAGCTTTCTAGCCAATACTTTAGTATCCTTAAAAGCGGCAGAGAAATGTTTAACTGCTTCAAAGGGAAGCGGTTGCTGGGAGCCGGATCGCTCATCTTCGGCCGCCACAGACACGACGTGCCGAATGGTCGCGTTCTGTGATTCTGAAGAAACAAACTATATGAAGCATTGCGTGCAAATCCGCTGCGAGCAGGGATCGAATGTACGCGGTAAAACCACGCTGAATTTTAATGCCAGCGCCTTACCCACTCGGCCATCACAGCTGCACAACGGTATTCTTCAACAAGTGTGTTTAAACTTGGCAATTATAACTGCGCTGGTTTGTGTCCTGAGACAAACAACTGATTTGCAGCTGTCAATCATAACACGGTTTGGAGGGAACTTCCTGCATTAGTCATACCACCAACAGGCCCCAACTGTCAATCAATCATTGCTCACTCATACCCCGCTGTCATAAAAACTGAACATTTTTTTACCGGGACCCTTCAAATACAGTCTATAAAATGAGAAAAGATTAAATGTCATCATAATTCGGTTGAATGGAACAAAAGTTAATCAACTTTTCACCATCATTCGTTAACCGCGTTAGGCATTCCTTCAATCGGCAGAATAAATCATCGGCTGTTAGAACTTTTTCCACTGGGTTGAATAATTTCTGTGTGAGGAATGTTCCAACGTCGTAAACCAGGGGAACGCGCAGACCGAGCTGTGTCTTGATCGCTTCTGGGCAGTCGGACAGTTCGTCCTTCATTCTGCTCTGATTCACATATCTGCTGAATGGATTTTGATTTTGGTTCCTTTCGATTTGTCCCGCTCCCGTCTGGCAATGTATTGCCAACCTCGTCGCAACCGTGCCCCTTGCATCGTGTCCCAGCCTGTATTGAAAGCGACCCACAGCAACCCCAAGCTCGTCACCTACCCGCTGACAGACACACCGCGGTCACACTCTGCTTCAGTGAGATTAACGTCCAGAGTGGGTTCAAGGTCGAATGCAATTGCGAGCAGCAATCCTAGTGTACGTTAAAACTGCAGGATTTAAAAAAAATAACGCTTACGATTCATAACTTTCTGCTCAATGTACAGTATTTGTTTATAAGTGGGAATTATCAGTAATGAATTTGATTCCCACTATAAAAATTAAATCTGCTTGTATTTTAAAGGATGTAGCAATGAAGTAAGGTAGTAATTTAAATGAATGAAAGGCAGCTTGTTTCCTGATTGGAGGACCAGTCCCACGTGATTCCAGGTCCCTTCCGCACTGGCTTCGCCCCTGGGATCCGTGAGCAATTGCGCTGCCCTCCAGCACGCAGCGTCAGAGAGCCATTTACCAAGGAGGGCCGCCATCAGCTATTCTCTCCGCAGGTCCGCAGCCAACTCCGGAGCTACGCCACGGACCGCAATTTATGGCCATTACAATAACACCCAGGCGGCCCGATTGAAATTAGAGTTTTTGCTTGGCGAAATTTGAATCCTTACGCTCACCCTGTGTTGCTCTACTGTTCTATTTTCTTGTTCTTCCAATATCTAGACGTTAAATTCGTGAGCTTCAATTTTTGAATAGAATATCGCCCAGATCTTCAAGTAGCGACACACGAGGGAGATTTGCTCAGTGTCAGGGCCACTTTCCTCAAATCCATTTTGAAGCACCACGAACAAAATTGTGCCTTCACATTAGTGTGTTGCAGACACATTTTACTCCAGAGTGAAATTTCGAACAGCCATTTAAAATATTTTGCTTGCTGTCTCTTGAATAACTACATATTCCAGTCTATGTAATTATGGTACTGAAACTCACAAATTGTAAATTACAGCTTGGCAACGCTGGGAGTCGAAGCCAAAATCTAACTTTGGACTTATTCTAATATTAGTCTGAAGATATTTTTTGAGTCCAGTTCTAATATCATCATGTAAACACAGCGTTATTCGCGTCACAATTTTATCCGCATAACCATATACATTTTGGACACCACAGATTTCTAACAGTTTTCAAATACAGTGGGGGGATTTAAAGCAGATTCGGGGCCAGTGGTTTCCAAGGTGATCTTTCCTGTTTTTCTCCTGCCTCTCTCTCCCCTTCCTCCCACATGCTGCCGGTCTTTATACCTTGTTTTAATTCTGCTGCTCTGGGCCAGTGCATTCCACAGTCTCACAACCCTTTCTACAAATACCGTTTCCCTGCTTGACTTCTCTGTTTCTTAGTTATGAATCACCTTGAGGTGCAATGGTGGCATTTGTGACGTCAGATTGCAAGGCGTCGTATTGGAAAAACTTTGAGATCACAGTTTCTTTTTGCACAGAATTGCAAATAAATATTTCAAGGTGGAATATTGTATTTGCTGCACCAAAATAAACAATATCTTGTTATAAATGTTTGGCTGATTCGTTCGCCAGTGTCAGAGGAACAATTGTCTGATCCCCTCATTTATTTCATGTAAGACACAAACACAGGTATTCATACAGATTCAACTCACAGATTGACACTGAGATAGACACACAGAGAGATATAGACAGCATTGGGACACATGGCGGAATAGACAAGAGAGGTGGATCAATACAAAAAGGCCTCAGAGCCAACAGCAGTGACAGGTAACTGATAGATATCAGTGAGGGGAAGCGGTAAATTATAGGGGATAAATTGTAGGCGAGATTTGGCTCCGTGGCTTAGCTAGTCAAAACGCCTGTCTTGTAAATAGGTAGATCCTGGGTTCGACTCCCAATAAAAACCTTTCTATTGTCTTTCTGACCCTCCAGGGTGAGTTTCTTCTCGTGTGAAAGAACCATAATCCTTTAGAATTTAACTGTGGCTGCATTAGTTCCCATTCTGGATTAAGGCTCCAGTCGCTGCGGGGCGTGGGGTGAATTCCACCGTTCTCAAAATTTCTGGCGGTGCTGATTTTGGCCTCTTCACCAAAAATCCATCTTTTCTGAGCAGTGCCGTGCGTGACTTTACTGTGGTCCGAGCAAAGCTGCAGTAGCTGATGTGTGGTGCCTTGGTAGTATAGTGGCCAGTAGTCTGCATTATGGCCGTAACAACTTCGGTTCAATTATCCGAGCTACAAATCCGCTCGCTTTCAATCTTGTGTTCTACTACCGCGCCTGTTAATAGAAAAAAGAGAGAATACAATCTTTACTGCATGAAACAGCTTTGTTTTAGTGGTGGTGAAAACCTATTTACTCTTTCAAAATTCCCGATCTCACATGCCTGAGCTTGATGCTCCATGATTCAAACCCGCCTCTTCTCCCAGTTTTATGTTCCTTCCACAATCAGTAGCCCTCCTTTAGTTTCCTCCTTCCATTTCGTTGTCACTTTCCTGCGGCATTACCTTAATCTGACATTCACTTTCACCTAATTACACCGTTAAGTTTGCTCTGCTCCCACCGCTGTTCCTGGGGGCACATGACCCATTCGTACCAATTTGAATTGGTGCTTCGAAACCAGTCGATACATTTGGATCTGCGGGACCGCTCGACAGACAAGCACTTCGGAAACAAAATAGTCGGATTGCAATCGAAATTTCCTTGGCCTAATGGATAAGGCGTCTGACTTCGCTGCTAATCGTAATCGGGGTTGTTGTCAACCCCCGTCATTTTGTGTCTGTTTAAACCGGTGGTGCTCACAGTCCCGGATCATTCTGTGTGTTGGTCTTTTTTAAAGGAGTGCGATTTCAGCTGTGATTACCGAATTGTTAAAGTGTTGTGTTCGAAGTTACATTGGGTTTATCTGCCCAGCTCGTTGTGCATCTGTTCATTAATTGGAAACATGATCATATTTTCCTCAATCCACTCCTTTATATGAGCTGTTGCTCTGAATTTGCCCACAATTCTCCCCACAACAATTTTTGACGACGGCAAACGTTTTCTTCTCTGTTCTGAATCTGTCTTCAAACCGACAATTTCTGACAGTCCTGCACCTGACGTAACGGCAGGCCTTTTGCTTACAGAAGCTGTTTGTACATTTTCAACACTGTTGATCTGGGTGCACGGGCTGGACAAGCGGTAAAAGGGGACTTTCTTGCAGAATATTTCTCTTTGGAAGCAGGAAATGGAATGGCTGAGGCAGTTGTAGCCATGGGACGAGGTGGCCGAGAGGTTTCGGCAATAGACTACTAATCCATTGTGTTTGAATCCCATTCTGAGGTTACAGATTGTGGTGGTATACAACTCTGCTGCTCCCGATGACGTACAGCCCCTTATGGACGCCCAGCTTTGAGCTGCTAGATCTGTTCTGAATCTATCCGATTTAGCACGGCGGTAGAGCCATACAACACGATGGAGGGTGTCCTCAGTGTGAAGACGGGAATTCGTTTTCTCAAGGACTGTGCAGTGGTCACTCCTACCAATACTGTCATGGACAGATGCATTTGCGATAGATAGATTGGTGAGCACGAGGTCAAGTAGGTTTTCCCCTAGTGTTGGGTCTCTCACCACCTGCTGCAGACCCAGGTTGGATGCGATGTCCTTCAAGACTCGGCCAGCTCGGAAAGTGGTGCTATCGATCCACTTTTGGTGATGGATACTGGCGCCTCCAGCCCACAGTGCATTCTGTGTCATTTCGAAGCTCAGTGCCTATTCCAAGTGGTGTCCAACATGGAGGAGCACTGATTGATCAGCTGAGGGAGGGCGGTAGATGGTAATCAGCAGGAGGTTTATTTGCCCATGCCTTACCTGAAGCCATGAGACTTCATGGAGTCCGGAGTCAATGTTGAGGACTCTTCACGACTGTATACTACTGTGCCGCCACCTCTGGTGGGTCTCTCCTGCCGGTGGGACAGGACATACCCAGGAATGGTGATGGAAGAGTTTGGGATTTTGGTTGTAAAGGTGTGATTCTGTAAGTATGACTATGTCAGACTGTTGCTTTACTAGTCTGTGGTAAAGCTCTGCCACTTTTAGCACAAATCCCCAGATGTTCATGAGGAGGAATTGCAGGGTTGACTGGGCTGGGTGTGCCTTGGCCATGTCCGCATTCGGTGACTAGGTCGATGCCGGGTGTTCCGACCGGTTTTATTCTAGTGTTGTTTTTCGTAGCTGTTTGCTAAAACTGAGTGGCTTGTTGCGCCGTTTCAGATGGCAGTAAACAGTCAACCACATTGCTGTGGGTCTGGAGTCACATATAGGCCAGACCAGGTAAGGTTGCAGATTTCCTTCCCGAAAGGACATTAGTGAACGATATGGTTTTTTCCCACAATCAGGTAGTTTCACGGTCACCATTACTGATACTAGCTTCTTATTCCAGATTTAGTTAATTAGCTGGATTTAAATTACACAGCTGCCTCCAGATCATTACTCCAGGCCTCTGGATTACTAGTGCATTAATGGCCCAAAAATTAGACCTAATACGCGAGAGTACGCACTGTGTACTCTCGCGTATTCTGTCTCCAATTGCCGGATTTCTGCATGCACTGCGCATGCGCTGAAAACCGGCACTTCATGTGGCTCCACCTGCAGGTATCTCCGTGGAATCGCGTGGGTCGGAGATTCTGCGTGTGCGTCCTGAACTTTAATATTTTTCTGAATGGTGGTAGTGTGTGTAAGCTCCTAGCAGTTACACATGTAAAAAGCAGGCGTAAGCCATTTTTGAAGATCCGGAGACAGCAGTAGGAATAAATCCTTTTGCCGTGGGGCTACTGAAGTGAGTTTTTTTAAATCTGAAAGCCACCAAAGTTTATTTAATGAAGTCTTAGGTAAGTTTGCAATTTTAACAAAAGTTTAAAAACGGGTTTTGACCATTTGGAGTAGTATAGCAACTGTGGGTGTGTACAAGGCATATTGATTTAGGTATCTATCATAAATGTGAAATGAATGTTTAAAAATGAACTATTTACATTTCAAAAAGCTTTAAAGATGAAAATGAGTAAGTAAGTACGTATGTATGTATGTATGTATGCATTAATTTATGAAAATGTTACAGTTCTGGAAAATCAACTAGGGCCGTGTGGCGGGTAGACGTGTTCCCAATCCGATAGCGCACGTTTCCCACCATAGCCCGACCTGATTTTATAGCCACTCACTTTACTAAAGTTACTTTAACAACTATTTCCATTTTTTCATTAAAACTTTCTGTTTGAAGAGGAAACCTGTGAGGGAGAAAGATGCCCTTTCACAATCAATTCCTGTTCCTCTGTGGGATTTTGTATCAGAGAATTTTTGACGCCAGATTACAAAACAGACGGAAGAACCAAGCCCGTCTCCTCGTGAGAAGGAGAAACTACTACCCACCAAATAGAGTGTACAGGGAGAGGCTGTCCTTTGAGATGCTGTCGGAGGAGTTGCGTGTGAGGAGGCTGCGCTTCAGTAAAGAGTCAATTGTCCGAATCTGTGACATGTTAAAGGAGGACCTTCAAACACGCTCGAGGAGCCGCACTGCATTGTCAGTGAGCATGAAGGTAACCACAGCACTGAACTTCTTTGCAAGTTGGACTTTTCAGGCAAGCACCGGTGACATTTCCAACATATCCAAGAATGCTGCGAGGGCCTGCATTCACCAGGTCACAGAAGCCATTTTCCGTAGGGCTTCTGAGTTCATTTACTATGACTTGTCCGCTCGCCATCAAAAGGAGATGGCGCTTGCATTTCATAACATTGCTGGATTCCCCAAAGTGATTGGGGCCGTCGATGGAACCCATGTAGCATTGAAGGCACCAGGGGTTGCACCTGTGACATTTATCAACAGGAAGGGGTTTCATTCTTTGAATGTCCAGATTGTCTGTGATGCGCATCTCAGGATCTTAAATGTGAATGCAAGTAACCGTGGAAGTAATCATGACTCCTTCGTCCTCCGTAAATCTAACTTATATGGCGCCCTCAACGCATTGCCTCCAGGATCCGCATGGATATTGGGCGACAAGGGCTACCCGCTAAGACCATGGCTGATGACTCCCGACCGCAAGACCAATAATGAGGCTCAGGAGAGATACAACCAGGCACACGTGTCCACACGGCAAGTGGTGGAGAGGACAATCGGAGTTCTGAAATCACGCTTCCGGTGCCTGGACAGGTCAGGGGGGACCTTGCAGTATTCTCCTCTGAAAGTGGCAAAGATTGTGGTGGTCTGTTGTGCTTTGCATAACTTTGCCCTGCGGGAAGGACTGACCCTTAACGCTGCAGATGAACTACCTGCAGAAATGGAGGACGTGGACAATGCCAATGAGCCTGTGGGAAGGCCTGATGGGGAAGAGCCAACTGCTGCTCAAAGTAAGGCTGTTCGGGAGCAGCTGGTAGCCAACACCTTCACGAGGTAGTGTCGCCTTGTACCTCCCCCTCCCCTCCCCCTCCCTCTCCCTCTCCCCCAGCAAGACAATAAAGGTACAGACACAATTTAAAGTGAAACAGTGCTCTTTTATTGCAGCATTATAGACTTCTGAGGTTCAGTGTTGATGTACATAGTTTATAACTTTTCAATGTTAACTAGCTACTTTTCAACTTTGTAAACAATCGTAAACAGAAATAGGTTATAAAAAAGTTTGTAAACAGTTTTGACTTACTTTTTTGCTTCGTTAATGCAATAAAGACATTCAAGATGGAAACAAACACTTTTAAACGTTTTTCATTTTAAATTTAAAGACATTTTAACATTGACTTTTGTTATAACTATACAAACCTTGAGCGTTTGCAATAAATCACTGAATTTTTTGCGACATTGTTCAGCTGTACGAGGAATGGTCGAGGTTGCGATCACACTTTGAGCAACCTCTTTCCACGCTGCCATTTGGCCTTTTCGAGGCGGTTTGGACTTCTCAGTTCCAATGATCCTTAATCGCTTCGTGTCGACCTCATCGAGAAGTGTGCGGAGATCATCATCACTGAAATTTTGTGTTCTTTTGATAAATTGGATATTGCTGATCGCAGCCATTTCCGTTTGCTGATTATAAACAGTAAAATCAATGAAAAAAATGATTTCAGGGCTTTTATAACTATTTAAATTACTTTAAATCTCTTTGCAACTGTTTAAAATTACTCCAATTCATCTAAAAATCTTTAAAAGTTTTCAAAACATGCATTTAAATGCAACTTACTTTAACTGCACGTCTACCACTGTTATAATTCTGACTTCAGCTGCTGTGTCGTTTCATTGAATTGAAAAAAAAATTGGGGGCGTGGCCTAAATTCGCACGCTGCGCTGCAGGGCGGTGTGACGTCATACGCTGCCCTGCACTGCAGCTCAAGAAACATCAAGTTCCTGCGTGGAAAAAGGGAAACGGCAGACGCGGTATGTATTACCGCGCCGGCCCCTTACCCCCGCGTGAACAGTCAGAGTTTAATTTCTGGGCCAATATAACCGCTCTGCTACCTGTCCGCATTGCAGGAGAGTCTGCCCGAGCGGCGATTCAAGTCATGTCCAGTATGCCCGGAATCCGGATCGTTCAATGAAGGAATGCTGTGTTTTATAAGGTGAGAAGGGTAACTCGGAAAGAGTATTTCAAAAATAGATTTGAAGTTCAATAGATTAATATATGTCATAAGTGAGAAATTGAACTTTAATTTCTGAAGTTAATCAATGGTAAAGGAAAGACTGCAGAGTGTAATAGAATAATAACCATGTTAATGTCTTTAATGATTCATTTAATTTCTGCAGCTAAAAACGGGTAAAGGAGTGATTGTCTGCTACAAAGGAATGATCACGATGTTGTAAATGTGTTTAATGTCGATTAAATCCATTATTTTTTTAAATGGCGCTCGGTTAATGTTCCTGTCTCTGCGGGCCGTGAGCTCGAATTCCACCGCTGCCAGAATATCGGGCGGTAATTATTTTGGCCTCTTCAACACAACGCCCGCTTTTCTGATCAGTGCAGTGCGTGACTTGCTGTGGCCAGCAGCAAACCCGCAGGAGCTGTTGTGTGGCGCGGTGCTCCAATAGTGGTTACTGTTGGGTATTGTGGCCGCAGCAAACTCGGTTCAAATCCGTGTCACGGCACATCTTGTATTTTCTGTGCTCTGCGAGTAGAACACCGCGAGAACGTAACCTCTATTGCAGGCAACGGATATCTTTTGGTGGTCACAGCAACAACCGAGTTACTCCATCAAAGCCCCGCGCTCTCAGATGCCTGTGTTGTTGCTCCAGAATTCAAACTCGCTTTTACTTCCTTCCGCAATCAATCGAGAGACGAGCTTTACTAAAGCAGGGCCGGCCTTCAAACAGACTGCGGCCCGATTGTTCACGAATTTTTTTGAGTGAATCTTTTGATACAAGGGATGCTATCTGAAGAACTGGGTTTTGATTTCATGGTAATTGGCGCTTTTTTCTAAACAGTTGAGGAGTGTGAGCGACGGGCATCGCCAAAAAGCAGCCAATGAGGGTGGAATATGTACTTCTTTCAAACTGGGGCGGTGCAGTAAGATCAGAAGTGTTCCGCCTTCGTCTTAATAGATCGGTTGAAGTGTGCACTTGAAGCAAATAGACGATAAATGAAAAGATCGCGATTGGCGAAAAGGAGCGAATACAGGAGGTTATCCAGGAGTGGACGGTCTTTTGATTGCCCGGGGTGCAGGACGGTGTGGTCGGAGACGGCAGACTTTAAAGCGCGTGAGTAGGAAAGTAAAGAGCGACCGTGTGTGTGAGAAGAGCACAAGGAAGTTGTGCTCGGTGCTGCGCCCTTGAGGCAAGTTGCGTGCTGTCAGGGAAACTGCAGCAGTGAAAGCACGAAATTAAAAACAGAAACTGCTGGCAACACTCAGCAGGTCAGGCAGCATCTGTGGAGAGAGACCCACTTCACCAGGGCGGCGTTGTGCACTTTGATCGAAGATAAGCTCACAGCGCTCGAAACATACAACACATCAGGCCTGAGACGCAATACGACGAGGCTGGGATTCGTACCTTGCAAAGCGCAATGGATCAGCAATCCAACAATGTCACCACTGGGCAACTTCGTCACATGAGCGGTGCCCGGATGCACTTCCTTTCCTCCTTTCAATGCAAAGCCCTGGATTCAGAGGGCGATCAGCAAGAAAGACACATTTCAATCACCAGATGCTCGCTTTACCAGGGCCTCACTCTACACTGTACAGGAACCTCAACTGTTTAGGGAAAAACGAAAATTACCATGAAAATAAAACGCAGTTCTTCCGTTAGCATCCCCCGTATCACAAGTTTCCCCGAGAATGTCTCGTGAAGAATCCGGCCGCTGTTATTCCGAAGGCCAGCCCGCTTTCGCAGCGATTGTCTGGTGAGCGGTCACACAGATCTAAATGTATCGACTGGTTTCAAGGCACTAATGTAGATTGGTGCGAAAGGGACATGCGCCCCCAGGAACAGCTGGGGGTAACAGAGCAAAATAACGGAATTAATAGATGAAAGTGAATGTTAGATTATGCAATGCTGCAGGCAAGTGACAATGGATTGGAAGGAGGAAAGTAAAGGAGGACGATTGATTATGGAAAAAAGCCAAAGCTGAGAGAAGAGGCGGGCTTGAATTATGGAGCATTAAGCACAGGTTTGTGAGAGCGCGGGGTTTTGAAGAGGTGAACAGGTTTTCACTAACAACAATGTTTGTGTCATGTGGTCAGGATTGATTTATCGTTGCCTGTGTCGCAGAGGACCAGCAGACGCTCAGTTCTACAATGAACACCGATGTGAAGCGAGGTTGCTGCGATCACAATGCAGGTTACGAACCTCTATACGACGACGACGCCACACATCAGCTGCGGGAACAGTGCTCTAACCACAGCAATCTCGCGAACAGCACCACTGCTAAAAGTACTTTTGCTGAGGCGACCAAAAGATGAACTGCTTGAAATTCTGGAAGCGGTGGGACTCAAACCCACGTCCTCCCAGAGCCTGCAGTCTTAATCCAACGCCTTAGACCGCTCGGCCACGCTAATACGCTTTAAAATATTTGACTGTCATCTGAAAGCAGCCTTGCTTGGTGATTGCCTGTTGAATTGAAGTTTTTACGTTGAAAGAAGGAAACAAAAGGCATTTCTAACCACCATTCATGCAACGAGCTTGCCGAGTGGTTACATTGTTAGATTGCTAATCCATTGGGCTCTGTGCACATATGATATTCGCTAGAAGATCAAGATGTAGAATCAGTTCGGGTGGAGATAAGAAATAATGAGGGAATAAAGTCACTGGTGTGAGCAGTCTTTCAGCCCCTAAAAGTAGCTACACAGTAGGACAGAGTATAAATCATGAAATATTGGAGACTTGTAAGAAAGGTACAGCAATAATCATGAGCGATTTTAATCTTCATACAGATTGGACAAATCAAATTGGCAAAGGTAGCCTTGAGGAAGAGTTCATAGCGTGTATTCGGGATGGTTTCTTAGAGCAATACGTTGTGGAACCAATCAGGAAGCAGGCTATTTTAGATCTGGTAATGTGTAATGAGACAGGATTAATTAGTGATCGCATCGTAAAGGATCCTCTAGAGAAGAGTGATCATAGCATGATAAATCTCAAATTTAGTTTGAGGGTGAGAAACTTGGGTCTCAAACTAGTGCCCTGAACTTAAAGAATGGCAATTACAAAGGTATGAAGAAAAAGTTGGCTAAAGTGGACTGGGAAAATAGATTAACAGGTAAGACGGTAGATAAGGATTGGCAGACATTTAAGGAGGTATTTCAAAACTCTCAGCAAAGATATATTCCAGTGAGAAAGAAAGAATCTAAGAGAAGAAGTAACCATCCGTGGCTAACTAAGGACGTTAAGGGTGGTATCAAATTGAAAACAAAGATATACAATGATGCGAAGATTAGTGGTAGGCCAGAAGATTGGGAAATTTTAAAAACCAGCAAAGGACGACTAAAAAAAAATATAGAGAGAAGATAGATTATGACAGTAAACTAGCAATACATATAAAAACAGACAGTAAGAGCTTCTGCAGGTATTTAAAAAGGAACAGATTAACTAAAGTAAACATTGGACCCTTAGAGGATAAGACTGGGGAATTAATAACAGGGAAATTGCAGAGCCTTTGAATAAATATTTTGTTTCGATCTGCACGGTAGAAGATACTAAAAGCAACCTAATAATAGATAATCTAGGGGCTATAGGGAGGGGGGAACTGAAAACAATCACTATCACTAGAGAAAAAGTGCTCGGTAAAATAATGGGACTAAAGGTGGACATGTCCCCTGAACCTTATGGCCTGTATCCTAGAGTCTTAAAAGAAGAGGCTGCAGAGATAGTGGATGCATTGGTTGCAGTCTACCAAAATTACCTGGATTCTGGAGAGGTACCAGCGGTTTTGAAAACCGCAAATATAACGCCCCTTTTAAAGAAAGGAGGAAGACAGAAAGCATGAATCTATAGACCAGTTAGCCTAAAATCTGTCAGTGGGTAAATGCTTGATTCCATTATTAAGGAAAAAAGTGAGAAGTCGCACAACACCAGGTTATAGTCCAACAGTTTTATTTGAAATCACAAGCTTTCGGAGCTGCTGCCCCTTCGTCAGGTGAAGTAAAGGAATACGAATCGACAAAGCATATATAGATAGAGAACGATGCATGTGTAGCGTACAATGTCAGACGACTACATTTAATCCTCCTGACTGCCTTTCGTCACACCTCGGCAGAGAAACAATCAGGTCAGCCAGCAAGGCACCACATCAAAGACATAGCAAGATACAACTGAGACAATGAGGTGGGGTTACAGGGGGTCTAATGTGTCAAATGCTGCAGTCTGTATGGAAAACCATAAACTTTAAAATTTTTACTTTTTTTTACTGGAAATCACATCTGTGAACAAGCCAACGACGACTCGAGTCTGGATGACTTTACGTCATGTAGCGTGACATGAACCCTAGATCCCGGTTGTGGCCGTCCTCATGAGTGCGGAACTTGGCTATCAGTTTCTGCTCGATGATTTTGCGTTGTCGTGTGTCTCGAAGGCCGCCTTGGAGAACGCTTACCCGCAGATCCGAGGCTGAATGTCCTTGACTGCTGAAGTGTTCCCCGACTGGGAGGGAACACTCCTGCCTGGCGATTGTTGCGCGGTGTCCGTTCATACGTTGTCTCAGTGTCTGCATGGCCTCGCCGATGTACCATGTTCTGGAGCATCCTTTCCTGCAACGTATCAGGTAGACAACGTTGGCCGAGTCACATGAGTATGTACCATGTACCTGGTGGGTAGTGTCCTCACGTGTGATGATGGTATCTGTGTTGATGATCTGGCATGTCTGGCAGAGGTTGCCGTGGCAGGGTTGTGTGGTGTCGTGGTCGCTGTTATCCTGAAAGCTGGGTAATTTGCTACGAACGATGGTACTTCTGACGTTAAGGAAGGAATAGCTGGACATTTAGAAAATCATAATACAGTCAAGCAGAGTCAGCATGGTTTTATGAAAGGGAAATCACGTTTGACAAATTTGCTAGAGTTCTTTGAGGATGTAACGAGCAGGGTGGATAAAGGGGATTCATTCGTTATAGTGTATTTGGGTTTCCAGAAGGCATTCGATAAGGTGCCACATAAAAGGTTACTGCACAAGATAAGAGCTCCTTGGGTTGGGAGTAATATATTAGCATGATAGAGGATTGGCTAACTAACAGGAAACAGAGAGTCAGGATAAATGGGTCATTTTCAGGTTGCAAACAGTAACTAGTTGGGTGCCACAGGGATCAGTGCAGGGGCCTCAGCTGTTTACAATTAATGACTTGGATGAAGGGACCGAGTGTAATGTAGCCAAATTTGCTGATGATACAAAGATAGGTGGGAAAGCAAGTGTGAAGAGGACACAAAGAATCTCCAAAGGGATATAGATAGTTTAAGTGAGTGGGCAAAACTTTGGCAGAAAGAGTATAATGTGGGAAAATGTGAGGTTATCCACATTGGTAGGAAAAATAAAAAAGCAAATTATTATTTAAATGGTGAGAGACCAAAAAATTCTGCGGTTCAGAAGGATCTGGGTGTCCTTGTACATGAAACACAAACAGTTAGCAAGCAGATACAGCAAGTAATTAGGAAGGCAAATGGAATGTTGGCCTTCATTGCAATGAGGATGGCGTATAAAAGCAGAGAAGTCCTGCTACAACTGTACCGGGTGTTGATGAGATCAAACCTGGAGTACTGCGTACAGTTTTGGTCTCCTTATTTAAGGAATGATATTCTTGCATTGGAGGCAGTTCAGAGAAGATTCACTAGGTTGATTCCTGAGAGGAATGTGTTGTCTTAGGGTTGGAAAGGGTTGAACAGGTTGGGCCTATACTCATTGCAGTTTAGAAGAATGAGAGGTGATCTTATTGCAACGTATAAGATTCTGATGGGGTTGGACAGGGTGGATGCTGAGAGGATATTTCCCCTCGGTGGAGAATCTAGAACTAGGGGGCATAGTTTCAGAGTAAGGCGTCATCCATTTTAAACGGAGATGAGGAGGAATTTCTTCTCTCAGAGGGTCTTGAATCTTTGGGATTCTCTACCCCAGAGGGCTGTGGGGGTTGGGTCATTCGATATATTTAAGTTGGAGATAGACAGATTTTTCAACGATAAGAAAGTCAAGGGTTATGGGGAGCGGGCAGGAAAGAGGTGTTGAGTCCAAGACGAGTGCTGCCATGATCTTATTGAATGGCAGAGCAGGCTCCAGGGGCCAAATGGCCGGCCCCTGCTCTTATTTTTTAGTTTTTATGATCTTATTGAAAATAGCTGAGGCCCCAACACTGATACTTGCAGCACCCCACTAGTTACAGCCTGCCAACTTGAAAAAGATCCGTTTATACTTACTCTCACTCTTTTGTCCGTTAACCAATTCTCTATCCATGCTATTATATTACCCCCAACACCATGAGCCATAATCTTGTGTATTAACCTTTTATGTGCACCTTATCGAATGTCTTTTGTAAATCCAAATATACTACATCCACTGGTTCGCCTTTGTCTACCCTACTAGTTACATCCTCTCCTCAAAAACGCTATAAATTGGTCAAACACGATTTCCCTTTCATAAAACCATGTTGACTCTGTCTAATCATGTTATGATTTTCTAAGTGCCCTGATACCAATTTCTTAACAATGAATTCCAGCCTTTTCCCGACGACTGGTGTCAGGCTTAATGACCTGTAATTCCCTCTTTTCTTTCTCCTTTTCTTGAATATTCGTGTTACATTTGCGAGCTTCCAATCCGCTGGGACCATTCCAGAATCTAGGGAATTTTGGAAGATCAAAACCAATGAATCCACTATCTCTTCAGCCAGTTCTTTTAGAATCCTAGGATGCAGTCCTTCAAGTCCAGGGGATTAGTTGGCTTTTAGTCCCATTAGTTTCTCTCGTACTTTTTCTCTACTTATATTAATTCCATTAAGTTCCTCACACTCGTTAGACCCTTGGTTCCTCGCCATTTTTGGTATGCTTATTGCATGATCTCAGTGAGACATCATACGACCCACAATTCCAGTATGATCTCTTTGAGACATCATGCTATCACAACTCCAGTATGAGCTCTGTGCGACATCATACTACCCACAATTCCAGCATGAGCTCTGATAGACATCATACTACCCACAATTCCAGTATGAGCTCTGTGAGACATCATACTCCATGACTCCAGCATGAGTTATTAAAACACAGACTCGCTCCCAATTTATACCATTCTTTACCATTGATCACTACTTTCCATGCATACAACCAATGCATCATTGTACACTAAAGATACATACAAGTGACAACAGAAAAATAATAAAACCAACAAACATGCACTTAACTCTTCTAATTATTGTGTTACCGTCACCAGAAGTGACCTGATTGCCCGAATAAAGACTTCCATAATTTTATTAGAACAAACACAAGTGACCTGATGCCCGACCTGATAGGCAGGCTGGTCTGTCTTCTGATCTGTGGAGATACATTTGCTTACAATCTCATGCTGAGCAGAAAGCTGTTTTAATTCATCGTGTGCAGATCCCATAGACTGATCAGGGCATTTGAGGCACTCAGGTAATGTGAATCCTCGATCTCAGAGGTACGGGGGGAGCCAATTTCTGCTCGGTGCGCGAGGAGCCACTTTGTGCTGGGTGCGGGGGGAGCCACTTTTTGCTGGATGAGGGGGGAGCTACTTTGTGCTGGGTGCGGGGGGAGCCACTTTGTACTTGTTGCGGGTAGAGCTACTTTGTGCTCGGTGCGGGGAGAGCTTCTTTGTGCTCGGTGCGCGGAGAGCTACTTTGTGCTGGGTGCGGGGGGAGCCACTTTGTACTTGTTGCGGGGAGAGCTACTTTGTGCTCGGTGCGGGGAGAGCTACTTTGTGCTTGGTGCGCGGATAGCTACTTTGTGCTGGGTGCGGGGGGAGCCACTTTTTGCTGGGTGCCGGGGGAGTTACTTTGTGCTGGGTGCGGGGGGAGCCACTTCGTACTTGGTGCGGGGAGAGCTACTTTGTGCTCGGTGCGGGGAGAGCTACTTTGTGCTGGGTGCGGGTGGAGTTACTTTGAGCTGGGTGCGGGGGGAGCCACTTTGTGATCGGTGCGGGGGAGAGCTATTTTGTGATCGGTGTTGGGAGCGCTACTTTGTGTTCGGTGCGGGCTGAACCACTTTGTGCTTGGTGTGGGGGGAGACAATTTTTGAACAGTGCAAGTGAAGCCACTTTGTGCTTGGTGCGGTCAGAGCCAATTTGTGTCACCTGTGGCTCTGTTGTTAACACTCATGCTTCATCGTCAGACGGTTGTTGGTGCAAGACCGCCTCCAGATACTTGAGCACAAAAATCTAGGCTGACACTCCAGCATAGTTCTGAGGGAGTGCTGCACTTTCGCAAGCGACGTTAAACCGATTCCTCGACTGCCCTCTCAGGGGGATGGAAACTAATCCCATGGCACAATTTGAAGAAGTGTAGCGGATTTATCCCTGGTGTGCTGGCCAATATTAAACCACCAATCAATATCTAAATCAGATTATCTGGTCTTTATTACATTGCTGTTTGTGGGAGCTTGTTGCGTGCAAATTGGCTGCCGCGCTTCCCACATTGCAATAGTGACTGCACTTCAAAAAAGTACTTCAGTGGCTGTAAAACGCGTTGGGACTTCCCGTAGTCCAGAAAGACGCTGTAGAAATGCAAGTCTTTTTTATCTTTTACATGGGATCCAATTTTTGCTCGGTGCAGAGGAGCCACTTTGTGCTCGGTGCAGAGGAGCCACTTTGTGCTCGGTGCGGGGTGAGCCACTTTGTGCTCGGTGCGGGGGGAGCCACTTTGTGCTTGTTTTGGAGGAGCCACTTTGTGTTTGGTGCAGGGTGAGCCACTTTGTGCTTTGTGCGGGAGGAGCCAATTCGTGCTCAGTGCTAGGAAAGCCACTTTGTGCTTCATGCTGTTGGAAGGAGCCACCTTGTGCTTGTTATGGCGGGAGCTGCTTCTTGCTTGGTGTGGTGGAGCCACTTTGTGCGTCATGCTGGGAAGGACACACTTTGTGCTTGGATAGGGGGGGAGCCACTTCGTGCTTGGTTCTGGGGTGGAGCCACTTTGTGCTTCATGCTGGGAAGGGCACACTTTTTGCTTGATATTGGGGTAGCCACTTAGGGCTTGGTGCTTGGAAGCCACTTTATTCTTGTTGCGGGAGAAGCCACTTTGTTCTGGGTGTGGGTGTTGGATATCGTTCAACTTAAAAGTTTAATAGTCGAACTTCTTTGTATCTTCGATTAACAGGCTTCACAGGCTTTCCAATATCAAGAGTCTCACTTTGAAGTGTTGTAAAAAATGTATTGCTTACTTTCTATTACCTAAAATGCTTGTGTAAGGGAATCAGTGTTAGTTATGATGTCACCCATGCGTGATTAATATTTACCTTTAAGGTAATAAATGTATTTTTAGTTTTAGGCTAATAAAAATAGGGAGGAGGATGCCATTATGCCACTTTGAGCGCGGTGCAGGGGAGTCACTTTGTTGCTGTTGCTGGTGGACCCACTTTGTGCTTGATGCGGTGGGAGGCACTTTGTGTTCTATGCAGCGAAGCCACATTGTGCTCGATGAGGGGAGGAGCCACTTTTAAGGTTCCAGCTGAGTTAATTTGGCCTAATTCATGGCCAGATAAAGAAGTTAATGTGAGACGGTCCCAGGCCCCAGTAAGTGACCGTCAACGTGGGGCCGGGGATGGGCGGGGGTGGGTGTCGGGTAGCGAGTCTCACAGTTGGGGAGAAGGGCGTAAACTATCAGGCAAATGTAGGGGGAGCTCTGTGTTGCGCCTGCTCTGGGAGCGCTCAATGCTGACACTGGGTATAAATTGGAGAAACACAATCAGGGTAGAGGGACAGTGCAGAAGGAGCTTCACTCTGTATCTAATCATTGCTTTACCCGCCCTGGGAGTGTTTGATGGGACATTATAGAGGGAGCTTTACTCAGTATCTAAACCTTGCTGTACCCGCCCTGGGAATGTTTGATGGGACAGTGTAGAGGGAGCTTTACTCTATATCTAGCCCATGCTGTACCTGCCCTGTGATTGTCTGATTTTGGCAGTGTAAAAGGAGATTTACTCTGTATCTAACCCGTGCAGTGCCCGTCCTGGGAGTGTTTGATGTGGCAGTGTAGAGGGAGCTTTACTCTGTATCTAACCCATGCTGTACCTGCCCTGTGAGTGTTTGTTCAGACAGTTTAGTGGGAGCTTTACTTTGTATCTAACCAATGCTGCACCTGCCCTGGTTGTGTTTCATGGGACAGTGAAGAGGGAGCTTTATATTGTATCTAACCCGTGCTGTACCTGCCCAGGGAATGTTTGATGGGACAATGTAGAGGGCGCTTTACTCTTTATATAACTCTTGCTGTACACTCCCTGGGATTGTTTGATGGAACACGGCATCTGCTTGATGTTAACACATTATTAGGAGATTTATTAAAGAGTCCGCCTCCTCTCTGGGAGAGATACACACTGTACGCAGGACGAAGGAATATAAAATGAAACGCAAATACAGGCCTCGTATTTATGTTTAAAATCTGGTGCATTTTTAAGAAAAAATAATCTCTCCGCCTGTCTCCAACCCTCTCACACAGATTCTCTGTCTTACACTGTCCTTCATTTTTCACTCTAGGTCTCTGTCTCTGTCTTCCCTTCATTCTCTGATTCCCTTTCCCTATCTCTCAGTCTTGGCCTTTCTCTCCATGTCTCTCTCTCTCTCTCTCTCTCTCTCTCCACCATTCTGTTTGGTTCCCTCTCCCGATCTCTCACTCCTTTTTTCTTTAGCCGTTCCGGAATGTGTGCATCACTGGCATGACCAGCATTTATTGCCCAACCGGAGTTGCCCTTGAGAAGGTGGTGGAGAGCCGCCTTCTTGAACCGCTGCAGTCCATGTGGTGAAGTTACTCTCACTGTGCTGATAGGGAGAGATTTCCAGGATTTTGACCCAGCGTCGATGAAGTAACGACGACATATTTCCAAATCAGGATGGTGTGTGACTTGGAGGGGAACTTGGAGGTGGTGGTGTTCCCATGCGCCTGCCGCCCTTGCCCTTCTAGCTGGAAGATGTCGCGGGTTTGGCAGGGGCTGTCGAAGAGGCCTTGGCGAGTTGCTGCAGTGCATCTTGTAGATGGTACACACTGCAGCCACTGTGCCCCAGTGGTGGAGGGAGTGAATTTTTAAGGTGGTGGATGGGGTGCCAATCAAGCCGGCTGTTTTGTCATGGAGAGTGTCGAGCTTCTTGAGTGTTGTTGGATGCACTCATCCAGGCAAGTGGAGAGTATTCCATCACACTCCTGAATTGTGCCTTGTTGATGGGGGAAATGCTTTCGGGAGTCAGGAGGTGAGACACTCGACGCAGAATTCCCAGCCTCTGACACGCTCTTGTTGCCACAGTATTTATGTGGCTGGTCCAGTTAAGTTTCTGGTCAATGGTGACCCTCAGGATGTTGACGATGATGGATTCGGCGATGGTAATGCCGCTGAATGTCAAGAGGATGTGGTTAGACTCTCGCTTATTGGAGAGCGTCATTGTCTGGCACTTGTATGGCACGAATATTACTTGCGACTTATCAGCCCAAGTCTCAATGTCGTCCAGGTCTTGCTGCATGCGGACATGGACTGCCTCATTTTCTGAGGAATTGCGAATGGAATTGAATATTGTGCAATCATCAGGGAACATCGCCACTTCTAACCTTATGATGGAGGGAATGTCGTTGATGAAGCAGCTGAAGATGATTGGACATAAGATATTGCCCTGAGGAACTCATGCAGCGATGTCCTGGGGCTGAAATCATTGAACTCCAACAACAACAACCATCTTCCTGTTAGCTGGAAATGACTCCAGCACCGTGGAGTGTATTCCGCCTGATTCCCATTGACTGCAATTTTACTAGGGCTACTTCATGCCACACTCGGTCAAATGCTGCCTTGATCTTAATCTCTCTCCCCATGTCTCTCTCTCTCTCTCACGACCCTTCAGTCTCTGACTCTCGTTCCATCTCTATCTCTCACACTCTGTCTCACTCTCCATGTCTCCTCTCTCTCCACCCTTCTGTCTCTGCCTCTGTTGCTCTATCCCTATCTCTCATTCTAGGTCTCTCTCTCTCCATGTCTCTCACTCTAAACCCTTCAATGTCTGTTTCCCTCTCCATTTCTCTCATTCTCTGTCTCTCTCCCCATGTCTCTCTCTCTCTCTTCCCTTCAGTCTCTCTCTCTGTTTCCCTCACCCAATCTTCCACTCGTGGTATCTCTCTCCATGTTTCTATCTCTCTGTGTTCCCTTCAGTCTCTGACTCAGTTTCCCACTCCCTATATCTCTCTCTCTCTCCTCTCTGTTTATATATTTCTATCCTATCTCTCACTCAACCTATCTCTCATCATCTCTGTCTCTCAATACTCTATGTCTCACATTGTTTTTCTTGCACTTTCATCCACTCTCCCTATCTCTCATTCTCTGCCGCTCTTTCGTCCCCTGTTTCTTTCTGTCACTCTCCTTTTCTTTTGCCCTGCCTCTCTCCTCGTCTGGTACTGTGTAGGCCGTGTGGGTCTCAGTGTTAGCTCCTGTACATAAACATTGCACAGTAGTTAAAAGGGAACGATACAATCCTGTCTGCAACTGTATGGAACGTGTGTGTCTCAGTGTCAACTCATGTCTACGCTGTAAACAGGGGATAAAAGAAAAAAGTGAGTGAGAGAGAAAGAGAGACCGGGCGATACAGGCAGAGAAAAAGAGAGAAAGAGAGAAAGACAGAAAGAGATAGATAGATAGACAGACAGACCGACAGACCAGGCATGTGAGTGAGGTTCAGGCGAGAGATTGAGATAGAAAGAGAGAGAGAAAGGGAGAGAGAGAGAGAGAGGCCAGGCATGAGAGTGAAGGTCAGGCGAGAGATTGAGAGGGAAAGGTGTGAGGTAGGTCAGGTGCATTTGAGGGTGGGTGAGATAGAGAGAGATGAGGCACACCAGGCGAGACGGTGAGGAGATTTTCCTACAGGAAATTCATTACAATGTGTTACAATGAACAATGTGTCTCTATGCGCGTGTTAATATTTATTGTGGATTTGCGGGCGAATTTAATTGCACATAGAATGTCTCTGGTAGTGTTTTAATGTGTGCAGTGTGTTCTGTGATGCAATTAACATTTACATGTGGACTGGGTTCTCTCCCTCTCATTGTCAGTATGTTCTGAAGGTCTGTGGGAGTGTGTTAATGACTACTTTCAGCCCTTGGCAGTAAAATAGTAAAGACAGAGACTTCAAGTGAGTGTATTAAGATTAACCTGTGACCTCTGTCAGAAGGTCAATAATCCTGAAGTCAATAGGAGTGCTTCCAGAGTGTCTGTGGCGGAGGGTTATGATGTACATAGCGAGTCAATGAGAGTGTTAATTTCAACCTAAATTACTGGCGCCATGGGAGAGAGTTGGTCGGATAGAATATGAGGCGGCATTGAGTACTTCAATTCTTCTCACAATGTATACTTTTTAAAATTACAGTAAAGGGATATTTCACCACATACTTTAACTGCTCTCTGAACATAGTCTGGGTCACAGCATAAATAAAAGTATTTGTGCAGCAACTCAGGAGCTGGAGTATGTATCCCATTTCCATTACATAAAAAGATAGAGTCGAATAATTTAACGTGAAATCACTTATTCGGCTACCTATAGAATACACCATAAAGACTGACCACAACAGTATAAAATTCCCCGAGATAACAAATAGTAAAATGATGGATTTCCTTCGGCTCTCCATCTCTGGGTCTCTGGGACTCTCCCCACTGCTGGGACCCCGGAGTCTCCTCCGGGCTCTGCTGGCCTTTAAAATGTGTCTGACGGTTAAAGCATTGAGCAGCAGAATAAGAACAAATGGGACCCCCGGTGTTAGAATATAATGAAAGAACTCGACTGCTGCCCACTTCCGTGTGTAGCGAACCCACATTGTTACACGACAAAACCAGGGTTCATTCAGAAGCCAATATTCATTTGTTAATATATAATACCAGTAAATGTTCTTTAAACAGCTACTCACAGCCACTGTTCCTAGAACCACAGCCGCCGTTTTCTCGGTACAATATTTAGTTTTCAGCTTCTGGCAACAAATGGCCACAAATCGATCAAAGGTGAAAGTGACGGTGAACCAGACAGAACAGTCTGTGACTGCATAAAGTAGGACGGCGTGGATATTACACAAGGGGATTTTCCGCATGAAACGAAACTGAACCCAATAAACAATCGGAATGTGCCTCAATATCAGGTCGAGAATAATGACCAGTAGATCCGCCGCTGCCATGGCCACCAGGTAGCGAGTGACACATTTGGAGAGACCGCACTTTCCCAGAGGCAGGATCACAATCGTCACGAAGTTTACTGTAAGGAAGGGAAATAAACAGGGAATTTATATATCAGTCTGGGAGCAAAGTGAACAGATTGACTCAGTACCTATTGAGAATTGTAATGTTTCACTGTATCCTGTGATGGATTGAAATGATTGGAAACAGGAATTGCCATTCAATCAAATTAACCGTTAAATGGACATTAATATTTGGGATGAAATGACACATGAGGAACAGCGGTTTATAAGAGATAAGATAAAGGTTTCTACTGATCTGCCAGTTTATTTCATGCTCCAGAAAACAAGAGCGGACAATAATAAAGACGACCAGAGCTAAGCTTCAATTGGGGGAAGTAAAACAGAGCTCAGTGACCCTGGGTTAGTCAGAGGGAATTACAGCAGGTTCCTGCTCCTGATCATTATCCAGTGACCCTGGGTTAATGTGAGGGAATCAGCCCAGGTTCCTGCTCCTGATCATTACCCAGGGACCCTGGGTTAGTGAGAGGGAATCAGACTAGGTTCCTGCTCTTGATCATTACGCAGTGACACTGGGTTAGTGTGGGGGAATCAGACCAGCTTCCTGCTCCAGATAATTACCAAGTGACACTGGGTTAGTGAGAGGGAATCAGCTCAGATTTCTGCTCCTGATCATTACCCACTGACCCAGGGCTGGTGTAGGGGAATCAGTATATGTTCCTGCTCCTGATGATTACCCAGTGAATCTGGGTTATCGTGGGGAAATCAGACGAGGATCCTGTTCCA
The DNA here is from genome assembly GCA_030390025.1 of Squalus acanthias. Taxonomy (NCBI): domain Eukaryota; kingdom Metazoa; phylum Chordata; class Chondrichthyes; order Squaliformes; family Squalidae; genus Squalus; species Squalus acanthias. Next base: position 1,396,356 of record JASTWF010000032.1, on the reverse strand, counting down.
GATCATCACCCCAGAATCACAGAAACACAGAATCCCGACAGTGCAGATAGAGGCCATTTCGGCCCATCGAGCCTGCACCGACACATATCCCACCCTATCCCCGTAACCCCACGTATTTAATCACCCTAACACTAAGGGTCAATTTATCATAGCCAAATCAACCTAACCCGCACATCTTTGGACTGTGGGAGGAAACCGGAGCACCCGGAGGAAACCCACGCAGACACGGGAAGAATGTGCAAACTCCACACAGACAGTCACCCGTGGCAGGGTTCGAATCCGGGTCCCTGGCGCTGTGAGGCAACAGTGCTAACCACTCTTCCACCGTGTCGCCCAGTGAATCTTGGTAATTGTGGGGCACTCAGACCAGGTTCCTGCTCCTGATCATTACACAGTGACTCTGGGTTAGTGTGGGGCGTCAGTCCAGTTTACTGTTCCTGATCATTATCCAGTGTCCCTGGTTTAGTATGGAAAAATCAGCCCATGTTCCTGTTCCTGATCATTACCCAGTGTCCCTCGGTTAGTGTGGGGGAATCAGAACAGGTCCCTGATCTTGATCATTACCCAGTGTCCCTGGGTTAGTGTGGGGGAATCAGAACAGGTCCCTACTTTTGAGCATTACCCAGTGTCCCTGGGTTAGTGTGGGGGAATCAGACCAGGCTCCTGCTCCTGATCATTACCCAGTGTCCCTGGGTTAGTGTGGGGGAATCAGCCAAGGTTCCTGCACCTGATCATTACCCAGTGACCCTGAGTTAGTGTGGGGGAATCATCCAATGTTCCAGCTCTTGATCATTACTCAGTGACTCTGGGTTAGTGTGGGGGAATAATCCCAATTTCCTGCTCCTGATCATTCCCTGGCGATCCTGGGTCCTGGAGAGAAAATCAGACTAAATCGCTCTTTTTGGCCTCGGCTCAGTGATTCTGTGTAATGAAGTGATATCAGTCCAGGATTAAGCTGTCAGTCATTGATCGGTTGCTGCTGTGAAAATTCTGCGTCTGGATGTCTGTTGCGGGAGGGTTTTTTCGGGTGTGATGACCCTGAAGTAATATGACTCCACTCCCGCAGTTTAAAAATGGGCGTATTACAGGCGGTCGATGCGACACCACTTATCGCCACCGCCCTGTACGAATGAAGCAGTGAACAGGGAGTGTTTGATAATATCGAGCCCAGAAACCGGGAGCTGGTTTTGGAGAATGAAGCTGTGAACATGGAGTGTGGGTGAATATCTAGCCCAGAAACCCGGAGCTCGTTTGGAAACTGAAGCAGTGAATAGGGAGTGTGGGTGAATATCTAGCCCAGAAACTGGGAGCTGGTTTGGAGAATGAAGCAGTGAGTAGGGAGTGTAGGTGAATATCAGGCCAGAAACCGGGAGCTAGGTTGGAGAATGAAGCAGTGAACAGGGAGTCTGGACGGGACCAAACATGGCTGCAATGCCTCCTGTGAGCACCGGAGCCCCGTGGAACCGGAATCCAGCAAGAAGACAGAAAGCCCAGGAAAGGATAGGAGAAACTGTTTAAAGATAGACCAGGATCAGAAATCATTGATAACATTGTTCTTTCTCAATCAACCATCAATTGCACTGTTTATTGATAATACATAGATACATAGAAGATAGGAGCAGGAGTAGGCCATCCGGCCCTTCGAGCCTGCTCCGCCATTTAATGAGATCATGGCTGATCCTCCAATTCAGTATCCCGTCCCTGCCTTCTCTCCGTAACCCTTAACCCCTTTTGCCTGTAGAAATATATCTAATTCCCTCTTAAATATATTTAATGAGCTGGCGTACACTGCCCTCTGTGGCAATGAGTTCCACAGGTTCACCACCCTCTGAGTGAAGAAATTCCCCCTCATTTCTGTCCTAAATGGTTTAGCCCTAATCCTTAAATTATGTCCTCTCGTTCTGTTCTCACCCGCCAAGGGAAACATTCCTTCTGCATCTAGTCTGTCTAGACCTGTCAGAATTTTATACACTTCTATGAGGTCCCCTCTCAATCTTCTAAACTCCAGTGTGTACATCCCTAAACTACATAGTCTCTCCTCATAGGTCAATCCCGCCATTCCTGGTATCAGCCTGGTGAATCGCCGCTGCACCCCCTCCATGGCAAGAACATCTTTCCTCAGATGAGGCGACCAAAACTGTACACAGTACTCGAGGTGTGGTCTCACCAGTGCCCTGTACAGCTGCAGCAAGGTATCCCTGTTCCTGTATTCCAACCCTTTTGCTATGAAGGCCAGCATACCGTTTGCCTTCTTGACCGCCTGTTGCACCTGCATGCTCGCCTTCAGTGACTGGTGTACAAGAACACCCAGGTCTCTCTGTACTTCCCCCTCTCCCAATTTATTGCCATTTAAATAATAATTTGCCCTCCCGTTCCTGCACCCAAGGTGGATAACTTCGCACTTGTCCACATTATAGTGCATCTGCCATTTATCCGCCCAATCACCCAGTCTGTCCAAATCGCTCTGGAGCTTCCTGGTCTCCTCCTCTGAGCCCACCCACCCCCCCCCCCCCTCCTAGTTTAGTGTCGTCTGCAAATTTGGAAATGCTGCATCCGACTCCCTGATCCAGGTCATTAATGTAAATTGTGAACAGCTGGGGACCCAGGACAGATCCCTGCGGTACCCCACTTGTTACTGCCTGCCATTCAGAAAATGAGCCGTTTATTCCAACTCTCTGTTTTCTATCTGACAGCCAGTTCTCTATCCACGTCAATACTTTCCCCTTTATCCCATGAGCTTCAATTTTCCATGCTAATCTTTTATGTGGGACCTTGTCGAAGGCCTTTTGGAAGTCCAGGTACACCACATCTACTGGCTCTCCCCATCTATTTTACCAGTTACTCCCTCAAAAAATTCCAATAGATTAGTCAAGCACGATTTACCCTTTGTAAATCCATGTTGACTCTGTCCTATCCTGTGCCCATTTGCTAAGTGCTCCGCTATTTCATCCTTAATGATGGACTCCAGCATTTTGCCCACAACTGATGTAAGGCTTACAGGTCTGTAATTACCTGCTTTTTCCCTACCCCCCTTTTTGAATAGTGGGGCAACGTTAGCTACCCTCCAATCCATGGGCACTGTTCCCGAGTCTAATGAATTCTGAAAAATCATACTTACTGCATCCGCTATCCCCAGGGCCACCTCCTTCAGTACCCTAGGATGCATGTTATCAGGCCCTGGGGATTTGTCCGCCTTCAATCCCTTTAGCTTCCTTAACACCATATCCTTAGAGATATTGATTTGCGTCAGTTCCTCCTTTGCCAATGTCCCTATTTTTCCCGATATCCCAGGGAGGTTTTTTGTGTCTTCCTTCGTAAAGACTGACCCAAAGTATGCATTTAGTTGGTCTGCCATTTCCTTATTTCCCGTTATATATTCCCCCGTATCTGACTGCAATGGACCAACTTTGGTTTTCACCAGTCTTTTCCTCTTGATATACTTATAAAAGCTTTTGGAGTTAGTTTTTATATTTTCCGCTAGCTTGCTTTCGTAAGCTATTTTGCCCCTCTTGATTAAGCCCTTTGTCCTCCTTTGCTCTATCTTAAACTGTTCCCAATCTTCCGCTCTGGCGCTTTTTTTGGCAATTTTATACGCCATATCTTTGGATTTTATGCTGTCTCTAATTTCCCGTGTTATCCACGGTTGAGTCACCTTTTTAGATTTCCTTTTATGCCAGATTGGTATAAACAATTCTTGCAATTGTGTCATTCTATCTTTAAATGCTTGCCATTGTTTATCTACCTCCAGTCCTCCCAGGAACGTTGTCCAATCAGACCTACTCAGTTCCCGTCTAATGGCATCATAATTCCTCTTGTTTAAATTCAGGACCTTAGTCTCTGAGTCAATTTCTTCGCTCTCCATTTCGAGTGAGAAATCGATCATGTTATGATCGCTCTGACCCAAGGGTCCCCGTACAACAAGATTACTAATTAGTCCCTTCTCATTGCACAGTACCCAGTCCAATATAGCCTGTTCCCGAGTTGGTTCCTCGACATATTGATCCAGGTAACGAATTATTTGTTGTAACCGGAACCATCAGCCCAACATATTGTCGTTCATGTAAATTTTAATGTTCCAATGTGATTACAAATACTTTCTATGATAATGTACGATTATTTTATGTTGTCCATTAATATTGCCGATGGGACACATTACCCTGCGTTCTCAGAAACTATATGGGTGACACTAAGCGGGCTAATGTAATACTTGTCGCCATTCAGTGATCATTGTAACGGTTTCCAAGGGGATAAAGACAGTAAAATCCCAAAGCGATCCACTATTCACAATACCGCAGTTATAATCAGATAGAAACATTTACAGTAAAGGAAAGAATCACGTGAAAGAATGTTAAGTGTTCGAATGACTGAGAGATACCCTCACCTGTGACAGGCAGCACGGAATTCAATTATTTCAAAACAATGATTGGAAATGGAATACACTGAAAATATCAGCGAATAAAATCAGCTTATTTTTTGAAGATAAATGACGCTTGTTATAATATCAAACCATCCAGAAAAAGAAACATTGATGTGAAGCCGGTGATGGTGGCAAGTGAGCTGGAGGTTGGAGCTGGATTATGAGTCATTAGAGCGAAATATTCTAACATCTATCTGTGATCTATCTGTCCAGACGGGTTTCTAAAACTCGGTATAATTATCTGTATCCAGCAGAATCGGATTACAGATTTCTAATCTATGTTGGAGATTCGAAGAATCTTATAATCTTAAGAAGAATACATCAGGTGGGAGAAATGGTGAAAGTGAGGATGTGCCATTCATTGAACTCAGAACAATAAATGGGCGACTGTCTAATAATCAAATCAAGGGAAATTAAAGCAACATCACATCCAGAGCAAAGGGAGTTCTCTGAATAAAAGTAATAGCTGGATCTACTGACTTAAAATGACGAGAGCAATAATATAGTGAAATACGATTATAGAATTAATAGCTGGACACAGAGACTTACCAGCAACAGCAACAGCATAGAATCATAGAACGTGACAGCACGGAAGGAGGCCATTTCGGCCCATCGTGTCCCAGCCGGCGAACAAAGAGCTATACAGCCTAATCCCACATCCCAGCTCTTGGTCCGTAGCCCTGCAGGTTAGAGCATCCCAAGTGCGCATCCAAGTACTTTTTTATTGTAGTTAGGGTTCCTGCCTCTACCACCACTTCAGGCATCGAGTTCCAGATCGCCAAACCCCTCTGGGGAAGAAATGTTCCCTTAAATCCCCTCTAAACTGCCCCAAATTACTTTCCATCCGTGCCCCTGGTTTTTGACCCCTCTGCTAAGGGAAATAGGTACTTTCTGTCAACTTTATCTATGCCCCTTATAATTTTATACACCTCAATAAGGTCTCCCCTCAGCCTCCTCTGTGCCAAGGGTAACAGACCCAGCCTATTCAGTCTTTCCTCATAGCTAAGATTATCTACTCCCGGCAACATCCTTGTAAATCTCCTCTGTACCCTCTCTCGTGCAATCACATCTTTCCTGTAATGTGGTGACCAGAACTGCACGCAGAACTCTTGCTGAGGCCTCACTAGTGCTTAATACAGTTAATGCATAATCCCCCTGCTCTTGTATTCTATGCCACGGCTAATAAAGGCAAGCATTCCGTATGCCTTCTTAACCACATTAACTACTTGGCCTGCTAACTTCAGGGATCTGAGGACATGAACTCCAAGGTCCCTTTCTTCCTTTACACTACTCAGTGTCCTACCATTTAATGTGTGTTCCCTTTCCTTGTTAGCTGTCCGCAAATGCATTACCTCACACTTCTCCGGATTGAATTCCATTTGCCACTGTTCTGCCCACCTGACCAATTTATGATATCTTCCTGCAGTCTACAGCTCCCTTCTTCAGTATCAACTACACAGCCGATTTTAGTATCATCTGCAAACTTCTTAAATAAACCCCCTATATTCAAGTCAAGATCGTTGATATATACCACAAAAAGCAAGGGTCCTAGTACTGAGACCTGCGGAACCCCACTGGAAACAGCCTTCCAGTCACAAAAACACCCATCACCCATTACCTCTGTTTCCTGTCTCCGCACCAGTTTTGAATCCAACTTGACACTTTGCCCTGGATCCCATGGTCTTTTAACTTCGTGTCCAGTCTGCCATGTGGAACCTTATCAAAAGCCTTGCTAAAGTCCAGAAACAATGCATCAAACGCACTACCCGCATCTACCCTCCATGTTACCTCCTCAAAAAATTCAATCACGTTTGTCAGACACGACCTTCCCTTAACAAATCGGTGCTGACTATCCTTGATTAATCCATGTCTTTCTAAATGAAGATTTATCCTATCCTTGAAAATTCTGTCTATTAATTTTCCCACCACCGAGGTTAGGCTGACTGGCCTGTAAATACTCGGTCTTTCCTTTTCTCCCTTTTTAAACAAGGGCACCACATTAGCAGTCCTCCAGTCCTCCGGCACCACACCTGCAGCCAGAGAGAATTGACAAATGATGGTCAGGGCCTCTGCTATTTCCTCTTTTGCTTTGCTTAACAACCTGGGATATATTTCATCCGTGCCTGGGGATTTATCCACTTTTAAAGCTGCTAAACCCCTTAATACTTCCTCTCTCACTATGTTTATTTCGTCTTATATTTCGCACTCCTCCCTCCCCCCACCCCCGCGATAGCAATGTCTGCTTCGCCCCTCCCCTGTGTGAAACCAGACACAACGTATTCATTAATAACCCTACTTACGTCTTCTGCCTCCACACACAGATTATCCCTCATGATCTTTAATAGGCACTACCCTTTCTTTAGTTATCCTCTTATTCTTAATATATTCAAAAACATCTTTGGGTTTCCTTGATTTTACATGCAAAGCATTTTTCATGCTCTCTCTTTGCTTTCCTAATATCATTTTTAATTGCACCCCTGCACTTCCTGTACTCCGCTAAAGAATATGGAGTATTTAGCCCGCGGTATCTGTCATACGCCTCCCCTTTATTCTTTATCCTACCCTGTATGTCTCTGGACATCCAGCGGGCTCTAGATTTGTTCGTCCTACCTTTTTTCTTTATGGGCACGTGTTTGGTCTGAACCCTCCGGATCTCCTCCTTGAATGCCTCCCACTGCTCTGACACTGATTTACATTAAAGTAGCTGTTTCCAGTCCACTATGGCTAAATCCCCTATGAGCTTAGCAACATTTGCTTTTCCCCAATTTAGAACTTTCATTCCTGGTCTATCCTTGTCCTTTTCCATAACTACCTTAAATCTAACAGAATTATGGCCACTAGCACCAAAATGCTCTCCCACTGATACGCCTTCTACCTGCCCAGCCTCATTCCCTAAAACTAAGTCCAGAACCGCCCCCTCCCTTGTTGGACATTCTACAAACTGGCTAAAAAAGTGCTCCTGGATGCATTTTAGGAATTCCACACCTTCTATACCATTCACACTAATTATATCCCAGTTAATATTGGGATAGTTGAAATCCCCTACTATTACTGCCCTATAGTTGTGGCACTTCTCAGAAAGTGCAGCAAGGAGAAGAGACAGCAAATGACAAGAATAGTGATACAGTGAAATATGGTTTATCGAATTACTAGCTGGATGTCGAGACTTACCAGGAACGGCAACAAGAGCGAGGATGGGATAGTAAATCTTCTGTACTTCACGGATGAATATTCTTATCTGAATGTTCATTGAAAGAATCTTCTCCATTCTCTGCCTTTCAGTAGAACCGCTGATCCCTGTTAGTGCCGGAGATGACTTTCACTGACAATGTGAAATGACACACTGAATGGATTCCCTTATTAATAGAAGAGGGAAAACCTCCAGTGAAACAATTAGGTTCCATGGAGACTGACATGAATTACAGTCATTGAACAAACAGGTTCAGTTAACCCTTGTCAATCCAACACTTTTTGTATCACAACATATATTTCACCAGCTATGAAATTAAAACTCTCTAAACCTGGAATATAATTTCCAAAGCTCCAACAAGATCATGGGGGGAGTCATAGATTGGGTCTGTACCTACAGATACCACAGGGGAAGAAATTCGTCACCACCAATAAGAACATAAGATCATAAGAATTAGGAGCAGGAGTAGGCCATTCGGCCCCTCAAGCCTGCTCCGCCATTCAATAACTCCACTTTTCTGCCTGATCCCCATAACCCTCGACTCCCCTATAGTTCAAATACCTGTCTATCTGCACCTTGAATATAATCATTGACACAGCATCCAAAACCCTCTGAGAGATGAATTTCCTCCTCATCGCCGTCTTAAATGGGTGACCCCTTATCCTGAAACAATGCCCCCAAGTTCTAGATTCCCTCACAAGGGGAAACACCCTCCCAGCATCTAACCTGTCAAACCCGCTCAGAGTCTTGTATTTGTCTTTAAGATTACCACTCATTCTTCTAAACTCCAGTGAGCACACGTAATACCTGCTCAACCTTTCCTCATAAGACAAATCTTTCGTCTCAGTAATAAACAGACCCCGCATCTATAAACTAAACCTGCACCAATAAACTGACCCTGCAACAATAAACTGACACGACACCAATAAATTGACCCAACACCAGTAAAATGACGCAGCACCAATAAACTGACCCAGCATCAATAAACTAAACCAGCAACAACAAACTGTCGCAGTATCTATAAAATAATCCAGCACCAATAAGCTGACACAACATTTTTAAACCAGACTGCAGCAATACACTAAACCATCAACAATAAACTGACCAAGCATCTATAAACTAAACCAGCATCTATAGACTGAACCAGCATCTATAAACTGACCCAGCATCTATAAACTGACCCAGCATCTATAAACTGACCCAGCATCTATAAACTGACCCAGCATCTTTAAACTGACCCAGCATCTATAAACTGACCCAGCATCTATAAACTGACCAAGCATTTATAAACTGACCCAGCATCTTTAAACTGACCCAGCATCTATAAACTGACCCAGCACCAATAAGCTGACCCAGCATCGACAAACTGACCCAGCATCTGTAAACTGACCCAGCATCTATAAACTGACCCAGCATCTTTAAACTGACACAGCACCAATAAGCTGACACAGCATCTATAAAGTGACCCAGCATCTATAAACGGACCCAACATCTGTAAACTGACGCAACATCTATAAACTGACCCAGCATCTATAAACTGACCCAGCATCTTTAAACTGACCCAGCACCAATAAACTGACCCAGCATCTTTAAACTGACCCAGCACCAATAAACTGACCCAGCATCTATAAACTGACCCAGCATCTTTAAACTGACCCAACACCAAAAAACTGGCCCAACAGCACTAAACTAACCCAGCATCTATAAACTGACCCAGCACGAATAAATTAACACAGCATCTATAAACTGACCCAACATCTATAAACTGACCCAACACCAATAAACTGACACAGCAACAATAAACTGACACGACATCTATAAAATGACCCAGCAACAATAAACTGACTCAACACCAATAAACTGACCGAGCACCTATAAACTGACACAGCACCAATAACCTGACCCAGCATGTATAAAGTGACCCAGCATCTATAAACTGACCCAGCATCTATAAACTGACCAAGCACCAATAAACTGACACAGCACCAATAAACTGAACCAGCATCTATAAACTGACCCAGCATCAATAAACTGACCCAGGATCTATAAACTGACACAGCACCAATAAACTGACCCAGGATCTATAAACTGACCCAGCACCAATAAACTGACCCAGGATCTATAAACTGACCCAGCACCAATAAGCTGACCCAACATTTATAAACTGACCCAATAACTATAAACTGAACTAACATCAATAAATTAACCCAGCACCAATGAACTGACCCAACACCAATAAACTAACTCAGCGCCAATAAACTGACCCAGCCTCTATAAACTGAATAAGCACCAATAAGCTGACACAACATCTATAGACTGACCCAGCACCAATAAACTGACCCAGCATCTATAAACTGACCCAACACCAATAAACTGACCCAGCCTCTAGAAACTGTCCTAACAGCACCAATAAGCTGACCCAACATTTATAAACTGACCCAGCATCTATAAACTGACCCAACACCTACAAACTGACCAAGCATCTATAAACTGACCCAACATCTATAAACTGACCAAGCATCTATAAACTGACCCAACATCTATAAACTGACCCAACACCAATAAACTAACCCGGCAGCAGTGTACTGACCCAACACAAATAAATTAACTCAGCGCCAATAAACTGACCCAACACCAATAAACTGATCCTGCACCAATAAACTGACACAGCACCAACAAAATAACGCAGCACCAATAAACTGACCCAGCATTTACCAACTAAAACAGCAACACCAAACAGTCGCAGTATCTATAAACTAATCCAGCACCAATAAGCTGACACAACATTTATAAACCTGTCTGCAGCAATACACTAAACCAGCAACAATAAACTGACCCAGCATCTATAAACTAAACCAGCATCTATAAACTAAACCAGCACCTATAAACTGAACCAGCATCTAAAACTGACCCATCATCTATAAACTAACCCAGCATCTGTAAACTCACCCATCATCTATAAACTGACCCAGCAATCATAAACTGACCCAGAATCTATAAACTAACCCAGCACCAATAAGCTGACACAGCATCTATAAACTGACCCAGCATCTTTAAACTGACCCAGCATCTATAAACTAACTCAGCATCTATAAACTGACACAGCATCTATAAACTGACCCAACATCTATAAACTGACCCAGCATCTATAAACTGACCCAGCATCTATATACTGACCCAGCATCTATAAACTGACCCAACATCTGTAAACTGACCCAGCATCTATAAACTGACCCAGCATCTTTAAACTAACCCAGCATCTTTAAACTGACCCAGCATCTATAAACTGAACCAGCACCTATAAACTGACCCAGCATCTATAAACTGACCCAGCATCTTTAAACTGACTCAGTATCTATAAACTGACAAAGAATCTATAAACTGACACAGCACCAATAAGCTGACACAGAATCTGTAAACTGACACAGCATCTGTAAACTGGCCCAGCATCTATAAACTGACCCAGCATCTATAAACTGACCCAGCATCTTTAAACTGACCCAACATCTATAAACTGACCCAGCATCTATAAACTGACACAGCATCTATAAACTGACCCAGCATCTGTAAACTGACCAAGCATCTATAAACTGACCCAGCATCTTTAAACTGACCCAGCATCTATAAACTGACCCAGCATCTATAAACTGACCCAGCATCTATAAACTGACCCAGCATCTATAAACTGACCCAGCATCTGTAAACTGACCCAGCATCTATAAACTGACCCAGCATCTATAAACTGACCCAGCATCTGTAAACTGACCAAGCATCTATAAACTGACCCAGCATCTTTAAACTGACCCAGCATCTTTAAACTGACCCAGCACCAATAAACTGACCCAGCATCTATAAACTGACCCAACACCAAAAACTGGCCCAACAGCACTAAACTAACCCAGCATCTATAAACTGACCCAGCACGAATAAATTAAAAGAGCATCTATAAACTGACCTAGCATCTAAAAACTAAATCAGCATCTATAAACTGAACCAGCATCTATAAACTGACACATCACCAATAAACTGAGCCAGCACCTATTAACTGACCCAGCATCTATAAACTGACCCAGCACCAATAAACTGACTCAGCAGCAATAAATTAACGCAGCACCAATAAACTGACCCAAAACCAATAAACTGACCCAACATCTATAAACTGACCCAGAAACAATAAACTGACCCAACGCCAATAAACTGACCCAACACCAATAATCTGACACGACATATATAAAATGACCCAGCATCTATAAACTGACCCAGCATCTGTAAACTGACCCAGCAACAATAAACTGACCCAACACCAATAAACTGACCCAACACCAATAAACTGACACGACATCTATAAAACGACCCAGCATCTATAAACTGATCCAGCATGTGTAAACTGACCCAGCATCTATAAACTGACCCAGCATCTATAAACTGACCCAGCACCAATAAACTGACTCAGCATCTATAAACTGACCCAGCATCTATAAACTGACCCAACATCTATAAACTGAACCAGCATCTATAAACTGAACCAGCACCTATAAAATGACCCAGCATCTATAAAGTGACCCAACACCAAAAAACTGGCCCAACAGCACTAAACTGACCCAACACCAATAAACTGACCCAGCATCTAAAAACTAAACCAGTATCTGTAAACTGAAACAGCATTTATAAACTGACCCAGCATCTATAAACTGACCCAACACCTATAAACTGACCAAGCATCTATAAACTGACCCAACATCTATAAACTGACCCAACATCTATAAACTGAACCAGCACCTATAAACTGACCCAGCATCTATAAACTGACCCAACATCTATAAACTGACCCAACATCTATAAACTGACCCAACATCTATAAACTGAACCAGCACCTATAAAATGACCAAGCATCTATAAACTGACCCAACATCTATAAACTGACCCAGCATCTTTAAACTGAACCAGCACCTATAAAATGACCAAGCATCTATTAACTGACCCAACATCTATAAACTGACCCAACAACAATAAACTAACCCAGCAGCAATGTACTGACCTAACACAAATAAATTAACTCAGCGCCAATAAACTGACCCAACACCAATAAACTGATCCTGCACCAATAAACTGACCCAGCACCAACAAAATGACGCAGCACCAATAAACTAAACCAGCAACAACAAACTGTCGCAGTATCTATAAACTAATCCAGCACCAATAAGCTGACACAACATTTATAAACCTGCCTGCAACAATACACTAAACCAGCAACAATAAACTGACCCAGCATCTATAAACTAAACCAGCATCTATAAACTGACCCAGCATCTGTAAACTGACCCAACACCAATAAGCTGACACAGTATCTATAAACGGACCCAACATCTGTAAACTTACCCAGCATCTTTAAACTGACCCAGCATCTATAAACTAAACCAGCATCTATAAACTGACCCAGCATCTGTAAACTGACCCAACACCAATAAGCTGACACAGTATCTATAAACGGACCCAACATCTATAAACTTACCCAGCATCTTTAAACTGACCCAGCATCTATAAACTAACCGAACACCAAAAAACTGTCCCAACAGCAATAAACTGACCCAGCACCTATAAACTAAACCAGCATCTATAAACTGACCCAACATAGATAAACTGACCCAGCACCAATAAACTGACTCAGCATTATAAACTGACCCAGCATCTATAAACTGACCCAGCATCTATAAACTGACCCAGCATCTATAAACTGACCCAGCATCTATAAACTGACCCAGCATCTTTAAACTGACCTAGCATCTATAAAGTGACCCAACACCAAAAAACTGGCCCAACAGCACTAAACTGACCCAACACCAATAAACTGACCCAGCATCTAAAAACTAAACCAGTATCTGTAAACTGAACCAGCATTTATAAACTGACCCAGCATCTATAAACTGACCCAACACCTATAAACTGACCAAGCATCTATAAACTGACACAACATCTATAAACTGACCCAACATCTATAAACTGAACCAGCACCTATAAACTGACCAAGCATCTATAAACTGACCCAACATCTATAAACTGACCAAGCATCTATAAACTGACCCAACATCTATAAACTGACCCAACACCAATAAACTAACTCAGCGCCAATAAACTGACCCAGCCTCTATAAACTGAATAAGCACCAATAAGCTGACCCAACATCTATAGACTGACCCAGCACCAATAAACTGACCCAGCATCTATAAACTGACCCAACACCAATAAACTGACCCAGCCTCTAGAAACTGTCCTAACAGCAGCAATAAGCTGACCCAACATTTATAAACTGACCCAACACCTACAAACTGACCCTGCACCAATAAACTGACACAGCACCAACAAAATAACGCAGCACCAATAAACTGACCCAGCATTTACCAACTAAAACAGCAACACCAAACAGTCGCAGTATCTATAAACTAATCCAGCACCAATAAGCTGACACAACATTTATAAACCTGTCTGCAGCAATACACTAAACCAGCAACAATAAACTGACCCAGCATCTATAAACTAAACCAGCATCTATAAACTAAACCAGCACCTATAAACTGAACCAGCATCTAAAACTGACCCATCATCTATAAACTAACCCAGCATCTGTAAACTCACCCATCATCTATAAACTGACCCAGCAATCATAAACTGACCCAGCATCTATAAACTAACCCAGCACCAATAAGCTGACACAGCATCTATAAACTGACCCAGCATCTTTAAACTGACCCAGCATCTATAAACTAACTCAGCATCTGTAAACTGACACAGCATCTATAAACTGACCCAACATCTATAAACTGACCCAGCATCTATAAACTGACCCAGCATCTATATACTGACCCAGCATCTATAAACTGACCCAACATCTGTAAACTGACCCAGCATCTATAAACTGACCCAGCATCTTTAAACTAACCCAGCATCTTTAAACTGACCCAGCATCTATAAACTGAACCAGCACCTATAAACTGACCCAGCATCTATAAACTGACCCAGCATCTTTAAACTGACTCAGTATCTATAAACTGACAAAGAATCTATAAACTGACACAGCACCAATAAGCTGACACAGAATCTGTAAACTGACACAGCATCTGTAAACTGGCCCAGCATCTATAAACTGACCCAGCATCTATAAACTGACCCAGCATCTTTAAACTGACCCAACATCTATAAACTGACCCAGCATCTATAAACTGACACAGCATCTATAAACTGACCCAGCATCTGTAAACTGACCAAGCATCTATAAACTGACCCAGCATCTTTAAACTGACCCAGCATCTATAAACTGACCCAGCATCTATAAACTGACCCAGCATCTATAAACTGACCCAGCATCTATAAACTGACCCAGCATCTGTAAACTGACCCAGCATCTATAAACTGACCCAGCATCTATAAACTGACCCAGCATCTGTAAACTGACCAAGCATCTATAAACTGACCCAGCATCTTTAAACTGACCCAGCATCTTTAAACTGACCCAGCACCAATAAACTGACCCAGCATCTATAAACTGACCCAACACCAAAAACTGGCCCAACAGCACTAAACTAACCCAGCATCTATAAACTGACCCAGCACGAATAAATTAAAAGAGCATCTATAAACTGACCTAGCATCTAAAAACTAAATCAGCATCTATAAACTGAACCAGCATCTATAAACTGACACATCACCAATAAACTGAGCCAGCACCTATTAACTGACCCAGCATCTATAAACTGACCCAGCACCAATAAACTGACTCAGCAGCAATAAATTAACGCAGCACCAATAAACTGACCCAAAACCAA
Organism: Squalus acanthias; assembly: GCA_030390025.1. Taxonomy (NCBI): domain Eukaryota; kingdom Metazoa; phylum Chordata; class Chondrichthyes; order Squaliformes; family Squalidae; genus Squalus; species Squalus acanthias. The sequence continues at coordinate 1,380,929 of JASTWF010000032.1, read as the reverse complement.
TAAACTGACCCAACATCTATAAACTGACCCAGCAACAATAAACTGACCCAACGCCAATAAACTGACCCAACACCAATAATCTGACACGACATATATAAAATGACCCAGCATCTATAAACTGACCCAGCATCTGTAAACTGACCCAGCAACAATAAACTGACCCAACACCAATAAACTGACCCAACACCAATAAACTGACACGACATCTATAAAACGACCCAGCATCTATAAACTGATCCAGCATGTGTAAACTGACCCAGCATCTATAAACTGACCCAGCATCTATAAACTGACCCAGCACCAATAAACTGACTCAGCATCTATAAACTGACCCAGCATCTATAAACTGACCCAACATCTATAAACTGAACCAGCATCTATAAACTGAACCAGCACCTATAAAATGACCCAGCATCTATAAAGTGACCCAACACCAAAAAACTGGCCCAACAGCACTAAACTGACCCAACACCAATAAACTGACCCAGCATCTAAAAACTAAACCAGTATCTGTAAACTGAAACAGCATTTATAAACTGACCCAGCATCTATAAACTGACCCAACACCTATAAACTGACCAAGCATCTATAAACTGACCCAACATCTATAAACTGACCCAACATCTATAAACTGAACCAGCACCTATAAACTGACCCAGCATCTATAAACTGACCCAACATCTATAAACTGACCCAACATCTATAAACTGACCCAACATCTATAAACTGAACCAGCACCTATAAAATGACCAAGCATCTATAAACTGACCCAACATCTATAAACTGACCAAGCATCTATAAACTGAACCAGCACCTATAAAATGACCAAGCATCTATTAACTGACCCAACATCTATAAACTGACCCAACAACAATAAACTAACCCAGCAGCAATGTACTGACCTAACACAAATAAATTAACTCAGCGCCAATAAACTGACCCAACACCAATAAACTGATCCTGCACCAATAAACTGACCCAGCACCAACAAAATGACGCAGCACCAATAAACTAAACCAGCAACAACAAACTGTCGCAGTATCTATAAACTAATCCAGCACCAATAAGCTGACACAACATTTATAAACCTGCCTGCAACAATACACTAAACCAGCAACAATAAACTGACCCAGCATCTATAAACTAAACCAGCATCTATAAACTGACCCAGCATCTGTAAACTGACCCAACACCAATAAGCTGACACAGTATCTATAAACGGACCCAACATCTGTAAACTTACCCAGCATCTTTAAACTGACCCAGCATCTATAAACTAAACCAGCATCTATAAACTGACCCAGCATCTGTAAACTGACCCAACACCAATAAGCTGACACAGTATCTATAAACGGACCCAACATCTATAAACTTACCCAGCATCTTTAAACTGACCCAGCATCTATAAACTAACCGAACACCAAAAAACTGTCCCAACAGCAATAAACTGACCCAGCACCTATAAACTAAACCAGCATCTATAAACTGACCCAACATAGATAAACTGACCCAGCACCAATAAACTGACTCAGCATCTATAAACTGACCCAGCATCTATAAACTGACCCAGCATCTATAAACTGACCCAGCATCTATAAACTGACCCAGCATCTATAAACTGACCCAGCATCTTTAAACTGACCTAGCATCTATAAAGTGACCCAACACCAAAAAACTGGCCCAACAGCACTAAACTGACCCAACACCAATAAACTGACCCAGCATCTAAAAACTAAACCAGTATCTGTAAACTGAACCAGCATTTATAAACTGACCCAGCATCTATAAACTGACCCAACACCTATAAACTGACCAAGCATCTATAAACTGACACAACATCTATAAACTGACCCAACATCTATAAACTGAACCAGCACCTATAAACTGACCAAGCATCTATAAACTGACCCAACATCTATAAACTGACCAAGCATCTATAAACTGACCCAACATCTATAAACTGACCCAACACCAATAAACTAACTCAGCGCCAATAAACTGACCCAGCCTCTATAAACTGAATAAGCACCAATAAGCTGACCCAACATCTATAGACTGACCCAGCACCAATAAACTGACCCAGCATCTATAAACTGACCCAACACCAATAAACTGACCCAGCCTCTAGAAACTGTCCTAACAGCAGCAATAAGCTGACCCAACATTTATAAACTGACCCAACACCTACAAACTGACCAAGCATCTATAAACTGACCCAACATCTATAAACTGACCCAACACCAATAAACTAACACAGCAGCAGTGCACTGACCCAACACAAGTAAATTAACTCAGCGCCAATAAACTGACCCAACACCAATAAACTGATCCTGCACCAATAAACTGACCCAGCACCAACAAAATGACGCAGCACCAATAAACTGACCCAGCATCTACCAACTAAAACATCAACACCAAACAGTCGCAGTATCTATAAACTAATCCAGCACCAATAAGCTGACACAACATTTATAAACCTGTCTGCAGCAATACACTAAACCAGCAACAATAAACTGACCCAGCATCTATAAACTAAACCAGCATCTATAAACTAAACCAGCACCTATAAACTGAACCAGCATCTATAAACTGACCCATCATCTATAAACTAACCCAGCATCTGTAAACTCACCCATCATCTATAAACTGACCCAGCAATCATAAACTGACCCAGCATCTATAAACTAACCCAGCACCAATAAGCTGACACAGCATCTATAAACTGACCCAGCATCTTTAAACTGACCCAGCATCTATAAACTAACTCAGCATCTATAAACTGACACAGCATCTATAAACTGACCCAACATCTATAAACTGACCCAGCATCTATAAACTGACCCAGCTTCTGTAAACTGACCCAGCATCTATAAACTGACCCAGCATCTTTAAACTGACCCAGCATCTTTAAACTGACCCAGCATCTATAAACTGAACCAGCACCTATAAACTGACCCAGCATCTATAAACTGACCCAGCATCTTTAAACTGACTCAGTATCTATAAACTGACAAAGCATCTATAAACTGACCCAGCACCAATAAGCTGACACAGAATCTGTAAACTGACACAGCATCTGTAAACTGACCCAGCATCTATAAACTGACCCAGCATCTATAAACTGACCCAGCATCTTTAAACTGACCCAGCATCTATAAACTGACCCTGCATCTATAAACTGACCCAACATCTGTAAACTGACCCAGCATCTATAAACTGACCCAGCATCTGTAAACTGACCAAGCATCTATAAACTGACCCAGCATCTATAAACTGACCCAGCATCTATAAACTGACCCAGCATCTATAAACTGAACCAGCATCTTTAAACTGACCCAGCATCTTTAAACTGACACAACATCTATAAACTGACCCAGCATCTATAAACTGACCCAGCATCTATAAACTGACCCAGCATCTATAAACTGACCCAGCATCTATAAACTGACCCAGCATCTTTAAACTGAGCCAGCATCTTTAAACTGACCCAGCATCTATAAACTGACCCAGCATCTATAAACTGACACTTCACCAATAAACTGAGCCAGCACCTATTAACTGACCCACCATCTATAAACTGACCCAGCACCAAAAAACTGGCCCAACAGCACTAAACTAACCCAGCATCTATAAACTGACCCAGCACGAATAAATTAAAAGAGCATCTATAAACTGACCTAGCATCTAAAAACTAAATCAGCATCTATAAACTGAACCAGCATCTATAAACTGACACATCACCAATAAACTGAGCCAGCACCTATTAACTGACCCAGCATCTATAAACTGACCCAGCACCAATAAACTGACTCAGCAGCAATAAATTAACGCAGCACCAATAAACTGACCCAAAACCAATAAACTGACCCAACATCTATAAACTGACCCAGCAACAATAAACTGACCCAACGCCAATAAACTGACCCAACACCAATAATCTGACACGACATATATAAAATGACCCAGCATCTATAAACTGACCCAGCATCTGTAAACTGACCCAGCAACAATAAACTGACCCAACACCAATAAACTGACCCAACACCAATAAACTGACACGACATCTATAAAACGACCCAGCATCTATAAACTGATCCAGCATGTGTAAACTGACCCAGCAACAATAAACTGACCCAACACCAATAAGCTGACACAACATTTATAAACCTGCCTGCAACAATACACTAAACCAGCAACAATAAACTGACCCAGCATCTATAAACTAAACCAGCATCTATAAACTGACCCAGCATCTGTAAACTGACCCAACACCAATAAGCTGACACAGTATCTATAAACGGACCCAACATCTATAAACTTACCCAGCATCTTTAAACTGACCCAGCATCTATAAACTAACCGAACACCAAAAAACTGTCCCAACAGCAATAAACTGACCCAGCACCTATAAACTAAACCAGCATCTATAAACTGACCCAACATCGATAAACTGACCCAGCACCAATAAACTGACTCAGCATCTATAAACTGACCCAGCATCTATAAACTGACCCAGCATCTATAAACTGACCAAGCATCTATAAACTGACCCAGCATCTATAAACTGACCCAGCATCTTTAAACTGACCTAGCATCTATAAAGTGACCCAACACCAAAAAACTGGCCCAACAGCACTAAACTGACCCAACACCAATAAACTGACCCAGCATCTAAAAACTAAACCAGTATCTGTAAACTGAACCAGCATTTATAAACTGACCCAGCGTCTATAAACTGACCCAACACCTATAAACTGACCAAGCATCTATAAACTGACCCAACATCTATAAACTGACCCAACATCTATAAACTGAACCAGCACCTATAAACTGACCAAGCATCTATAAACTGACCCAACATCTATAAACTGACCCAACATCTATAAACTGACCAAGCATCTATAAACTGAACCAGCACCTATAAAATGACCAAGCATCTATTAACTGACCCAACATCTATAAACTGACCCAACAACAATAAACTAACCCAGCAGCAATGTACTGACCTAACACAAATAAATTAACTCAGCGCCAATAAACTGACCCAACACCAATAAACTGATCCTGCACCAATAAACTGACCCAGCACCAACAAAATGACGCAGCACCAATAAACTAAACCAGCAACAACAAACTTTCGCAGTATCTATAAACTAATCCAGCACCAATAAGCTGACACAACATTTATAAACCTGCCTGCAACAATACACTAAACCAGCAACAATAAACTGACCCAGCATCTATAAACTAAACCAGCATCTATAAACTGACCCAGCATCTGTAAACTGACCCAACACCAATAAACTGACACAGCATTTATAAACTGAACCAGCATCTATAAACTGAACCAGCATCTATAAACTGAACCAGCATCTATAAACTGAACCAGCATCTATAAACTGACCCAGCACCAATAAACTGACCCAGAATCTATAAACTGAACCAGCATCTATAAACTGAACCAGCATCTATAAACTGACCCAGCACCAATAAACTGACCCAGCATCTATAAACTGACCCAACATCTAAAAACTGAACCAGCACCAATAAACTGACACAGCACCTATAAAGTGACCCAACACCAATAAACTTATCCAGTACCAATAAACTGACCCAACATCTATAAACTGAACCAGCATCTATAAACTGACCCAGCACCAATAAACTGACCCAGCATCTATAAACTGAACCAGCATCTATAAACTGAACCAGCATCTATAAACTGACCCAGCACCAATAAGCTGACCCAGCATCTATAAACTGACCCAACATCTATAAACTGAACCAGCATCTATAAAGTGACCCAACACCAATAAACTGACCCAGCACCAATAAACTGACCGAGCACCAATAAACTGACCGAGCACCTATAATCTGACTCAGCACCTATAAACTGACCCAGCACCAATAAACTGACCCAGCATCTATAAAGTGACTCAACACCAATAAACTGACCCAGCACCAATAAACTGAACGAGCACCTATAATCTGACTCAGCACAAATAAACTGACCCAGCATCTATAAACTGACCCAGCATCTATTAACTGACCCAGAATCTAAAAAGTGACCCAGCACCAATAAATTGAAACAGCACCAATAATCTGACCTAACATTTATAAACTGACAAAATATCTATAAACTTTATCAATAAACTAAATAAGCACCAATGAACTGACCGAACACCAATAAACTAACTCAGCATCAATAAACTGACCCAACACCAATAAACTGACCCAGCAGCAATAAACTGACCCAGCACCAATAAACTGACCCAGCACCAATAAACTGACAAAGCACCAATAAACTGACCCAGCAACAATAAACTTTTCCAGCACCTACAAACTGACCGAGCACCAATAAACTGACCCAGCATCTATAATTTAAAACATCATATATAAACTGACCCAGCATCTATAAACTGACCCAGCATCTTTAAACTAAACCAACATCTATAAACTGACCCAGCATGTATAAACTGACCCAGCACCAATAAATTTACACAGCAGCTGTAAACTGATCCAACATCTATAAACTGATCTAACACCAATTAACTGACCAGAATTTATAAACTGAACCATCATCTATAAACTGACCCAGCACCTATAAACTGACCCAACATCTATAACTGACCCAGCATCAATAAACTGACCCAGCACCTATAAACTGACCCCGCATCTATAATCTGACCCAGAATCTATAAACTGGCCCAGCACCAATAAACTGACCCCGCACCAATAAGCTGACCCAGCCTCTATAAACTGACTCAGCATCGATAAATTGACCCAGCACCAATAAACTGACCCAGCATCTATAAACTGAATCAGCATCTATAAATTGACCCAACATTTATAAAATGACCCAGCACCAATCAACTGAACCAGCATCTATAAACTGACCCAGCACCAATAAATTGACCCAACATTTACAAAATGACCCAACACCAATAAACTGAACCAGCATCTATAAACTGACCCAGCACCAAAAAACCGACCCAACAGCAGTAAACTAACTCAGCACCAATACACTGACCCACACCAATAAACTGAACGAGCACCAATAAGCTGACCCAGCAACAATAAACTGACCTAACACCAATAAATTGACACAGCATATATAAACTGACCCAGCAACAATGAAATGAACCAGCATCTATAAATTTAACCAGCATCTATAAAGTGACCCAGCATCTATAAACTTAACCAGCACCAATAAACTAACCCAGCACCAATAAAGTGACTCAGCATCTATAAACTGACCCAGCATCTATAAACTGACCCAGAATCTTTAAACTGACCTAGCATCTATAAAGTGACCCAACACCAAAAAACTGGCCCAACAGCACTAAACTGACCCAACACCAATAAACTGACCCAGCATCTAAAAACTAAACCAGTATCTGTAAACTGAACCAGCATTTATAAACTGACCCAGCATCTATAAACTGACCCAACACCTATAAACTGACCAAGCATCTATAAACTGACCCAACATCTATAAACTGACCCAACATCTATAAACTGAACCAGCACCTATAAACTGACCAAGCATCTATAAACTGACCCAACATCTATAAACTGACCCAACAACAATAAACTAACCCAGCAGCAATGTACTGACCGAACACAAATAAATTAACTCAGCGCCAATAAACTGACCCAACACCAATAACCTGATCCTGCACCAATAAACTGACCCAGCACCAACAAAATGACGCAGCACCAATAAACTAAACCAGCAACAACAAACTTTCGCAATATCTATAAACTAATCCAGCACCAATAAGCTGACACAACATTTATAAACCTGCCTGCAACAATACACTAAACCAGCAACAATAAACTGACCCAGCATCTATAAACTAAACCAGCATCTATAAACTGACCCAGCATCTGTAAACTGACCCAACACCAATAAACTGACACAGCATTTATAAACTGAACCAGCATCTATAAACTGAACCAGCATCTATAAACTGAACCAGCATCTATAAACTGAACCAGCATCTATAAACTGACCCAGCACCAATAAACTGACCCAGAATCTATAAACTGAACCAGCATCTATAAACGGAACCAGCATCTATAAACTGACCCAGCACCAATAAACTGACCCAGCATCTATAAACTGACCCAACATCTAAAAACTGAACCAGCACCAATAAACTGACACAGCACCAAAAAGTGACCCAACACCAATAAACTTATCCAGTACCAATAAACTGACCCAACATCTATAAACTGAACCAGCATCTATAAACTGACCCAGCACCAATAAACTGACCCAGCATCTATAAACTGAACCAGCATCTATAAACTGAACCAGCATCTATAAACTGACCCAGCACCAATAAGCTGACCCAGCATCTATAAACTGACCCAACATCTATAAACTGAACCAGCATCTATAAAGTGACCCAACAACAATAAACTGACCCAGCACCAATAAACTGACCGAGCACCAATAAACTGACCGAGCACCTATAATCTGACTCAGCACCTATAAACTGACCCAGCACCAATAAACTGACCCAGCATCTATAAAGTGACTCAACACCAATAAACTGACCCAGCACCAATAAACTGAACGAGCACCTATAATCTGACTCAGCACAAATAAACTGACCCAGCATCTATAAACTGACCCAGCATCTATTAACTGACCCAGAATCTAAAAAGTGACCCAGCACCAATAAATTGAAACAGCACCAATAATCTGACCTAACATTTATAAACTGACAAAATATCTATAAACTTTATCAATAAACTAAATAAGCACCAATGAACTGACCGAACACCAATAAACTAACTCAGCATCAATAAACTGACCCAACACCAATAAACTGACCCAGCAGCAATAAACTGACCCAGCACCAATAAACTGACCCAGCACCAATAAACTGACCCAGCACCAATAAACTGACAAAGCACCAATAAACTGACCCAGCAACAATAAACTTTTCCAGCACCTACAAACTGACCGAGCACCAATAAACTGACCCAGCATCTATAATTTAAAACATCATATATAAACTGACCCAGCATCTATAAACTGACCCAGCATCTTTAAACTAAACCAACATCTATAAACTGACCCAGCATGTATAAACTGACCCAGCACCAATAAATTTACACAGCAGCTGTAAACTGACCCAACATCTATAAACTGATCTAACACCAATTAACTGACCAGAATTTATAACCTGAACCATCATCTATAACTGACCCAGCACCTATAAACTGACCCAACATCTTTAACTGACCCAGCATCAATAAACTGACCCAGCATCAATAAATTAACGCAACACCAATAAACTGACCCAACACCAATAAACTGACCCAACATCTATAACTGACCCAGCATCAATAAACTGACCCAGCACCTATAAACTGACCCCGCATCTATAATCTGACCCAGAATCTATAAACTGGCCCAGCACCAATAAACTGACCCCGCACCAATAAGCTGACCCAGCCTCTATAAACTGACTCAGCATCGATAAATTGACCCAGCACCAATAAACTGACCCAGCATCTATAAACTGAATCAGCATCTATAAACTGACCCAGCACCAAAAAACCGACCCAACAGCAGTAAACTAACTCAGCACCAATAAACTGACCCACACCAATAAACTGAACGAGCACCAATAAGCTGACCCAGCAACAATAAACTGACCTAACACCAATAAATTGACACAGCATATATAAACTGACCCAGCAACAATGAAATGAACCAGCATCTATAAATTTAACCAGCATCTATAAAGTGACCCAGCATCTATAAATTGACGTAGCATCAATAAACTGACCCAACATCAATAAACTTAACCAGCACCAATAAACTAACCCAGCACCAATAAAGTGACCCAGCATCTATAAACTAACCAAGCAACAACAAACTGACCCAGAATCTATAAACTGACCCAGCTTCTTTAAACTGACCCAGCATCAATATACTGACCCAGCATCAATATACTGACCCAGCATCAATAAGCTAACTTAACATCTATAAACTGACACAAACTCTATAAACTAAACTAGCAGGAATAAACTGACTCAGCATCTATAAACTAAACCAGCACCAATCAACTGACCCAACATCTATAATCTAAACCAGCATCAATAACCTGAACCCGCATCTATAAACTAAACCAGCACAAATAAACTGAACCAAAACCAAAAAACTGACCTAACATCAATAAACTGACCCAGCATCTATAAATTAAACCAGCACCATTAAACTAACGCAAAAGCTATAAACTAAACCAGCACCAATAAACTAACCCCGCATCTAAAGCAGCACCAAAGTACTGACCGAGTATCTGTGATCTAAACAATCACTGATAATGTGAGCAGGCACCAATAAATTGCTCCAACAGCAATCAACTAAAGCAAAACGAATGTACAGACCAAGCAAGCAGAATTTAAACTAGCACCAAAACACTGACAAATATCTATGATGAAACCAGCACAATCTGCTAACCAAGCAACAGTGAATTAAACCAACAACATTAAACTTACCGAGTATCTTTTAACTAAAGCAGCACCAGTAAAGTGACCCAGGATCTATAAACAAAACCCGCACCAAGAAATTGAACAACCACCCAGATATTAAAGCAGCACCAATAAACTGACCCAGCACACAGAGAGTAAACCCACACCGGCCTCCCGGATTAAATCTTCCCTCACCAGCTGACAGTCCAACACTCCCAGATAAACACTCCCCTCAACAGCTTACAGTCCAACACCCCCAGATAACCTCTCCCCCCACCAGCTTACAGCCCAACACGCACAGTTCACCTCTCCCCACACCAACATACAGTCCAACATCCCGAGATAACCTCTCCCCACAACAGCTTACAGTCCAACACACACATTTCACCTCTCCCCACAGTAACTTACAGTCCAACAGACAGCAGCTATGCACACTAAGACAACTCCAACACAGACACCAGAAGCTGCTACTTAGAACCAGCAGTTCCTACATAGAGGAAGGCAGCTCCTGCATAGACTCAGACAGCTCCAAACTTGACACAGGGTGCCTCAACACAAACACAGACACATCTACCCAAACCCAGACTTCACATACACAGAACCAGACAGCTCCTGAACAAACCCAGTCACGTCCTACACAGACAAAGTGAGCTCCTACAAAGAGCCAGCAGCGGCTAAATAGACATAGGCCGCTCCTGAACACACCCAGGCAGTCTCACACGGGCCCAGACAGATTCCACACATACCCAGGCAGTTGCTATCACATATCCAGACATCTCCTTTTACAGAGGCAGCAAACCACTGTCACAGATCCAGACAGAACCTACACAGACACAGACAGCTGCGACAAATGTAGAGACTGCTACTTTCACAGAGCTAGACAGCTCCCACAAAGACAAAAACTGTTGTACACGGTCCCAGACAGTTCCCAGTAAGGCTCAGACTGCTCCTACGCAGACCCAGAAAGATCCATTTATAGACTCAGAAAGATCATTAAACAGACACAGGCACATCCCACAGACGCCCAGTAGCTCGAGACAGAACCAGCACCACGACATAAACCTTGACATGTCCTAAACAAATCCAGACATGTCCTACACAAACCCAGACGTGTCCTACACAAACCCAGACGTGTCCTACACAAACCCAGACGTGTCCTACACAAATCCAGGCATGTCCTACACAAACCCAGACATGTCCTACACAAATCCAGAATTGTCCTACACAAACCCAGACATGTCCTACACAGGCCCAAACATGTCCTACACAGGCCCAGCAGCTGCTGCAAAGACACAGACAACTGCGATATTGAGCTGCACAACTCCAACACGGATCCAGACAGCTCCTACACACACACATACTGCGCATTTTCGAGCCACGCTGAATGTACACAGACATAGAAGCTCATTTAAAGTCGCAGGCATTTCCTACTTGGAACAGACACCTACTACACAAAACGAGACAGACCCTATTCAGAAACAGAAAAATCTTGTACAGACCATGAATGCTCTTTCACAGACCCAGACAGCGAACTTCACAGACCGCGACAGCTCCTGCACAGATCGAAGAGCTCGTACAGAGACCCAACAGCTCCTACGCAGACCCAACAGCTCCTACGCAGACCCAACAGTTCCTACAAAGGACCCAAAAAACCAACATAGATCCAATAGCTCCTACAGAGACCAAACAGCTCCTACAGAGACCCAACAGCTAATACACAGACCCAACAGCTCCTACAGCGACCTTACAGCTCTTTCACAGACACAGACAGCTAATTTCTCTGACACCAACAGCTCCCACAGAGACCCAACAGCCGTTTTACAGACCCAGACAGAAAACTTCACAGACCTGACAGCACTTACACAGACCCTACAGCGCCTGCACAGACCCAGCAGCTCCTGCACAGACCGTCCAGCTTCTACACAGACTCAGACATCTCCTACACAGACCCAACAGCTGCTGCTGAGCCCGAGCAGCTCCTATACAGATCCCGACAGCTCCTAAACAGACCAAAGAGAAGCTACACAGACCCACCATCACCTACAGAGATCCAACAGCTCCTACACAGACCCAACAGATCCTACACAGACCGAACAGATCCTACAGAGACCCAACAGATCCTACACAGACCCAACAGCTCCTACACAGACCCAACAGCTCCTACACAGACCCAACAGCTCCTGCACAGACCCAAGAAACCCTAATAAGATCGAGTAGCTCCTATACAGACCCCGACAGCTCCTAGACAGACCAAAGAGATGCTACACAGACCCACCAACACCTACACAGATCGAACGGCTCCTACACAGACCCAACAGCTCCTGCACAGACCCATCAAATCCTACAGAGCCCAACAACTCCTACACAGACCCAACAGATCCTTCACAGACGCAAAGTCTCCTACACAGACCCAACAGCTCCTACACAGACCCAACAGCTCCCACACAGACCCAACAGATCCTTCACAGACCCAACAGATCCTTCACAGACCCAAAGTATCCTACACAGAACCCAACAGCTCCTACACAGAACCAGCTGCTCCTACACAGACCCAGAAGATCCGACACAGAAACAGCTGCTCCTACACAGACACAACAGCATCTACACAGACCCAACAGCTCCCACACAGACCCAACAGCTCCCACACAGATCCAACAGCTCCCACATAGACCCAACAGCTCCCACACAGACCCAGCAGCTCCCACACAGACCCAACAGCTCCCACACAGACCCAACAGCTCCCACACAGACCCAACAGCTCCTACACCGACCCAACAGCTACAACACAGACTCAACAGCTCCCACACAGACCCAACAGCTCCCACATAGACCCAACAGCTCCCACACAGACCCAACAGCTCCCAGACAGACCCAACAGCTCCCACACAGACCCAACAGCTCCCACACAGACCAACAGCTCCTTCACAGACCCAACAGCACATACACAGACCCAACAGCTCCTACACAGACCCAGCAGCTCCTACACAGACCCAACAGCTCCTAAACAGACCCAACACATCCTACACAGACCCAAAAGCTCCTACACAGACCCACCAGCTCCTGCACAGACCCAACAGCTCCTACACAGACCCAACAGCTCCTACACAGTCCCAACAGCACCTACACAGACCCAACAGCTCCTAAACAGACCCAACACATCCTACACAGACCCAATAGCTCCTACACAGACCCACCAGCTCCTGCACAGACCCAACAGATCCTACACAGACCCAACCGCTCGTACACAGAACCAGCTGCTCCTGCACAGACACAAAAATCCTACACAGACCCAACAGATCATACACAGACACAACAGCAGCTACTGAGATCCAGCAGCTCCTACACGGACCCAACAGCTCCTACAAAGACACACAAAATCCTACACAGACCCAACAGATCCTTCACAGAACCAGCTGCTCCTACACAGAACCAACAGATCCTACACCGACGCAACAGCTCCTACACCGACCGAAAAGCTCCTACACAGACCCAACAGCTCCTACACAGAGCCAATAGCTCCTACACAGACCCAAGAGTTCCTACAAAGACCCAACAGCTCCTACAGAGACCCAACAGCTCCTGCAAAGTCCCAACAGAACCTAAACAGACCCAACAGCTCCTACACAGAGCCATCAGCTCCTACACAGACACAACATCTCCTACACAGATCTAACAGCTCCAACATATACCAATCAGCTCCAACACGGATCCATTAGCACCTACACAGACCCAACAGTTCCCACACAGTCCCAGAACTCCCACACAGACCCAACGGAACCTACACAGACCCAACAGCTCCTAAACAGACCCCGACAGATCCGACACAGACAGAACATCCCCTACACAGACCCAAAAGATCCAACACAGACCCAGCAGCTCCTACATAGTCCCAACAGATCTTACACAGGCCCAACATCTCCTACACAGATCCATCAGCTCCTACACAGACCCAACAGCTCCTACACAGACCCAGCATCTCCTACACAGATCGAACAGCTTCTACACAGACCGAACAGCTCCTACAAAGACCCATCAAATCCTACAGAGCCCAACAACTCCTACACAGACCCAACAGATCCTACACAGATCCAAAAGCTCCTACACCGACCCAACAGCACCTACACAGATCCAGCATCTCCTACACAGACGTAACAGATCTTACACATACCCAACAGCTCCTACACAGACCCAACAGTTCCTACACTTACCCAACAGCTCCTACACAGACCCATCAGCTCCTACACAGACCCAACAGCTCCAACACAAATCCAGCAGCTCCTACACAGAACCAACAGCACATACATAGGCCCAACAGCTCCAACACAGACCCAAAAACTACTACACATACCCAACAGTTCCTACTCAGAACCAACAGCTCCTACAGTGAACCAACAGCACCAGCAGGGACGCAACAGCTCCTGCAAAGTCCCAACAGCTCATACATAAACCCAACAGCTCCGTCATTAACCCAACAGCTCCTAACCAGACCCAACCGCTATTACACAGACCCAACAGCTCCTACAGAGACCCAAAATCTCCTACAGAGATGCAAAAGCTCCTACCCAGACCCAACAGTTCCTACACAGAACCAACATCTCCTTCACAGACCCAACAGCTCCTACACGGACCCAACAGCACTTACAAAGACCCAACGTCTCCTACACAGACCCCAACAGCTCCTACTCAGACCCATCAGCTCTTACAAAGACCCAACGTCTCCTACACTGATTCCAACGGCTCTTACACAGACCCAACAGCTTTTGCACAGAAGCAACATCTCCTACACAGAACCAGCTGCTCCTACACAGATTCAACAGCTCCTACACAGAACCAGCTGCTCCTACACAGATCCAACAGCTCCTACACAGAAACAGCTGCTCCTACAGAGACCCAACAGCTCCCACACCGAACGAAAAGCTCCTACACAGATCCAACAGCTCCTACACAGACCCGACAGCTCCTACAGAGACCCAACAGATACTACAGAGACCCAACAGCTCCTACATCGAACGAAAAGCTCCTACACAGACGCAACAGATCCTACAGGGACCAAACAGCTCCTACACACACCCAGCAGCTCCTACGCAGACCAAACAGCTCCTACACACACCCAGCAGCTCCTACACACACCCAACAGATCCTACACAGACCCAACAGCTCCTACACAGACCCAACAGCTCCTACACAGAGCGAAAAGCTCCTACACAGATCCAACAGCCCCTACACAGACCCAACAGTTCCTACACAGACCCAACAGTTCCTACACAGACCCAGCAGCTCTTACACAGACCCAACAGCTCCTGCACAGACCCAACAGCACCTACACAGACCCAACAGTTCCTACACAGACCCAACAGCTCCGACACAGACCCAACATCTAGTACACAGACCCAGCAGATCATACTCAGGCCCAACAGCTCCTGCACAGACCCAACAGCTCCTACACAGATTCAACAGCTTCTGCACAGACCCAACAATTCCTACACCGATCCAACAGCTCCTATACAGAACCAACAGCTCCTGCACAGACCCAACAGCTCCTACACAGACCCAACAGCTCCTACACAGACCCAACAGCTCCTGCACAGTCCCAACAGATCTTACACAGACCCAACAGCTCCTACACAGACCCAACAGTTCCTACACAGACCCAACAGCTCCTACACAGACCCAACAGCTCCTACACGTAGCCAACAACTCCTACACGGAAGCAAAAGCACCTACACAGACCCAACAGCTCCGACACAGACCCAACAGCTCCGACACAGACCCAACATCTCCTACACAGACCCAGCAGCTCATACTCAGGCCCAACAGCTCCTGCACAGACCCAACAGCTCTTACACAGACTCAACAGCTTCTACACAGACCCAACAACTCCGACACCGACCCAACAGCTCCTATACAGACCCAACAGCTCCTGCACAGACCCAACAGCTCCTACACAGTCCCAACAGATCTTACACAGACCCAACAGCTCCTACACAGACCCAAAAACTCCTACACCGAACCAGCAGCTCCTATACAAACCCAACAGCTCCTGCACAGACCCAACAGCTCCTACACAGACCCAGCAGCTCCTACACAGACCCAACAACTCCTGCACAGACCCAAAAGCTCCTACACAGACCCAACAACTCCTGCAGAGACCCAACAGCTCCTACACAGTCCCAGGCAGCTCTGGCACAGACGCAGATAGATTCTGCACACATCCAGACAACTACTGTCACAAAGACACAGACAGCTCCTGCATAGACACAGGGGGCTCTTTCATCGACGCAGCAGCCGCAACATAGAACTAGATGGCACCAAAAGAGACCCAGATATGTCCTGCAAGGGCCCAGGCATCTCCTACACACAACCAGACAGCTGCTATCATCGACCAGGCAGCCTCAACACAGTACCCGATAGCCCCATACACAAGCCACATACACAGCCCGTACTCATTAATTTTCTGACAATAATCCCGGCAACAATTGTTGGTGCGTTGGCAGTGCCTGTGTGTTCTGGTGTGTAAAGCGTCCGCATAAAGGTTGAGTAGAGTGTATTGGGAAAATAGATTAAAGGGTAAGATGATACATGATCAGTGGTGTACATTTAAGGAGTTATTTTACAACTTCCAAAAAATATATATTCCACTGAGAAGAAAAGGGTGTAAAAGAAAAGACAGTCATCCGTGGCTAAGTAAAGAAATTAAGGATAGTATTCGACTAAAAACAAGGGGCTATAAGGTAGCCAAATCTAGTGGGAGGATAGAGGATTGGGGAAACTTTAAAAGACAGCAAAAAATAACAAAAAGATTGATTAAGAAAGGGAAGATAGATTATGAAAGTAAATTAGCAAAAAATATAAAAACAGATAGTAAGAGTTTTTATAGTTATATAACAAGAAAAAGGGTGGATAAAGTAAATGTTTGTCCCTTCGAGGATGAGACCGGGAAATTAATGTTGGGAAATATGGAGATGGCAAATACACTGAATGAATATTTTGTATCAGTCTTTAGAGTAGAGGACACTAAGAATAACCCAACACTGGACAAACAGGAGGCTATAGGGCGGGGGGGGGGGGGTGGGGGGTGAGCTAAACATGATCAAAATCACTAAGGAAGTGGTACTCGGTAAAATAATGGGACTCAAGGCGGATAAATCACCTGGATCTGATGGCTTACATCCTAGGGTCTTGAGGGAAGTGGCGGTAGGGATTGTGGATGCATTGGTAATAATTTTCCAAAACTCCCTGGACTCAGCAAATATCCCGGCAGACTGGAAAACTGCTAATGTAACACCCTTATTTAAAAAGGGCAGTAGACAGAAGGCTGGAAACTATAGACCGGTGAGCCTAACATCTGTGGTAGGTAAAATATTGGAGTCCATTGTTAAGGAGACAGTAACGGGACATTTGGATAATCATAATTTAATAGGACAAAGTCAGCATGGTTTTATGAAGGGGAAGTCATGTTTTACAAATATGCTGGAGTTCTTTGAGGAAGTAACATACAGGGTGGATAAAGAGGAACCAGTGGATGTGGTGTATTTAGACTTCCAAAAGGCATTTGACAAGGTGCCACGCAAAAGATTATTGCTTAAGATAAAAAATCATGGGATCGGTGGTAATATTCTGGCATGGATAGAAGATTGGCTATCTAACAGAAGGCAGAGAGTTGGGATAAATGGTTCATTCTCAGACTGGCAATCAGTAACTAGTGGTGTTCCACAGGGGCCAGTGCTGGGTCCCCAACTCTTTAAAATCTATATTAACGATTTGGAGGAGGGGACCGAGTGTAACATATCAATGTTTGCTGATGATACTAAGATGGGAGGGAAAGTAGTGAGTGAGGAGGACATAAAAAATCTGCAAGGGGACATAGACTGGCTAAGTAAGTGGGCAGAGATTTGGCAGATGGAATTCAATACTGGAAAGTGTGAGGTTATGCACTTTGGCAGGAAAAATAGTAGAGAAAGTTATTATCTTAATGGCAAGAAACTGGAAAGTACTGAAGTACAAAAGGTTCTGGGGGTCCTGGTGCACGAAACTCAAAAGGTTAGTATGCAGCTGCAGCAACTGACTAAGAAGGCCATTGGAATGTTGGCTTTCATTGCTAGGGGATAGAATATAAAAATAGGGACGTATTGCTGCAGTTGTACAAGGTATTGGTGAGACCGCACCTGGAATACTGCATACAGTTTTGGTGTCCATACTTAAGAAAAGACATACTTGCTCTCGAGTCAGTACAAAGAAGGTTCACTCGGTTAATCCCGGGGATGAGGGGATGGACATATGAGGAGAGGATGGGTAGATTGGGACTCTACTCATTGGCGTTCCGAAGAATGAGAGGCGATCTTTTTGAAACATATAAGATTGTGAAGGGGTTGGATCGGGTGGAGACGGGGAGGATATTCCCGATGATGGGTGAAACTAGAACTAGGGGCATAGTCTTAGAATAAGGGGCTGCTCTTTCACAACTGAGATGAGAAGGAACTACTTCACTCAGAGGGTGGTAGGTCCATGGAATATGCTGCCCCAAAAAGCTGTAGAAGCTACATCATTACACAAATTTAAAACGGAAATAGACAGTTTCATAGAAGTAAAGGGAATTAAGGTTTACGGGGAGCGGGCAGGAATTTGGACATGAGTCTAGGTTCGGATCGGTCATGGCCCTGTGGGTAGCGTAGCGGGCGTAGGAAGTACTGAGGGATCGCTGCACTGTTGGAGTTTCCGTACAGAGGCAGCGGTGCATTCTCGGAGGGGCAGGAATGAGGGAGCGCTGCACTTTCAGAGGGTCTGTACTGAGGGAGAGCTGTAATATCGGAGGGACAGTACTGAGGGACTGCCACACTGTCGGAGGGGCAGTACTGAGGGAGTGCAACACTTTCGTTTTGCTGTGTTGACGAAGCGCTGCCCTGTCGGAGGGTCAGTATTGATGGAGCGCCTCATTATTAGAGGAAAAATACTGATGGAACACTGCACTGTAGGAGGCGCAGTACTAAAGGAGCGCTGCAGCGTCGGAGGGGCATTACTGAGGGAGGGCTGCACTGACGGCCTTGTTGTACTGACTGTGCGCTGCACTGTCGTAGTGTAAGTACTGAAGGAGCGCTACACTGTCGAAGGGACAGTACTGATGGAGCGCTGCACTGCCAGATTTGACCGTACAGAGCAGCCATGCACATTCGGAGGTGCAGTACTGAGAGAGCACTGCACTGTCGGAGATAGAGTACTGAGGGAGCGCCGCACAGCCGGAGGGACAGTACTGAGGGAGCGCTGCACTGTCGAATTGCCAGTAATGAGGGAGTGCCACTCTGTCGGAGGGGCAGGAGTGAGCGATTTCGTCACTGTCGGAGGGGTAGGACTGGGTGGGCGCGGCACTGTCGGATGATCCGTACTGTGGGAGTGCTGCACTCTCAGAGGGGCTTTACTGAGGGAGCGCCGCACTGTCGGAGGGGCAGTATTGAGGGAGCGCTGCAGTGTAAGAGCGACAGGACTGAGGGAGCGCGGCATTGTCGTTGGGGCAGTACTGAGGGAGCGCTGCACTGCCAGATGATCTTTACTGAGGGAGCGCTGTACTTATCGGAGGAGCATTACTGAGGGAGTGCCACACTGTCAGACGGTCTGCACTGATGAGTGCCGCACTGTCGGTGTGGCGGTGCTGAGGGAACATCGCACAATGGGAGGGGCCATATTGAGGGAGTGCTGCACTGTCGGAGGCGCAGTAGTGATGGAGCACCTCATTGTCGGTGGGTTTAAATTGAGTGAGCACTGCACTGTCGGAGGGGCAGTACTGAGCGAGCGCAGCAGTGTCGGAGGGGCAGTATTGAGGGAGCGCCTCTTTGTCGGTGGGTTAGTATTGAGGGAACACTGCACTGTCGGAATGGTAATACTGTGGAAGCGCTGCACTGTTGGCTGGACCATACTGAGGGAGCGCTGCACTATTGGATGGGCAGCACAGAGGTAGTGCCGCACTGACGGTGGAGCAGTACTGAGGGAATGCCGCAATGTCGGAGGGGCAGTAATGAGGGAGCGCTGCACTATCAGAGGGGCAGAACTGAGGGAGCGCAGCAGTTTCTGTGGGGCAATACTGACGGATCGCTGCCCTTTCGGAGGCACCGTACTGAGGGAGCGCTGCACTGTCGGACTGCCAGTACTGAGGTAGCGCCGCAGTGAAGGAGGGGCTGTACTGAGGGAGCGCTGAACTTTCGGAGGAGCTGTATTGATGAAGCTCCTCAGTGTCATCGGGGCAGCACTGAGGGTGAACTGCACTGTCGGAGGGGCATGACTGAGGTAGCGCTGCAGTGTCAGAGGGGCAGTAATGAGGGAGAACTGCACTGTCGGAGGGGCATGACTGAGGTAGCACTGCAGTGTAGGAGGGAGAGTAATGAGGGAGCGCTGCACTGTCGGAGCGGCTGTACTGAGTGAGCGCTGCACTGTAGGAGGGACAGTAATGAGGGAGCGCTGCACTGTCGGAGCGGCTGTACTGAGTGAGCGCTGCACTGTAGGAGGGACAGTAATGAGGGAGCGCTGCACTGTAGTAGGAACAGTACTGAAGGATCGCTGATACTGTCTGCGTGGACAGTACAGAGGGAGCGCTGCACTGTCGGAGTGTTAATACTGAGGGAGCGCTGCACTGTCGGATTGCCTGTAATGAGGAGTTGCTGCTGTTGGAGGGGCAGGACTGTGCGAGCTCTGCACTGTCACATTGTCAGTACTGAGGAAGTGCTGCATTGTCCGAGGGGTAGGACTGAGGGAGCGCGGCACTGTCGGTGGCGCAGTACTGAGAGCCTGCCGCACTGTTTGTGGTGCAGTACTGAGGGAGCGCTGCACTGTCAAAGGGCATACTGTGGGTGTGCCGCACTGTTGGATTGGCAGTACTGAGGGGGCGCCGCACTGTCGGAGGGGCGGTACTGAGGGAAGCCAACACTGTCAGACGTGCAGTACTGAGGGAACGCTGCACCGTCAGAGTGGCAATACTGAGCGAGCGGTGCCCTTTCGGATGGGCAGTACTGAGCTAGCGCAGCAGTGTCGGAGGGGCAGTATTGAGGGAGCGCCTCATTGTCGGAGCGTTAGTATTGAGGTAGCACTGCACTGTCGGATTGGCAGTACTGAGGAAGCGCTGCATTGTTGATTGGTCCGTACTGAGGGAGCGCTGCACTGTTGGAAGGGTTGTACAGAGATGGTGCCGCACTGTCGGAGGGTTAATACTGAGGGAGTACTGCACTGTCGGAATAAAAGTAATGAGGGAGTGCCGCTTTTGGAGGGGAGGACTGAGGGTGCACTGGACTGTTAGATTGGCAGTACTGAGGAAGTGCTGCCCTGTCAGAGGGTCAGGACTGAGGGAACGTGGCACTGTAGGTGTGGCTGTACTGTGGGTGTGCCGCACTGTCGGAGGTGCAGTATTGAGGGAGTGCTGCACTGTCAGGGGGTCTGTACTAAGGGAGCGCCGCACTGTAGGGGGGGGTGGTGCTGAGGGTAGGCAGCACTCTCGGAGGGGCAGTACTGAGTGAGCTCTACACTTCAGAAGTTCTGAACTGATGGAGTGCTGCACTTTCGGAGGGGCAGTGCTGAAGGATTGCCGCACTGTCAGAGTGCCTTTGCTGAGGGAGAACTACACTGTCGGAGGGTCTGTACTAACGGAGTACCTCAATGTCTGAGGTTCTGTGCTGAGGAAGCGCTGCACTGTTGGATGGCAGTACGGAGGAAGCGCTGCACTGTCAGAGGGGCGGGACTGTGGGAGCGTGAACGGTCGATGGAGCAGTACTGATGGAGCGCTACACAGTTGGGGTGCCGAACTGAGGGAGCGCTGCACTGTCGGAGGGGAAGTACTGAGGGAGTGCCGCACTTTTGGAGGGGCAGCACTGTGGGGGGCCGCACTGTCGGAGTTGTGGTACTGAGGGAGCGCTGACCTTTCGGAGGGGCAGTGCTGAGGGAGCGCCGCTCTATCTGAGGGGAAGTACTGAAGGAGTGCCGCAATTTCGGAGGGGCAGTAGTGAGGGAGCGCCGCTCTGTCGGAGGGGAGTTACTGATGGAGCGCTGCACTTTCTGAGGGGAAGTACTAAGCGAGTGCCGCACTATCGGAGTGGCACTACTGAGGGAGCACCGTTCTGTCGGAGGGGAGTTACAGAGGGAGCGCTGCACTGTCTGAGGGGAAGTAATATGCGAGTGCCGAACTGTCGGAGGAGTGGTACTGAGGGGACCCCACACCGTCAGAGGGGCGATACTGAGGGAGCGCTGCCCTGTCGGAGGGGCAGTACTGAGGGAGCGCCGCTCTGTCTGAGAGGAAGTACTGAGGGAGTGCCGCACTGCCGGAGGGGCATTAGTGAGGGAGCGCCGCATTGTCGGAGGGGATTTACTAAGGGAACGCCACACTGTCAGAGGATCTGTACTGAGGGAGCACTGCACTGTCGGAGGGTCCGTACTGAGAGACACTTGCACTATCAGAGGGGCAGTACTGAGGGATGCCGCACTTTTGGAAGGTCAGCAGTGAAGGAGCGCCGCACTGTCGGAGTATTAATATTGATGGAGTGGCTCATATTCAGCGTGGCAGTACTGAGGTCGAACTGCACTGTCGGATTGGTAGTACTGAGGAATCCTTGCACTCTCAGAGGGGCAGGACTGAGGGAGCGCCGCATTGTCGGAGGGCGGTACTGAGGGAACGCCGCACTGTCGTAGGGGCATTACTGAGGGAGCACTGCATCTGTCGAATGGCAGTACTGAGGGTGTGCTGCCCTGTCGGAGTGGCAGTACTGACGGAGCGCTGAACTGTCAGAGGTGCAGTACAGAGGGAGCGCTGCACTGTCGCATTGGACAATACTGAGGGAGTGCTGAACTGTCGGGTTGGCAGTACTGAGGCAGCGCTGCTCTGTCTGAGGGGCAGGAATGAGGGAGCGCGGCACTGTTGGAGGAGCAGTACTGAGGGAGTGCCGCACTATCGGAGGGGCAGTAATGAGGGAAGGCCGCACTGTCGGACGGGTAGTTCTGACGGAATTCTGAACTGTCGGATTGGCAGTACTGAGGAAGCGCTGCACTTGAAGAGGGGCAGGAATGAGGAAGCGCATCACTGACGGAGCTGCAGTGTCAGAGGGTCTGTACTGATGTAGCGCTGCACTGTTGGAGGGGCGGTGCTGAGGGAACTCCGCAGATTCGGAGGGGCAGGACTGAGGGAGCGCGGCACTGTCGGTGGGGCAGTACGAAGGGAGCGCTGCACTGTATGACTTTGGAGGAGCCATCGTCATACAGAACAGAATGGACTATTGCAAAGAAGCTTACCGACAACTGGACAACCAGGAACACTACAGACAGCTACCCGCAGATCTGACCAAAGAACACACCCGCCAACTCAATAGACTGATCAAGACTTTGATCCAGACCTTCAAAACATCCTACGCGATCTCATCCCACGTACTCCCCGCGTGGGAGAATTCTACTGCCTCCCAAAGATAAACAAAGCCAACACACCCGGACGTCCTATCGTATCAGGCAACGTAACCCTGTGTGAGAACCTCTCTGGATACGTCGAGGGCATTCTGAAACCCATCGTACAGGGAACCCCCAGCTTCTGTCGCAACACTACAGACTTCTTACAGAAACTCAGCACCCACGGACCAGTAGAACCAGGAACACTCCTCGCCACGATGGTCATATCGGCACTCTACACCAGTATCCCCCACGATGACGGCATCGCTGCGACAGCCTCAGTACTCAACACCAACAACAGCCAATCTCCAGACGCCATCCTACAACTCATCCGCTTCATCCTTGACCACAATGTCTTCACCTTCGAGAACCATTTTTTTACCTAAACACACGGAACAGCCATGGGGACCAAATTCGCACCCCAATACGCCAACATCTTCATGCACAAGTTCGAGCAAGACTTCTTCGCTGCACAGGACCTCCAACCAACGCTGTACACCAGATACAAAGACGACATTTTCTTCCTTTGGACCCATGGCGAAGGATCACTGAAAAGACTACACGAAAACATAAACAAGTTCCATCCCACCATCAAACTCACCATGGACTACTCCTCAGAATCGGTTTCATTCCTGGACACACGAATCTCCATCAGACGGACACCTCAGCACTTCACTCTACCGCAAGCCCACGGACAACCTCACGATGCTCCACTTCTCCAGCTTCCACCCTAACCACGTTGAAGAAGCCATCACCTATGGACAAGCCCTGCGAATACACAGGATCTGCTCAGACGAGCAGGAACGCGATGGACACCTACGGACGCTGAAAAACGCCCTCGTAAGAACGGGATATGAAACTCGACTCATCGATCGCATTTCCGAAGGGCCACAGCGAAAAATCGCATAGACCTCCTCAGAAGGCAAACACGGGACACAACCAACAGGGTACCCTACGTCGTCCAGTGTTTCCCCGGAGCGGAGATACTACGCTATGTTCTTCGCAGCCTTGAACATGTCATCTATGACGACGAACACCTCGCTAAGGCCATCCCCACGCCTCCACTACTTGCCTTCAAACAGCCGCCTAACCTCAGAAGTACCATCGTTCGCAGCAAATTACCCAGCTTTCAGGATAACAGCGACCACGACACCACACAACCCTGCCACGGCAACCTCTGCAAGACATGCCAGATCATCAACACAGATACCATCATCACACGTGAGGACACTACCCACCAGGTACATGGTACATACTCATGTGACTCGGCCACCGTTGTCTACCTCATACGTTGCAGGAAAGAATGCACCGCGGCATGGTACATCGGCGAGACCATGCAGACACTGAGACAACGTATGAACGGACACCGCGCAACAATCACCAGGCAGGAGTGTTCCCTCCCAGTCGGGGAACTCTTCAGCAGTGAAAAACATTCAGCCTCGGATCTGCGGGTAAGCGTTCTCCAAGGCGGCCTTAGAAACACACGACAACGCAAAATCATCGAGCAGAAACTGATAGCCAAGCTCCGCACTCATGAGGATGGTCTCAAACGGGATCTTGGGTTTATGTCACGATACCTGACGTGATCCAGACTCGAGTCGTCGTTGGCTTGTTCACAGATGAGATTCCCAGTAAAAAAGTAAAAATTTTAAAGTTTATCGTTTTACATACTGACTGCAGCTTTTGACACGTTAGACCCCCTGTAACTCCACCTCATTGTCTCAGTTGTATCTTGCTATGTCTTTGATGTTGGACCTTCCTGGCTGACCTGATTGCCTTTTGTCACACCTCGGCAGATAAACAGTCAGGATGATTAAATTTAGTCGTCTACCATTGTAAGGTACACATGCATTGTTCTCTACCTATATATGCTTTGGCGATTCTGTATCTCTTTACTTCACCCGACGAAGGAGCAACAGCTCCGAAAGCTTGTGATTTCAAACAAAACTATTGGACTATAACCTGGTGTTGTGCGACTTCTCATATTAGTATTGATGGAGTGGCTCATTTTCAGCGTGGCAGTACTGAGGGAGAACTGCACTGTCGGATTGGTAGTACTGAGGAATCCTTGCACTCTCAGAGGGGCAG
Source organism: Squalus acanthias (assembly GCA_030390025.1). Lineage (NCBI taxonomy): Eukaryota > Metazoa > Chordata > Chondrichthyes > Squaliformes > Squalidae > Squalus > Squalus acanthias. The sequence continues at coordinate 1,354,943 of JASTWF010000032.1, read as the reverse complement.
GACTAAGGGAGCGCCACATTGTCGGAGGGCGGTACTGAGGGAACGCCGCACTATCGTAGGATCGTTACTGAGGGAGCGCTGCATGTGTCGAATGGCAGTACTGAGGGTGTGCTGCCCTGTCGCAGTGGCAGTACTGACGGAGCGCTGAACTGTCAGAGGTGCAGTACTGAGGGAGCGCTGCACTGTCGCATTGGACAATACTGAGGGAGTGTTGAACTGTGGGGTTGGCAGTACTGAGGCAGCGCTGCTCTGTCTCAGAGGCCGGAATGAGGAAGCGCGGCACTGTTGGAGGAGCAGTACTGAGGGAGTGCCGCACTATTGGAGGGGCAGTAATGAGGGAAGGCCACACTGTCGGATGGGTAGTATTGAGGGAATGCTGTACTGTCGGATTGGCAGTACTGAGGAAACGCTGCACTTGCAGAGGGGCAGGAATGAGGAAGCGCGTCACTGACGGAGCTGCAATGTCGGAGGGTCTTTACTGATGGAGCGCTGCACTGTTGGAGGGGCGGTGCTGAGGGAACTCCGCAGATTCGGAGGGGCAGGACTGAGGGAGCGCGGCACTGTCGGTGGTGCAGTGCGAAGAGAGCGCTGCACTGTCGGAGAGTCCATACTGAGGGAGCGTTGCACTGTCAGAGGGGCAGTACTGATGGATGCCGCACTGTTGGAATGGCAGTGCAGAGGGAGCGCCGCACTTTCGGAGGGTTAGTGTTGATGGAGTGCCTCATTTTCAGAGTGACAGTACTGAGGGAGAACTGCAATGTCGGTTTTGCAGTACTGAGGAAGCCTTGCGCTCTGAGAGGGGCAGTACTGAGGAAGTGCTGCACTGTCGGAGGGGCAGTACTGAGGGTGCGCTGCCCTGTCAGAGTGGCAGTACTGAGGGAGCGCTGCACTGTCGGAGGGTTAGTATTGATGGAGTGCCTCATTTTCAGAGTGGCAGTACTGAGGGAGAACTGCACTGTCGGATTGCCATTACTGAGGAAGCCTTGCACTCTCAGAGGGGCAGTACTGAGGGAGCGCAGCACTGTCGGAGGGGCAGTACTGACGGAGCGCTGCCCTGTCAGTGGGGCAGTACTGAGGGAGCGCTGCAATGTCGGAGGGGCAGTACTGACGGAGCGCTGCCCTGTCAGACGGGCAGTAATGAGGGTGCGTTGCACTGTCGGAGGTTTAGTATTGATGGAGTGCCCCATTGTCAGAGTGGCAGTACTGAGGGAGAACTGTACTGTCGGATCGCCATTACTGAGGAAGACTTGCACTCTCAGAGGGGCAGTACTGAGGGAGCGCAGCACTGTCGGAGTGGCAGTACTGACGGAGCGCTGCCCTGTCAGTGGGGCAGTACTGAGGGAGCGCTGCACTGTCGGAGAGTCCATACTGAGGGAGCGTTGCACTGTCAGAGGGGCAGTACTGAGGGATGCCGCACTGTTGGAATGGCAGTACAGAGGGAGCGCCGCACTTTCGGAGGGTTAGTGTTGATGCAGTGCCTCAATGTCAGAGTGACAGTACTGAGGGAGAACTGCAATGTCGTTTTGGCAGTACTGAGGAAGCCTTGCGCTCTCAGAGGGGCAGTACTGAGGAAGTGCTGCACTGTAGTAGGGGCAGTACTGAGGGTGCGCTGCCCTGTCAGAGGGGCAGTACTGAGGGAGCGCTGCACTGTCGGAGGGTTAGTATTGATGGAGTGCCTCATTGTCAGAGTGGCAGTACTGAGGGAGATCTGCACTGTCGGATTGCCATTACTGAGGAAGCCTTGCACTCTCAGAGGGGCAGTACTGAGGGAGCGCAGCACTGTCGGAGGGGCAGTACTGACGGAGCGCTGCCCTGTCAGTGGGGCAGTACTGAGTGAGTGCTGCACTGTCGGAGGGGCAGTACTGACGGAGCGCTGCCCTGTCAGAGGGGCAGTAATGTGGGTGTGTTGCACTGTCGGAGGGTTAGTATTGAAGGAGTGCCTCATTTTCAGAGTGGCAGTCCTGAGGGAGAACTGCACTTTCGGATTATTAGTACTGAGGAAGCCTTGCATTCTCAGAGGGGAAGGACTGAGGGACCGCGGCACAGTCGGTGGGGCAGTACTGAGGGAGCGCTGTACTGTCGGAGTCTCCATAATGAGGGAGCGTTGCACTGTCGATGGGGCAGTACTGAGGGAGAACTGTTCTGTCGGAGGGGCAGTACTGAGGTAGCGCTCCAGTGCTGGAGGTGCAGTACTGAGGGAGTACCGCACTGTCGGAGGGGCAGTAATGAGGGAGTGCCACGCTGTTGGATGAGCAGTACTGAGGGAGCACGGAACTGGCGGAGGGCCGTACTGAGGGAACCCAGTACTGTCGGAGGGGCAGTAATGAGGGAACGCTGCACCGTCGCTGGGGCGGTACTGAGGGAGCGCTATCATGTCGGAGGGGCAGTACTGAGGGAGCGTTGCACTCTCGGAGGGGTAGTATTGATGGAGCGCCACATTGTCAGAGTGGTAGTACTGAGGGAGCACTGCACTGTCGGATTGGCAGCACTAAGATATAGCCCACAACCCTCACTGTAACACTCTGCTTTACCCCACATCCCTCGCTGCAACACAATTATATCTGCCACAACCATCACTCTAACACTTATATAGCCCACACCCCTCACAGTATACCTCTAATGTACCCCACACCTCTCATCCTAACTCTCTTATATACCACACACCCCTCACTGTAACAATCTGATATACCCTACACCACTCACTGTAACAGCCTGATATTACACTCCCCCCTCACTATACCAATCTGATATATCCCACACACTTCACTGTAACACTTTGATATCCCCCACACTACTCACTGTAACACTCTGATATATGCCACACTCTGGCTGTGACGCCACACACCACTTTGATATACTGGCACCACTCACTGTAAGAAAACACTGATATACTCCAAACCCCTCACTGCAACCCACTCTGATATACTCCACACCCGACTCTTTAACAGGCGGAAATACACCAAACTCCTCACTGTAAAACTCTGATATATCCCACACCCCTCAATTTAACACTGTGATATACCCCACACCCCCGGAACACTCTGACATTGCCCACAGCCCTCGATTTAAAAATCTGATATAGGCCACACCCATGACTATAACGCTCTGATATAGCCCGCACCCCTCAATTTAACAACCTGATATAGCCCACACCCCTCATTGTTACACTCTGATATTCCCCACAACCCTCTCTCCAACCCACTTATAGACAACACAACCTCACTCTAACACTGATATACGCCACACTCTTCACTGTAATCCTCTGATATACCCCACATCCCTCACTGTAACTCTCTCATATAACCCACTCCCCTCACTGTAACACTCTTATATTCCCCACACCCCTCACTGTAACACTCTGATATACATAAGAACATAAGACATAGGAGCAGGAGTTGCTCATTTGGCCCCTCGAGCCTGCACTGCCATTCAATAAGATCATGACTGATCTGATCTTGGCCTCATATCCACTTCCCTGCCTGCTCACCATAACCCTTTACTCCCTTACCTGTCAAAAATCTGTCTATCTCCATCTTATATATATTCAAAGACCCAGCCTCCACAGCTCTCTGGGGAAGATAATTCCACAGATTCACGACCCTCTGAGAGAAGTTTCTCCTCATTTCCGATTTAAATGGGTGCCCCCTTAATCTGAAATTATGACCCTAGTTCGAGATTCCCTCACGAGGGAAACATCCTCTCTGCATCTACCCTGACAAGACCCTTCAGAATCTTATGGGACAAAAATTCGGCCCTTCCCGGGTGAGTACACAGTGCGTACTCAATCAATCTCAACCAATTTGCCTTGAATATCTCTTAATGTCTCTTAATGTCTCTTAATGTCTCCTTTTTTTTTCATCAACTCCCCCTTTTCCCAGCTTTATCCTTGCTTTAAATCTATTTGATTTCCTGCTGTCTCCAGTTCTGATGAAAGGTCTTCGACCTGAAACGTTAACTCTGTTTCTCTCTCCACGGATGCTGCCTCGCCTGCTGAGGTTTTCCAGCGCTTTCTGTTGTTATTTCGGTTTTCCAGCATCTGCAGTATTTTGCTATCGTATTAGTGTTTGGTCCACTGCCACCTCTCTTCTAGGAATGCCTACCTTGAAGAAGTTCTGCTCTTCTCTTCGACGGGACCTCTGTTTGTCTCTTCAACCTTGTTCAAATTCATTGCTTTCAGTTTCCCTTCTCGTGTTTGATCAGGTATCTGCCAAGACTCGGTTTCACAGACACATTACTTTCCTCAGCAACTGTCTCCGGTTCCATCTTATTCCACGTGGATTCCAACTCAACTTCCAACCTTCGTGTTTTGGATCCACCCAGGATTACAAATATCTCCAAGATATTCATCGTTCCTCGAACTACTGCTCTCGCTGCATCTTGAGATCCACGCTCAATGCCATGCGGCGCCCCATGAACACGCTCGACCTCTCTCTTCAGTAGCACCGACGCACTCTATCTCAAAGCTGTCTGGGTCCACAGTTCCATTTCATCCTTCGACTCATCCAACGCTTCAATAAAAAACTTTTGTTCTTCCTTTCTGATGTCAAGGATCGCAAGCTTCATCAACCCTTGAACACCAACGTCCCACCGGAACCTTCTTCCACTTCATTTTCCTCTGACTCCCATTCTCGAAATCTCACCCACTGCCGCGTTTTCACTATCCCTTCTGATCTTCCCCTTTCTGATCCCGAACGATCAGTCCTCAGCAAAGGCCTGAGCTCCATCCCCTTACGGCCCCACCTCAATGAATTTCGAGCTCGGCACGATACTGAGCTCTTTTTGCGCCGCCTTCACCTCTATGCCCACTTCTCTGGACAGGAGTTTTCCCCCCATACGGCTGACCATTTCTCCCACTTTCAGAATTCCCGTTCTACCTGGACCCCTCCCTCTGGCCTCTTACCCTCTCTAGATCTTCTCATTGACAACTGCCGGCGTGACATCGGCCGTCTCAATTTCTCTGCTCCCCTCTCTCACTCCAACCTACCTCCCTCTGAACTTGCAGCACTCTATTCCCTCAGATTCAATCCCGACATTGTCATCAAACCTGCTGACAAGGGTGGTGCTGTTGTTGTTTGGCGTACCGACCTCTACCTAGCGGAAGCTGAACGCGAACTCTCCGACACGTCCTCCGACCTCCACCTGGACCATGAGCCCACTAACGAACATCAAACCACCATTTCCAAGACCGTCACTGACCTCATCTCCTCTGGAGATCTTCCCCCCACGGCCGCCAACCTCATAGTTCCCCAACCCCGCACAGAAATGCCCTGGTAGACCCATCGTTTCAGCCTGTTCTTACCCCACGGAACTTATCTCTTCCTATCTCGACTCTATTTTGTCTCCCCTTGTTCAGTCTCTTCCCACCTACATCCGCGACTCTTCCGACGCCCTCCGCCATTTTAACAGTTTCAAGTTTCCCGGCCCCAACCGCCTCCTCCACTATGGACGTACAATCCCTCCACACCTCAATTCCCCACCAGGATGGCCTGAGGGCGCTCCGCTTCTTCCTTGAACAGAGGCTTAACCAGTCCCCATTCACCACCACCCTCCTCCTCCTGGCTGAACTTGTTCTCACATTGAACAACTTCTCCTTTGACTCCACCCATATCCTCCAAATTAAAGGTGATGCTATGGGTACCCGCATGGGTCCTAGCTATGCCTGCCTTTTCGTGGGATATGTGGAACACTCTTTGTTCCAGTCCTACTCGGGTCACCTCCCTCACCTCTTTTTCCGGTACGTTGATGACTGTATCGGTGCCGTCTCCTGCTCTCGCCCTGAACTAGAACATTTCATATACTATGCTTCCAATTTCCACCCCTCCCTCACATTCACATGGTCCATTTCCGATTCTTCCCTTCCCTTCCTCGACTTCTCCGTCTCCATCTCTGGGGATAGGTTATTGACTAACATTCACTACAAGCCCACTGACTCCCACAGCGACCTGGACTACACTTCCTCCCACCCCGCCTCCTGTAAGGACTCTATTCCATTCTCCAAGTTTCGCCGTCTCCGCCGCATCTGCTCTGATGATGCCACCTTCCATACCAGTGCTTCCGACATTCTTCCTTTTTCCTCAAACGAGAATTCCACTCTACCGTGGTCGACACGGCCCTCGACCGTCTCCGTTCCATCACCCGCATTTCTGCCCTCACCCCTGGCCCTCCCTCCCAGAACCACGATAGAGTTCCCCTTGTCCTCACCTTTCACCCCACCAGCCTCCAGATTCAACGGATCATCCTCCGCCATTTCTGCCACCTCCAGCGTGATCCCACCACCAAAAGCATGTACCCCTCACCTCCCCTTTCAGCATTCCGCAGGGACCGCTCCCTCTGCGACACCCTGGTCCACTTCTCTAACATCCCCAGCACCCCTTCCCCTTCGCCCAGCACCTTCCAGTCCAAGCGCAGGAGATGCAACACATGCCCTTATACCTCCCCGCTTCCCACTGTCCTGGGCCCCAAACACCCCTTCCAGGTGAAACAGCGATTTACTTGTACTTCCTGCAATTTTGTATACTGTATTCGCTGCTCACGATGTGGTCTCCTCTACATTGGTGAGACCAATCGCGGATTGGGTGACCGCTTTGCGGAACACCTCCCTTCAGTCCGTAAGGGGGACCCTGAGCTCCCGGTCGCCTGCCACTTTAATTCACCGCTTCACTCCCACTCTGACCCCACGGTCCTCGGCCTATTGCACTGTTCCACAGAAGCGCAGCATAAGCTCGAGGAAGAGCACCTCATCTTTCGTTTAGGCACGCTACAGCCCTCAATATCGAGTTCAAAAAATTTAGATCATAACCTTAGCCCCTTCAGATTTAAATTTTATTTTCTCATCCACCCTTATTTATTGAGCCGCCCCACCTTTCTTTTTTTTCCTCGTAGAAGCTGGCAGCTGTCATTCATTCTGCCATTGCATTTCACACTTCTTTCAGCCTTAACCTGTCACATTAACAACACCTTTTGCCTTGAATATCTCTTAATGTCTCTTAATGTCTCTTAATGTCTCCTTTTGTTCTTTCATCCCCTCCCCCTTTTCCCAGCTTTATCCTTGCATTGAATCTATTTGATTTCCTGCTGTCTCCAGTTCTGATGAAAGGTCTTCGACCTGAAAAGTTAACTCTGTTTCTCTCTCCACTGCCTCGATTGCTGACTTTTTCCAGCGTTTTCTGTTGTTATTTCGGATTTCCAGCATCTTCAGTATTTTGCTATCGTACTCAATCATAATGCGTCACGAAGAGCATGGTTCCTGCATGCTCTGCGCATGCGCGGGATCACGGAACTTCCAGTCTGGTGAGGGGGGCGGTTCCTCGGTGAACCCGGTGCGCGGTAGAGGCTGTGCGCACGCAGCAAACTTAGATTTTTTTTCAGGTTTCTGCGGAAGGGGAAGGAGTGAAGAACCTACGCTTATAAAAAGGAGGCGCAGGAGCCGTTTTCAACAAAGGTAAGTGGTTAATTGCTATAATTTTTTTTTTAACCGATTTATCTTTTTTAGATACTTTAAAGAAAGGTAAGTTTGTTTTTTTATCACTTTTAAAAGGTATTTACATTTTTTCAAACATTAAAATTTTGTTTAAAGTGGTTAATTTATTTAACTATAGTTATTGTATAAATGTGATGGGTTTTTTAATTTATTTTAAGTTTAGCTTTTCTTTTGGGGCCGATTTCAATTCACAGATTTGACAGGTCTTCCTGTCAAATCTTTGAATACATAGATACATAGATACATAGAAGATAGGAGCAGGAGTAGGCCATCCGGCCCTTCGAGCCTGCTCCGCCATTTAATGAGATCATGGCTGATCCTCCAATTCAGTATCCCGTCCCCGCCTTCTCTCCGTAACCCTTAACCCCTTTTGCCTGTAGAAATATATCTAATTCCCTCTTAAATATATTTAATGAGCTGGCGTACACTGCCCTCTGTGGCAATGAGTTCCACAGGTTCACCACCCTCTCAGTGAAGAAATTCCCCCTCATTTCTGTCCTAAATGGTTTAGCCCTTATCCTTAAATTATGTCCTCTAGTTCTGTTCTCACCCGCCAAGGGAAACATTCCTTCTGCATCTAGTCTGTCTAGACCTGTCAGAATTTTATACACTTCTATGAGGTCCCCTCTCAATCTTCTAAACTCCAGTGTGTACATCCCTAAACTACATAGTCTCTCCTCATAGGTCAATCCCGCCATTCCTGGTATCAGCCTGGTGAATCGCCGCTGCACCCCCTCCATGGCAAGAACATCTTTCCTCAGATGAGGCGACCAAAACTGTACACAGTACTCGAGGTGTGGTCTCACCAGTGCCCTGTACAGCTGCAGCAAGGTATCCCTGTTCCTGTATTCCAACCCTTTTGCTATGAAGGCCAGCATACCGTTTGCCTTCTTGATCGCCTGTTGCACCTGCATGCTCGCCTTCAGTGACTGGTGTACAAGAACACCCAGGCCTCTCTGTACTTCCCCCTCTCCCAATTTATTGCCATTTAAATAATAATTTGCCCTCCCGTTCCTGCACCCAAGGTGGATAACTTCGCACTTGTCCACATTATAGTGCATCTGCCATTTATCCGCCCAATCACCCAGTCTGTCCAAATCGCTCTGGAGCTTCCTGGTCTCCTCCTCTGAGCCCACCCCCCCTCCTAGTTTAGTGTCGTCTGCAAATTTGGAAATGCTGCATCCGACTCCCTGATCCAGGTCATTAATGTAAATTGTGAACAGCTGGGGACCCAGGACAGATCCCTGTGGTACCCCACTTGTTACTGCCTGCCATTCAGAAAATGAGCCGTTTATTCCAACTCTCTGTTTTCTATCTGACAGCCAGTTCTCTATCCACGTCAATACTTTCCCCTTTATCCCATGAGCTTCAATTTTCCCTGCTAATCTTTTATGTGGGACCTTATCGAAGGCCTTTTGGAAGTCCAGGTACACCACATCTACTGGCTCTCCCCCATCTATTTTACCAGTTACTCCCTCAAAAAATTCCAATAGATTAGTCAAGCACGATTTACCCTTTGTAAATCCATGTTGACTCTGTCCTATCCTGTCCCCATTTGCTAAGTGCTCCGCTATTTCATCCTTAATGATGGACTCCAGCATTTTGCCCACAACTGATGTAAGGCTTACAGGTCTGTAATTACCTGCTTTTTCCCTACCCCCCTTTTTGAATAGTGAGGTAACGTTAGCTACCCTCCAATCCATGGGCACTGTTCCCGAGTCTAATGAATTCTGAAAAATCATACTTAGTGCATCCGCTATCTCTAGGGCCACCTCCTTCAGCACCCTAGGATGCATGTTATCAGGCCCTGGGGATTTGTCCGCCTTCAATCCCTTTAGCTTCCTTAACACCATATCCTTAGAGATATTGACTTGCGTCAGTTCCTCCTTTCCAAATGTCCCTATTTTTCCCGATATCCCAGGGAGGTTTTTTGTGTCTTCCTTCGTAAAGACTGACCCAAAGTATGCATTTAGTTGGTATGCCATTTCTTTATTTCCCGGTATATATTCCCCCGTATCTGACTGCAATGGGCCAACTTTGGTTTTCACCAGTCTTTTCCTCTTGATATACTTATAAAAGCTTTTGGAGTTAGTTTTTATATTTTCCGCCAGCTTGCTTTCGTAAGCTATTTTGCCCCTCTTGATTAAATGAAAGATGGTCTGCTGCAATTTGCTCTCCATGACCCACGTGATCCCAGGAGACGCATCACAGTAACTGCGCCACTGGGACACGCAACACTGCGCGCCGGCACTTGGAGCAGGCCCAGGAGCTGAAGCTCCCGTGGGCCCAAAACACAACGGCAGGCGTGGTAGGTGATTGCGCGCGCGATCCTTACCCCCGCGGCAAGCCGTAGAGGCGAATTTCAGGGCCTATATTTTTCACTAAGAGCCTCGCTCACTTTTCGAATCTCCAATGAGTATAGTTCCAACCTGCTCAACTTTCTTCATAAGACAACCCGTTCATCTCCGGAATCAACCTCGTCAAACTTCTCTGAACTGCCTCCAATTCAAGTATAACCTTAGTTAAGTAAGGAGACGAAAGCTTTATGCACTACTCCAGGTCCTGGTCTCACCAACGCCCTGTAAAGGAGTAACAGGACTTCCCTACTTGTATACTCCATTACCTTTGCAATAAAAGCCAACACTCCATTTGCCTTCATAATTACTTGCTGTACCTGCATGCTAACTTTTTGTAATTCATGTACAAACACCAACAGATCACTCTGTACCTCAGCATTTTGAAATATCTCCCCATTTGTATAATAATTTGTTTTTTTAATGTTTTATGCCAAAATTACCTCGCATTTAACCACGTTAAACTCCATCTGCCAGAATTTTGCAAACTCACTTAGCCTATCTATATGTATTTATAGATTCTTTGCGTAGTCTACACAATTTGCTTTCCCAACTATACATTTATCATCAGCAAATTTGGCTACATTACATTCGGTCCACCCATCCAAGTCATGAATATGCACCGCACACCGCTCACTGTAACACTCTGATATACCCCACACCCCTCCCTGTAGCACACTGATATATCGCACATCGCTCACTATAACATACTAATATTCCCCACACTCTTCATTGTAACACTCTGATATACCCCACTCCACTAAATATAACATTCTGAAATGCCCCCAATCCCCCGCAATTCTCTGATATAGACCTCACTCAATCCCCTGTAACACTCTGATATACGCCAGACCCGTCACTAAAACGCTCTTATATACCCCACAACCCTCAATGTAACACTCTGATATAGCCCACACCCCCCACTTTATAACTATAATGTACCCCACACCCATCACTGTAACACTCTGATATAACCGACACCACGCATTGTAACAATCTGATATGCCCTAGACCCCTCACTATAAAACACTGCTATTCCCCACACTCTTTACTATAAAACTCTGATATACCACACCGCACTAAATGTAACTATCTGATATACCGAAACATCTCAGTGCAATGCCCTGATATACCCCACAACCCCGTAAATTTCTGACATAGAACTCATCCCTCGCTGTAACACTCTGATATACGCCAAACCTCGCAATGCTTCGCCCTGATATTCCCCACACCGCCTAATTCTCTGATATAGCCCTCAACCCTCGCTGTTAATCTCTGATTTATCCCACAACCAATAACACTACGATATATCCCACACCACTCACTATAACACTCTCTGATATACCCTACAACCCTCACGGCAACACTCTGATTTCCCCTTACACCGCTCACTGTAGCTTTCTGATATACGCCACAGCCGTCATTGTAACACTCTGATATACCCCATACCACTAACTATAGCACTCTGATATACCCCACACCGCTCATTGTAACACTCTGATATACCCCACAAACATCACTGTAAAATTATGCTATATCCCACACCCCTCACGGTAACACTCTGCTTTACCGCACATCGCTCACTGTAACACACGGAAATAACACACACTCCTCAATTTAACATAATGATATACCCTACAATTTTGAATTTAAAACTCTGATATACCCCACACCCCTCACTGTAACACGCTGCTTTACCCCACACCCCTCAATGTAGCACTGTGATATACGCCACACCATTCATTGTAACAATCTGACATAACCCACACACCTCACATTAATATTCTGATTAACTACACACTGAACACAGTTACACTCTAATATCTCCCACAACCCACACTGTAACACTTTGGTATTCCCCATACCCCTCACTGTAACACTCTGGTATTCCCCATACCAATCACTGCAACATTCTGATATACACCACACCCCTCACTGTAAAACTCAGGTATACCCCACACCACTCATTGTAACAATCTGCTATACCACACACCCCTCACTGTAATACGCTGGTTTACCCCACAACAATCACTGTAACACTCTGATATACACCACACACCTCACTGTAACACTCTGATATATCCCACACCACTCGCTGTAAAACTCAGACTTACCCCACACCACTCATTGTAACAATCTGATATGCCTTAAATCCCTCACTGTAACACATTGCTATTCTCCACAATCTTCACTGTAACACTCTGATGAACCATACCCCACTAAAGGTAACAATTCTGATATGCAACAAAACTCTCAGTGCAACGCCCTGATATACCCCCACATCCCCATAAATCTCTGATGTAGACCTCAACCCTCGCTGTAACACTCAGATATTCCCCACACCCCTCATTGTAACACTCTGATTTACACTACACCACACACTGTAACACTCTGGTATACACTATACCCGTCACTGTAACAATATGTTATAGCCCACACCCCTCACTGTAACTCTCTGATATAATCCACGCTCCTCACTGTTACACTCTGATATTCCCCACATCCCTCGCTGTAACAAACTGACGTACCATACACCTCTCACTCTAACTATGATATACGCCACACCCATCACTGTAATCCTCTGATTTCCCGCACATCCCTCACTATAATACTGATATACCTCGCACCACTCTGATGTAATCCAGCCCCCTCAATCTGACTCGCTAATATACTCCACCAACATCACTGCAACACTCTGAGATACCCCACAGCCTTCACTGTAACACTCTGATACATCCCACATCACTCAATGTAACACTCTCATATAATCCACACTGTAAAATACTATGGTGTACTTCACACCCCTAAATGTAACACTTTGATGTAACCCACACCCTCACTGTAACAATCTGATATATCCCACACCAATCAATGTAACACACTGATCTACCCAACAACATTCACTGTAACACTCTGATATACACCGCACCTCTCACTGTAACACACTGGTATACACTACACCCCTCACTGTAACACTCTGATATACCCTAAACCTCTCAATGTACCACCCTTGTATTCCCCACACTCTTCACTGTACAGGACTAAAGAATTATTACTCCAATTATATAAGGACTTGTTGAGATCACACCTGGAATACTGTGTACAATTTCGGTCTCCTTACCTAAGGAAGGATATACTTGCCATAGAGGGAGTGCAACGCAGGTTCACGAGATTGTTTCCTGGCATGATCGTACTGTGCTATGAGAAGAGATTGAGTAAACTAAATCTGTATTCTGTAGAATTCAGAAGAAGGGAGGGATCTCATTGAAGCATACAAAATTATTACAGGGCTTGATAGGATGGATGCTGAGAGAATGTTTCCCTTGGCAGTGGAGTCTAGAACTAGGGGCCACAGCCTCAAGGTAAAGGGTAGGCCATTCAGGACTGAGATTAGAAGAAATTTCTTCACACAGAGGGTTATGAATCTTTGGAATTCTCAACCCCAGAGGGCTGTGGAGGCTCAGTCATTGGGTATATTCAAAACAGAAGTCGATAGATTTCTGACTAGTAATTGCATCAAGGGATGTGGCGATAGGGCTGGTGAATGGAGTTGAGGCAGAAGATCAGCCATGATCTCATTGAATGGAGGAGTAGGATCGAAGAAACGATGGCCTACTCCAGCTCCTATTTCTTATGTTCTTATGTTCTTAACAGTTTGATATACCCGACACCTCTCACTATAATTCCCTGATATCCCCCATACCATTCACTGTAATAATCTGATATACCCCACACCTCTCACTGTAACACACTGATATACCCTAAACCTCTCACTGTAACACATTCGTATTCCCCACACTCTTCACTGTAACACTTTCATATGCCCCACACTCCTGTCTATAATATCCTGATATCCCCCACTCCAAACACTGTTACACTTTGATATATGTCACACTCTGTGCTGTTACTCACGACACCAGTCACTATAATACTGATATACCTCGCACCACTTACTGTTGCCTCTGCCACTTTAATCCCATGTCCTGCAATTCTGGTAATATGTGGTACTTTAACAAGCACTTTTGAAAATATAGGGAAATTGGGAAAGTGTTAGTAGTGTCAATCATAAAACCATAGAATTGTTGAGCCATGTTGTGTTGTCAATTTTTTGGCGGAAAATGACGCCCCGCTCTGATCACAGGCCGTCGCCTGGTTTTGGTCAGTGAATTTTAAAATCAGTGATTTTATTCACATTTTATTATTTATATTATGTTTTGTCAGGATATGGGTGACGCTGTCAAGGCCGGTTTACTTGCCCATTCCTAGTAAAACATGAAAACATGGTGGGCATTCATCTTGGACCGTATGGTGAAGTGGCTCCCACAAAAATGTTACAGAACGAATGTCAGGCTTTTGACTCAGTGACGATGAAGGAACAGTGATATAATTGAAGTCTACGGTAGCATAGTGCTTATGTTGCTGCACAATTAAACCAGATGCCTGAACGAATGATCCTGTAGTTCAAATCCCAACAGCTGGGGAATTTAAATTGCAATAATTAAACAAATCTGGTATAAAAAGTTAGCGACAGTAATGCTGACCATGAAAATACCGGATTATCTTAAAAAAATGTCCTTCAGGGAAGGAAACTACCGTTGTTACCCATTCTGGACGAAATGTGTTTCCAAACAAACAGCACCTTTGTTGACTATTAACGGCCCTCTGACATGGCCTAACAAAATTGAGAGGTCGCACAACACCAGGTTATAGTCCAACAGTTTTATTTGAAATCACAAGCTTTCGGAGCTATCGATTTGCTCCTTCCTCAGGTGAAGTAAATTAGATACAGAATCTCCAAAGATCTTCTGTATCGAATTTACTTCACCTGAGGAAGGAGCAAATCGATAGCTCCGAAAGCTTGTGATTTCAAATAAAACTGTTGGACTATAACCTGGTGTTGTGCGACCTCTCAATTTTGTCCACCCCAGTCCAACACCGGCATCTCCGCATCATGGCCTAACAAGCCACTCAGTTGTATAAGGCGGCTCACCAACACCTTCTCCAGGGCAATTAGGAAGGGTCAATAAATGCTGGTCTTGACAGCGAAGTCCACATTCCAAGAATGAATAGAAATATGATTTATTAATGATCATAATGATTTATAAATGGTTATAATGTTGAAACCAGAGCCGCTATTTTTCTACTGGTCGCCACAGCCACAATCTTTGTAAGGGGCGCCAGAGACGCCATATTTGTTAGGGGGTGATGAGCCGCCATTTTTATGCGGGGTGTCAGGGCCGCCATCTTAGAGCGGTATCTGGGTTCCGCCATAAATGTGCGGACAACAGAGCCGCCATTTTGAGCGGGGCGCGGGAGCCGCCATCTTTGTGTGCGGCAACGGAGCAGCCAATTTGTGCGAGGCAACGGAGCCGCCATCTTTGCCCGGGGCGCCGTGTCCGTCATTTTTCTGTGGGGCGCTGTGTCCACCATCTTTCTGCGGGGCACCGGGGCCGCCAATATTAAGCGGGGCACCGAGGCCGCAATCTTTGTGCGGAGGGCCGGGGCCGTCATCAATGTGCGGTGCAAAGGAGCCGCCATTTTTGCGAGGTGCGCTGGGTCCGCCATCTTTGTGCGGAGCAACCGGTCCGCCATCTTGGTTGTGTGAATTTCACCGCCGGCGGGAGTGTAGCTCCGGTGTAGAACGACTCGCCACAATATCAGGCCAATGGCACTCTCAGGCTGCAATGTCTCCGCTTCAAATTATCGTTTAATGAATTTTACAATCCGAGAAAATGCATATTTCCATACATTCTTCAACTGTTCTCTGAACTTAGTCTGGGTCACGGCATAAATCCCAGTGTTTGTGCAGCAACTGAGCAGTTGCAGCATCAGTGCTATTTCCTGTAAATATTCAGGTGGATATACAGACACAGATGCCAAAGACAACAAACGATACCATATATAAAACACCATAAACCCTGCCCATAACAGGATGAAATTGCCGGAGATAACAAGCAGTAAAATAATGGATTTCCTGCGGCTCTCCATCTCTGCGTCTCTGGGACTCTCCCCACTGCTGGGACCCAGGAGTCTCCTGCGGGATCTGCTGGACACTAAAATGTGTCTAACAGTTAAAGCATTGAGCAGCAGAATCACAACAAATGGGTCCCCCGGGGTGAGAATATAATGAAGGAGCTCGAATGCTGCCCAGAGCGGTGAAAACCAAACATCCATTGTTACATCACAAAACCAGGGGAAATTCATCAGCGAATAACTACGTCTGAACATAAAATACCAGAAAATGTTCTTTGAACCGCTCAGCACAGTCACTGTTCCCAGAACCACAGCCGCCATTTTCTCGGTGCAATAATTAGTTTTCAGCTTCTGGCGACAAATGGCGACAAATCGATCAAAGGTGAAAGTGACGGTGAACCAGACAGAACAGTCTGTGGCTGCATACAGCAGGACGGCGTGGATATTACACAAGGGGAGTATCCGCACGAAACGAAACTGTTCACTATAAACAATCGGAATCTGCCTCAATATCAGGTCGAGGATAACGACCAGTAGATCCGCCGCTGCCATGGCCACCAGGTAGCGAGTGACACATTTGGAGAGACCGCACTTTCCGCGAGAGAGGATTACAATCGTCATTAAGTTCACTGTAAGGAAGATAAAAAAAACGGGAGTTTATACATCAGGCTGGGATCAAAAGCAGCAGTTTGAAGGAATTCGGGGAGAAATCTGCAACTCATTAGCGACATTCAATGATATAATCTAATTGTATTAACCATGGAGTTGAATGTTGGGTTTATTGTAAGAGGAATCGGGAATACATTGTGGAATTAATCAATGAAACGGGGATAAATACAATATGAAAGTAACAGATGTTTGATCAATGAAAGATTAAATGGTAGATCTCCTTCCGCCCAGCAGACAAAAGCACCGCCCGAGGTACCAGGGACACCAAGGACCAGAATCTCTCAGGAAGCTTTCGTGCCCCGCATCAGGCAGCGTTTGGAGCGTTGCAATTCGCTTCAGTGCCCTTGTGTTAGGGAGGGGGAAATCCCGCTTGGATTTCTAGTCCTGGTTGGAATATCCTTTCTATTCAGAACTTAAATTGAATGCAACAGCAAAATACAGAAACTACAATCTTGGCGTGCAATAATTGCAGGCAATTGTGTTTAAAATATACGGCTGTAATATGCAAGTGTAATGTAATAAATGCAAGTGCACTGCAGTTATAAAGATAACTGGGCTGTAAGAAGTGTTTTGAAGATTGAGCTTTCTACAGATTTGTTGAAATACTCAAATTGTAGCTCATTGAAAGGAAGATTTTCCAAATAACATTCGATTGAATGGACTCTGAATTATAATAAATAGTTATCATTGGCCAGGTAATCGCCCACTGAAAGCATTTATTAGCACCATAATCACGCGACTTAGCCGACAGGCAACGATCCACGGAACGCTTTTGTAAAGTATCTGAACACAAATGGAAGAGATTTATCCTTGTACTTTTTCACCTGTTGGTTTCGAACATGCGCAGAGAATATTATTCGAGAAAATATGAAAGAATTTTCTTATCCGCAGTACTTTAGTTACAATCAGCTGGGTTTGTTTATCCTGCAGTACAGAAGGAGGCAATAGAGAATCACTCTGTTTCTCACTGAGAGATCCACTGAACTGTAACAGACGAGTATGGGCTCCAATTGTAAATTCAAAACAAAGATTGGAAATAAACGCATTTAAATATGGCTGACTGAACTTTTTTGTAAATGTAAATTATTATTGTAATCCTTTTCTAACCATCAGAAGCAGTGCCACTAATGCAGTACAGGAGATGGTGTGAAAGGAAACATTGACTGCAACTGAATGATTCGGGGATATTTCAGACATTTATAGATGTGTTTGTGATCTGCCAGGATTTGTTCCTGTGACTCTGTGTCAGTAACCAAACCGAGCATTAGGTGAACACGAAAGCAAATTACTGCAGATGCAGGAAATCTTAAATAAGAACAGGAAATGTTTTAAATACTCAGCAGGTCAGGCACCATCAGTGGAGAGAGAGTTAACGTTTTAGGTCGATAATCTTTCGCCATTATTTGAAAAGTCTCCTAAACCAAGACAACATTCCTCTGATCTGTTAGAAATGTTCAGTGTAGATAGCAGAACGAAATTCATTAAGGAAAGTGTCTCATCAAATATCTTTTCTGGAGTTGAATATAAAATTATTGAACCCTGGTAACACTATGACCTTCAGGATCAATAGCCAACAGCAGTTGGATGGGAAGGGGAATGACAAGGAGAGAAATACAGTTAAACATGATTTGCAGAATTAATAACTGGATACAGAGAATTACCAGGGACACCAACAGTAGAGAGGGGGTGTGGGAGAATTAAATTACAAGAAAAGTAATACAGTTAAACATGATTTATCGAATTAATAGCTGGAAACAAAGACTTGCCAGTAGCACCAACAACAGCGAGGATGTGCCAGTCTTTTTAAAGAACAACGCTGGCATTAATAAAGATGCAACAACTTGAAACACAGAATAACATTAAAAACTGAGTATGCCACGGTAAATAGCAAGAAAAATATTACAGTGTAACATGGTTTATAAAATTAATAACTGGATATAGATACTTACAAGTAATGCTAACAGCAGAAAGAAGTGGATAATACTTTTTTTTATATACACCCCTCCCCCTTCAGCATTTCGAAGCAAACGCTCCCTCCATAACACACTGGGCCACCCCACAATCAACCGCAACAGACACTTCCCTCCGCACGGTACCTTCCCCTGCAAGCGCAGGAGATGCAACACCTGCCCGTTTTTCTCCTCCCTTCCAAAGTCAAGGGCCCCAAACAGTCCTTCCAGGTGAAACAGCGATTTACTTGTACTTCTTGCAATTTAGTATACTGTATTCTCTGCTGACGATGCGGTCTCCTGTACATTGGAGATACCAAACGCAGATTGATTGGCCGCTTTGTGTAGCACTTCCATTCATTCTGTAAGCGTGACCCCGAGCTTCTGGTCGCCTGTCATCTTAATTATCTGCTCCCCTCCCACTCTGACCTCTCTGTCCTTGGCTTCTTACAGTTTTCCAATGAAGCTCAATTGAAGCTCGAGGAACTGCACTTCATAGAAACATAGAAACATAGAAAAGTAAGAGCAGGAGTAGGCATTTCGACCCTTTGAGCCTGCTCACCCATTCAATATGATAATGGCTAATACTCTATCTCAACATCATATTCCCGCTCTCTCCGCATACCCTTTGGTGCCTTTTGTGTCTAGAAATCTATCTATCTCCTTCTTAAATATATTCAGTGACTTGGCCTCCACAGCCTTCTTTGGTAGAGAATTCCACAGGTCACCATCCTCTCAGTGAAGAAATGTCTCCTCAACTCAGTCATAAATGTCCTACCACTTATGATAAGACTGTGACCCCTCGTTCAAACGCCCCAGCCAGAGGAAACATCCTCCCTGCATCCTGTCTGTCAAGCCCTGTCCGAATTTTATACGTTTCAATGAGGTCCCCTCTCAATCTTCGAAACTCTTGTGAATACAGGCCTAGTCGAAACAATCTCTCCTCATACGACAGTCCTGCCATCCCAGGAATCAGTCTGGTGAACCTTCGCTGCACTCCCTCTATGGCAAGTATATCCTTTCTCAGGTAAGGAGACCAAAACTGCACATAGTACTCCAGGTGTGGTCTCACTATGTCCCTGTATAACTATATTAAGTTATGCTTGCTCCTGTTCTCATATCCTCTTGCAATGAAGGTCAACGTACCATTTGCCTTCCTAACAGCTTGCTGCACCTGCATGTTTGCTTTCAGTGACTGGTGTACAAGGACACCCACGTGCCTTTGTACATCAGCATTTCCCAATCTAGCACAATTTAAATAATACTCTACCGTTCTGTTTTTCCAACCGAAGTGGATAACTTCACATTTATCCACGTTATACTGCATCTGCCATGCATTTGCCCACTCACTCAGCTTGTCTAAATCGCCTTGAAGCCTCATTGCATCCTCCTCACAACTGACAATCCCACCTACTTTCGAGTCGTCAGCAAACTTGGAAATATTACATTTGGTTCCCTCATCCAATTCATTGATATATATTGTGAAAATTTGGGGCCCAAGCACTTATCCCTGCATTACCCTACTTGTCACCGCCGGCCACCCGGAAAATGACCCATTTATTCCTACACTCTGTTACCTGCCTATTAAACAATTATCAATCCATGCCAGGATATTACCCCCAGCCCCATGTGCTTTAACTTTGTACACTAACCTCTTCTGTGGGACATTATCAAAGGCCTTCTGAAAAGCCAAATACACCACATCCACTGGTTCCCCCTTATCTATTCTACCAGTTAAATCCTCCAAAAACTACATTCGGTTTCTCAAACACGATTTCGCTTTCATAAATTCATGTTGACTTTGTCTAATCCCGTTGATATTGTCTAACTGTCCTGTTATCACATCCTTTATAATAGACTCGAGCATTTTTCCCTACTACTGATGTTAGGCTAACTGATCTGTAGTTCCCGTTTTCTCCCCTCCTTTTTTAAATAGTGGGGTTACATTTGCCACCCTCTAATCTGCACGAACTGTTCCATAATCTATAGAATTTTGGAAGGTGACAACCAATGCATACGGTATTTCAGTGGCTACCTCTTTAAGTATTCTGGGATACAGATTATCAGGCCCTGGGGATTTATTAGCTTTCTGACTCATTAATTTCTCCAGCACTACTTTTTTGCTAATACTGATTTCCTTTAATTCCTCCTTCTGACTAGACCCTTGGTTCCCTTGCACTTCTGGGAAGTTATTTGTGTCCTCTTCCGTGAAGACAGTATTTGTTTAATTGCTCAGCTATTTCCTTGTTCCCCATTATAAATTAACCCGTTTCCGAATGTAAGGGACCAACATTTGTCTTCACTAATCGTTTTCTTATTAGATACTTGCATAAGCTTTTACAATCCGCTTTAATGTTCCTTAAAAGTTTACTCTTATACTCTATTTTTCCCATCTTAATCAATCTCTTGGGCCTTTTTTGCTGAAGTCTAAACTGCTCCCAATCCTCAGGCTTGCTACTTTTTCTGGCTACTTTATAAGACTCCACTTTGGTTCTAATACTACACTTAATTTCTTTTGTTAGCCAAGTTTGGACTGATTTTCCTTTTGTGTATTTGCACAAAAAAATAAAGTATAACTCTTGCAAATAACTCCTCCTACCATCGTAGATTCCTTTTTTTAGATTTAGGACACTAGTTTCGGATTGGACTTCTTCACTTTCCGTTTTAATGAAGAATTCTATCATGTTATGGTAACGCTTCACATAGGATCCCGCACAACCTGAATATTAATTAACCCCTTCTCATTGCACAATACCCAATGTAGGTTAGCCTGTTTCCAATTGGCTCCTCAACGTATTGGTCTAAAAAACATTTCGTACACACTCCAGGTATTCATCCTCCACAGTATTATTGCTAATTTGTTTGGGCCACTTTATATGTAGATTAAAGTCAACCATGATTATTGTAGTACCCTGCTTACATGCTTCTCTAATTTCCTGTTTCATGCCATCCCCTACATAACGACGACTGTTAGGACGGCTATAGTCAACTCCCACCAATGTTTTCTGCCCCTTGGTGCTTCTTAGCTCCACCCACACTGATTCTACATCTTGATTTTCTGAGCCAATATTATTTCACACTATTGCTCTGATTTCATCCTTTACTAATAAGGCCACCCCACCACCTTTTTATTTTCTCCTTCCCTTCCTAAATATCGAATATCCTTGGATATTCGGCTCCCACCCTTGGTCACCCTGCAGCCAAGCCTCCGTAATCACAATTAAATCGTATCCATTTACATCTATTGTGCGGTTAATTCGTCTACCTTATTATGAATGCTTCGTGCATTCAGGTACGGTGTATTCAGATTCGCCTGTTTAACATTTTTAGATATCTAAACATGTTTTTGTACTATTCCACTATTTGTCTTAATAACATTTTTTTCTTACGCGGGCCTGATTTGTTTGTTCACTGCGTTGTCTGTACGCTCTGTCCCTTCCTGACACAATCTGGTTATCCTTACCCCAATCACTTTCCTGCACTGCTTCCTTGTCGTTTCTATTTACCATTCCAGATTTCTCTACACCAGGAACCCCCTGCCCCCCGCCATATTTTGTTTAAGGCCCATCTTTCTATTAGGCACTTTACAGCCATCTGCACTCAACATTGAGTTCCGCAATTTCGGACCATAACCTCGGCCCCTATTTTTTTCAGGCGACAGCTGTTGATGTTTCTCCCAAACCCCATTTGCAACATTTAACCTCTCCTGCCTTCCACCCTATCACAAACCATCCCTTTTGTTCTTTCCTTTCCTACCCCATTTCCCTGCCTCTGCATCTGCTTAAACTCTCTTCCATCTCTAACTATTACCAATTCCGACGAAGAGTCACAGACCTGAAACTTTAACTCTTGTCCTTTCTCCACGGATGCTACCTGACCTGCTGAGTGTTTCCAGCATTTTCTGTTTCTATCTCCACAACGCAGCCTGACCTGCTGAGTGTTTAAAAACTTTTTCCGTTATCATTCTTGTTAATCGCAACTGTTCGAGAATTCATTCCATAGAGATCCTCGAACCCACGACATCCCTTCTGTGAGAGGCTGGTGGTCTTTGTGCTGGAGGCACCGCGCTGAGTGTGTGAGGTCACACAGTGAAGGGAGCTCCTTATTTGAGCAGGGGGAAATCCCCGAGTGACATCATTAGGCCTCACTGTAACTGGCATTAATTACATTCATTCAAAAAACAGACTCATTGATCCATTGTCACCCCAACACTTCACTACAACACAATCTAGCTCACATTATTGTACACAACTTTAAATTAAAAGTGAGCATATGCACAACATTTCACCCTCCTTCAGTCCAGGAATTTCATTCCCAGGGCCGCCTGGTTTACACTGTTTCAGCCTCAGTGCAGGAATTTCATTCCGAGGGCCGCCTGGATTACACTGTTTCAGCCTCAGTGCAGGAATTTCATTCCCAGGGCCGCCTGGATTACACTGTTTCTGCCTCCGTCCAGGAAATGCATTCCGAGGGAGGCCTGAATTTCACTGCTGCCAACGGAGTCCAGGAATGTCATTCCCACGGCCGCCAAGATTACACTGTTCCTGCCTTAGTCCAGGAATTTAATTCCCAGGTCCGCCTAGTTTCAACTGTTCCTGCGTCAGTCCAGGAATGTCATTCCGAGGCCCGTCTAGATGATAATGCTCCCGCCTCAATCCAGGAATTTCATTATCAGGGCGCCTAGATTGCAATGTTTACAACATTAGAACATATGACGTACAACAGGAGTAGATCAGTTGGCCCCTCGAGCCTGCTCTGCCATTCTGTATCTTCATGGCTGATCGGTTCTTTGCCAACTCCACCTCAACTCCACTTCACTGACCGCTCCCCATAACCCTTCTCTCCCTTATCGTTCAAATATCTGTCGATCTCCACCTTAAATATATTCAATGACCCAGTCTCCACAGCTCTCTGGGGAAGAGAATTCCGAATATTCACGATCATCTAGGACAATAAATTCTTCCTCATTTCCGATTTAAAAGGGGCACCCTTATTCTGAAACTATGCCTCCTAGTTCTAGATTCCCCCACGAGGGGTAACATTCTCTCTGCATCTACCCTCTCAAGCCTCTTCAGAAACTTATATGTTTCAATAATATCCCCTCTCGTTCTTCTAAACTCCAATGAGTATATGCCCAAACTGCGCAACCATTCTTCATAAGATAACATCTAGATGAGAATGCTCCTGCCTCAGTCCAGGGATGTCATTCCAAGGGTGGCCGAGATTACACTGCTCCAGCCTCAGTCCAATAATTTAATTCCTTGGGCCGCTTAGATTTCACTGCTCCCACCTCACTCCAGAAATGCCATCCCTTGTTCGCATAGATAACACTGCTCCCACTTCAGTACAGGAATTTCATTCCCCTGGGCCTCTAACATTACACCGCTCCAGTCTCATAGCAGGAATTTCATTCCCAGAGCCGCCTAGTTTACACTGTTTCTGCCTCAGCCTAGGTATTTCATTCCCAGGTCCGTGCACTTTAGAATGCTCCCGCCTCAGTCCAGGAATTTCATTCACAGGACCGCATAGATAACACTGCTCCCGTCTAGATTAGCATGCACCCGCCTCCGTCCTGGAATTTCATTCTCCTGCCCGCCTAGATAACACTGCTCCCGATTCAGTCCAATAATTTCATTCCCTGGGCCACCAAGATATTACTGCTCCCACGTCAATCCAGGAATTTCATTCCCAGGGTCGCCAGGATTACACTGCTCACGCCTCACTCCAGCAATTTCATTCCCAGGGCTGCCAAGTTTACACTGTTCCGGCCTCTGACCATGAATATCATTTCCAGACCCGCCAAGATTACAGTGCTCCCGCCTCCGTCCAGCAAGTTGATTCCCAGGGCATTATGTTTGTCTGAATCTAGAACAAGAACAACACGGTCTTTCTAATGATTTACCTCAAGTAGCCCAAGTTGTAATGTTGCTTTACAGAGTGGGAGAAAATAAGTAAACGTGCAACGGTATGACACCCAGGAATCAAAGCAAAATGTTTAAAATATTAACCAATGCGATAATACCCTTTAACGGTCTCAATACTCCACGAAAAGATCTGGAAACATTGAATTCTCGCACAATCGTAGTCACAGAAACATACCAGCAGTCAACATTCCCAACTCCCCCTTCACCTTCCCAGGGTATATCCTGTTCCACCGGCAGGACAGACTCTACAGGGTTGGGGTCACAGGGGTATACAGTCGGCTGGGAGAGATCCACCGATTCCGCAACATTGCCTAAGGACATAATGAAGTCTCATGGCTTCCAGACAGTCATGAGCAACTTCCTCCTGTTTGCCACCTACCGCCATCATTCAGCTGATGAATCAGCACATCTTCATGCTGAACACCAGTTGATGGGAGCACCGACAGCAGAAAGGGCACAACATATATTCTCTGGGATGGAAGGGGGAGACTTCAATGTCCATCTCCAAGAGTGACTCGGAAGCACCATCATTAACCGAGACCTGAAGAACACATCTGCCAGACTGGGATTTCAGCAGGTGGTGGGAGAACCAACATGAGAGAAAAGCCTGTGTGACCACGTCCTCACAAATCTACCTATCGCATATGCATCTGTCCATGACGCTATTGGCAGGACTGACCACGTCACAATATATGTGGAGAATAAATCTCGCCTTTGCACTGATCCATCGTATGGTGTGCCACTACCACCGTGCTCAGTGGGATGACATTAAATAGATTCAAGCGAACCCACAACAAACAGTTCAGATTATTTCAAAGCATTCATTTCCTTTCCAGAATGGTAGTGAACCATTAAGCCGTTTCCCCATGGTTCTGACAATTTCTACTAGTCAAGTATGTATCGAATTACCTTTTGAATGTTGCAATTAAGAAAGAAAGACTTGCATTTATAGAGCGCCTTTCACCACCTTGGGATGACACAAAGCACTTTACAGCCAATGATGTATTTTTGAAGTGAAGTCTGTGTTGTACTCTAGGAAAAACGGCAGCCATTTTGTACACAGCAAGTTCCCACAAACAGCAGTGCAATTACGACCAGGTCATCAGTTTTACTGATGTTGATTGAGGTAAATATTGACCAGTACACTGGGGATAACTCCGCTGCTGGTTTCGAATATTGCCATGGGATCTTTTACATCCACATGAGAGAGAGCAAACAGGGCCTCGGTTTAACGTCGCATCCGAAAAACGGCCCCTCCGAAAGACAGTACTCCCTCAGCAATACGCAACCAACAGTGCAGGGTTCCCTCAGAATTGCCTCTCCGCGAATACAGAGCTCCCTCAGTACTGAACATCCGACAGTGCAGCGCTCCCTTAGCACTGCCCCTTTGACAGTGCATCGCTACTTCAGTACTTCCCCTCCGACAGTGCAGCCCTCCCTCAGCACTACGTCTGCAACAGTAGAGCGCATCCTCATTACTGCCCATCCAACAGTACATCGCTCCCTCAGTACTGCCCATCTGACAGTGCAGCGTTTCGTCATCACAGCGCCTCAGACAGTGCAGCGCACCCTCAGTGCTGACCCGCCGACAGTGCAGTGGTGCCTCAGTACTGTCCATCCGACAGGGCAGCGCACCTTCAATACTGACAATCAGACAGTGCAGCCCTCCCTCAGTACTGTCCCTCAGATAGTGCAGCGCTACCTCTCTAATGACCCTCCAACAGTGCAGTGCTCCCTCAGTACTGCCCCTACAACAGTGCAGCGCTCCCGCAGTACTGCTTCCTCCGACAGTGCAGCGCTCCCTCAGTACTGCCCCTCAGACAGGGCACCGCTCCCTCAGTACTGCCACTTAGACAGTGCAGCGCTCCCTCAGTACTGTCCCTCCGACATTGCAACGATCCCTCAGTACTACCCCTCCGACAGTGCAGCGCTCCCTAATTACTGCACTGAAGTGCCATCCTAGATTTTTGTAATCACGTCGCTGGAGTAGGAATTGAACACACAACCTTCTGCCTCAGAGGCGAGTGCGCTACCAACTGAGCCAATTGAGTCTGCTTCCACTAGGCTTTCAGAGAGTTCATTCCAGATCATCTCACTGCATGATCAACGTTCGTCCTTTTGGTCCTTACTTGCTGTATCAAAACCCTCAACATTTTGATTCAATCACCCCCTAACCTTCTCTTCTCTAAGGCGAATAATCCCAGCTTCTCCAGTCTCGCCACATAATTGAAATCCCTCACCCCAAGTGTCATTATTGTAAATTCACTCCACACAAACAACAGATGATGACTACCTCCAACAAGAGATAGTCTAACTTCCTCCATTTGTCAGTCAATTGCATTTCCATCACCGAATCCTCCAGCATCAAAATCCTAGGTATCGCCATTGATCAGAATATCAACTGGACCAGCCACATAAATGACTATAACAGCAGGTCAGAGGTTGGGTATTCAGCGGTGAGTACCTTCCTCCTGACTCCCCAAAGCATTTCGAACAGCTACAAGTCAAGAGTGTTATCGATTACTGTCTGTAGACACCGAGTACATTAGCATAATGGTTATTTTATTGGACTAGAATTCCAGAGGCCTGGACTAATAATCTGTGAGACGTGAGTTCAAATCCCACCACGGCAGCTGGGAATTTAAATTCAGTTAATTAAATAAATTTGGAATTAAAAAGCTAGTATCAGTAATGGAGAACATGAAACTACCAGATTGTTGAAAAAACCCAACTGATTCACTAAGGTCCTTTATGGAAGGAAATCTGTCGGCGGGTCATTACTGATGGTGTGACAGATCAGGCAGGACCTCATAAAGCATTTTCGGGTCATGCTCTCCTCTGCCAAAATTGCTCAGTATACCAGAATCACTCTGGTATGCAAAGATAAACTCTGGCTCCTATTCACTACTGCTAACCGTCTTCTTAAATCACTCTCCCCTGTCTCCTCCGCCCTCAACTCCGATAACAAGTCTAAGGAGCTCATGAACTTCTTTGTCTCTAAGATTGAGACCATCCGTTCAGCTGCCTCTGGCATTTCCCTTCCTTCCTCTAGCTCAACAGGCCAAACTTCCTCTAAGTGTCCCTCCTGCCCTAGCCCTGAACTAAAAATATAAGCGCATAAGAAATTGGAGCAGGAGTAGGCCTTTCGGCCCTTCGAGCCTGCTCCGCCATTTCATGAGATCATGGCTGATCTTCTGCCTCAACTGCATTCATATGGTCCTATCGAAATATCTCTTGATGCACTTACTAGTTACAAATCAATCGACTTCTGTTTTGAATATATCCAATGACTGAGCCTCCACAGCCCTCTGGGGTAGAGAATTCCAAAAGATTCAACACCCTCTGTGTGAAGAAATTTATTCTAATCTCAGTCATTAATGGTCTACCCTTTATCCTGAGGCTGTGGCCCCTGGTTCTAGACTCCCCGGTCAAGAGAAACATTTTCACAGCATCCACCCTATCAAGCCCTGTAATACATTTGTATGCTTCAATTAGATCCCCTCTCATTCTTCTGAATTCAAGTGAATACAGGCCTAGTTTACTCAATATCTTCTCATACGACAGACCCGCCATCCCAGGAATCAATCTCGTGAACCTTCGTTGCACTCCCTCAATGGCAAGTATTTCCTTCCTTAGATAAGGAAACCAAAATTGTACACAGTACTCCAGGTGTGGTCTCACCAAGGTCCGATATAATTGGAGTACGACTTCTTTATTCCTGTACTCAAATCCTCCTGTAATGAAGACCAACATACCAAATGCCTTCATAATGGCTTGCTTCACCTGCACATTCACTTTCAGTGACTGATGTACAAGGACACCCAGTACCATTTGAGCATCTGCATTCCCCAATTTTTCACCATTTAGGAAATATTCCCCTTTCTGTTTTATTCTACGGAAGTGGATAACTTCACACTTAACCACATTATATTCCATCTAGCATGTCCTCGCCCACTCACTGAGCCTTTCGAGATCCCCTTGAAGCCTCTTCACATACTCTTCACAATTGACACTTCCACCTAGCTTTGTGTTATCAGCAAATTTGTAAATGTAACATTTAGTCCTCTCATCCAAATCATTCATATAGTTTGTGAATGGCTGGAGCCCAAGCACCGATCATTGCAGTACCCCACTAATCACAGCCTGCCAACCTGAAAAGACCCGTTCGTCAATCCTATTTGTTTCTGTCTGTTACCTAATTCTCAATCCATGCCAGTATATTACCCCCAACTCCAACTCACATCTTTCTCCAGTTTCTCTCCGATCTCCCCTCATTACCTCTCCGCGCTCATCTTGTCGATGAGACCCACTTCCTCCTCGCTCTACCCTATTCCCAACAAACTGCTGAACTCCCAACTTCCTTTACTTGCTTCCATTTTAGTTGACATTGTTAACGGTTCTCTCTCCTGAGGTACTGTCTCCCTCTCCCTCAAAACTGCCGTCATCACCCCCCCTCCTCAAAAAAACAACTCTTGAACTCGCCAGCCTTGCAAACTACCGCCCCATCTCCAACCACCCTTTCCTCTCCAAATCCATTGTATGTGTTGTCGCCTCACAAATCCCTGCCCATCTTTCCCGCAATTCCTCGTTTGAATCCCTTCAATCAGGCTTCCACCATTGCCTCAGTGCCGAAACCGCTCTCATCAATGTCACAAATGACATCCTTTGTGACTGTGAGAAAGGTAACCTATCCCTCCGCGTCCTTCTTGGCTTGTCTGCAGCATTTGACACGGTTGAGCACTTCATCCTTCTCCAACGTCTTTCCGCAGTCGTCCAGCTGGGCGGGATTGCACTCGTCTGGTTCCATTCTTATCTATCTAATGGTAGCCAGAGAATCATATGCAACGGTTTTATCTTCCCGCTCTCGCATCGTTACATCTGGGGTCCCCCAAGGATCTATCCTTTGCCCCCGCCTATTTCTCATACATGTTACCCCTTGGCGACATCATCCGAAAACAGCGTTAGTTTCCATATGTACGCTGACGACACCCAGCTCTTTCTCACTGCCTCTTCTATCGACCCCTCTACAGTCTCTAATTTGTCAGACTGCTTCTCATACATACTTTTCAATATGAGCAGAAATGGTCTCGAATTAATCATTGGTTGGACCGATGCCATTGTTTTGGTCACTGCCACCAACTCTGTTATACAGCCACTGACTCCATCTCTCTCCCTAACATCTTTCTGAGGCTGAATCACACTGATTGCAAACTTGGTGTCATATTTGACACTGAAATGAGCTTCCGAATACATATCTGCAGCATAACAAAGACCACCTATTTCCACCTCCGTAACTTCGACCGTCTGCACACCTGCCTGTGCACATCCGCTGCTGAAACCCACATCCATGCCTTTGTTACCTCTTGACTTGATTATTACAACGAACTCCTGTCTGGCCTCCCATATTCTACCCTACGGAAACTTCAGGTCATCCAAAACTCGTCTGCCCATCTCCTAAATGGCACCAAGTCCCGTTTTCCCATAACCCCTATTCTCGCTGAAAATAATTTGCTCCCGGTGAAGCAGAGCCTCGATTTCAATTTTATTATCCTTGTTTTAAAATCCCTCCATTGCCTCTCCACTCCCTATCTCTGTAATTTCCTTCATCCACAACAGCTCCCCCCCCCCCACTTTCGAGGTATCTGCGTTTCTCTAATGCTGCCCATTTTGAGCATCCCTGATTATAATCGCTCAATAATTGTTGCTGTGCCTTCTGTTTCCTAGACCCTAAGCGCTGGAATATACCCTGTATAAATGCAAGTTGCTGTTGTTCTTCTTCTTGTTAAGGACTCCCTGTGACCAGATGGGTTTTTACTTCAATCCAGTAGTTTCATGGTCACAATTACTTACACTAGCTTTTTATTCCAGATTGTTTTGAATCCTAGAATCATAGAAAGTTACAGCACGGATGGAGGCCAATTCGGCCCATCGTGTTCGCGCCGGCCAACAAAGAGCTATCCAGCCTAATCCCACGTCCCAGCTCATGGTCCGTAGCCCTGCCGGTTAGAGCATTCCAAGTGCAAATCCCAGTACTTTTTAAATGTGGTTAGGGTTCCTCCCTCTACCACCCTTTCAGGCAGTGAATTCCAGTACCCCACAAACCTCTGGATGAAGAAATTTCCCCTCCAATCCCCTCTAAACTTCCCACCATTATTTTAAATCTTTGACCCCTGGTTTTTGACCCCTCTGCCAAGGGAAATGGGTGCTTTCCATCCACTTTATCTAGGCCCCTCATAATTTTATACACCTCAATAAGGTCTCCCCTAAGCCTCCTCTGTTCCAAGGAAAACAGACCAAGGCTATACCGTCTTTGTTCATAGCTAAGATTCTCTATTCCCGGCAATATCCTTGCAACTCTCCTCTGTACCCTCTCTAGTGAAATCACATCCTTCCTGTAATGTGGTGACCAGAACTGCAAGCAGTACTCTATAGCTGAGGCCTAACTATTGTTTTATACAGTTGAAGCATAACCCTCCTGCTCTTGTATTGTATATCACGGCTAATAAATGCAAGCACTCCATTTGCCTTCATACCCTCCTTATCTACTTGGCCTGCTACCTACAGGCATCTGTTGACATGCACTTCAAGGTCCCTTTGTTCCTCGACGCTACTCAGTGTCCTACCATTTAATGTGCATTCCCTTTCCTTGTTAGCCCTCCCCAAATGCATTACCTCACACTTCTCCGTATTTAATTCCATTTGCCACTTTTCTGCCCACCTGATCAATTTATTGATGTCTTCCTGCAGTCTGCAGTCTGCAGCTTCCTTCTTCAGTATCAACCACCCAGCCGTTTTTAGCATCACCTGCAAACTTCTTAATCATACCCCCTATATACAAGTCAGGTCCGTTGATATATACCACAAAAAGCAAGGGACCCACTACTGAGCCCTGCGGAACCCCACTGGAAGCAGCCTTCCAGTCACAAAAACATCCATCAACCATTACTCTCTGCTTCCTGTCTGCAAGCCAGTTTAAAATACAACTTGAAACTTTGCCCTGGATCCCATGGGCTTTTAACTTCGTGACCAGTCTGCCATGTGGAACTTTATCAAAAGCCTGGCTGAAGTCCATATACACTACATCAAACGCACTGCCCTCATCTACTCTCCTAGTTACCTCCGCTAAAATAACAATCAATTTAATTAATTGAATTTAATTTCCCCAGCTGCTGTGATTGGAACTCATGGTCATTCGTCCGGGCATGTAGTTAACAAGTCCTGCAACATAACCACAATTACCATAGTTTTCCTGCTTTTTTCCAGTTCTGACGAAAGGCCTTCGACCTGAAACGTTAACTCTGTTGCTCTCTCCCCGGATGCTGCCTGGCCTGCTAAGTTTTCCCAGCGTTTTCTGTTGTTCTTTAACATAACCACTAAGCTACCGTACCCTTCAAATATCCTTCATCGTCACTGGGTCAAAAGCCTGAAATTCCTTCCATGAGAATATTGTGGGTGCACCTTCACCACACGGACTGCAGCGCCTCAAGATGAAGGCCCACCATTTTATCACCATATGTGGATGGGCAAGTAATATCGGCCTTGACAGCGCCACTCATATCCTGAGAATTAATAAATATAAATAATAAAATGGTAATAAAAACAATGATTTTGTAATTCATTAATTGAAACCAGGCACGACCTATGATCCATGCGGACGTCATGCAACCGACAAACAAATTGTCAAAGCAACTTGGTTCACCAATTCTATGGTTTTATCATTGACATTACTCACACTTACCCAATTTCACCATCCTTTCAAAAGGTGTTTGAAAAAGTACCACATAATACCAAAATTGAAGCCCAGGGTTTAAAGGGGCATTGGCAACATTGCTCGGAAATTGCCTAAGTGACAGAAAGCAGAGAGTAGTGTTAAATACTTTTTTTCAGACTGGAGGGAAGTATAAATTAGTGCTCCCCAGGGGTCGGCATTGTGATCACTGCTCTTTTCATGTATATCCATGCCATGAATTTGCGTATACAGCACATAATCTCAAAGTTTACAGATGATAGGAAACTCGGAAATGTTAATTAACAGTGAGAAGGTTAGTAACAGACTTCAGGAGAACATAGACTGACCGGTGAAATGTGCAGTTACATGGCAGAAACAACTTAACACAGAGAAGTGTGAAGTGATACATTTTGGTAGGAAGTATGAGCAGAGGCAAAATAGACTAAACGGTACAATTGTAAAGTAAGTGCACGATCAGACAGACCTGGGGAGTGCTTACACAATTTTTTGAATGTGGCAGGACAAGTTGCGACAGATGTTAATAAAGCATGCAGATTCCTTGGCTTTACAAACAGAGACACAGAGTAACAAAATCCAGGAACAAATTATAACCTTTACTAAATCACTGGTTAGGCCCCAGCTGGAGCATTGTGTCCAATTCTGGGCGCCACACTTTGGCAAGCATGTCAAGGATTTGATAAAGTTTAGGGATTTACCAGACTTGTACCAGGGATCTGGGACTAGATTTACGTGCAGAGACTGGCGAAGCTGGGATTGTTCTCTTTGCAGCAGCGAAGGTTAAGAAACATAGAATTATTGAATCATAGTAATGTACGGCACAGAAAGAGGCCATTCGGCCCATCGTGTCTGTCCCGATCGCAAAAGAGCTATCCAGCTTAATCACACTTTCCAGCTCTTGATCTGTAACCTTGAAATTGTGGCACTTCAAGGGCACATCCAATTAGTTTGTAATTTGATCAGGTTTTCTGCCTCTATCATCCTTTCGGGCAGTGAGTTCCAGGCTCCCACCACCCACTGGGCAAAATGAATTCGCATATCCCCTCGAATCCTTAGACCAATTACGTTAAATCTATGCCCCTATTTATTGAACTCTCTGCTAAGGGAAATAGCTGCTTCCTATCTGCACTCTCTAGTCCGCTCATAATTTTATGCACCTTAATTAAATCTTCCCTCAGACTTTTCTGTTCCAAATTAAGCATACCCAGCCTGTCCAATATTTCTTCATAGCTAAAATTCTTCAGTCCTGGCAACATCCTCGCAAATCTCCTCTGTGCCTCTCTAGTGCAATCACATCTTCCTGTAATGTGAACAGAACTTTACGCAGTATTCTAACTGTGGACTAAATAGTGTTTTCTACACTTCTAGCATAACCTCTCTGCTCTTTTATTTTACGCCTCGGCTATTAAAGGAGAGTATCCTGTATACCTTCTTAACCACCTGATCCACCTGCCCTGCTACCTTCAGGGATATGTGGACAGCAATTCAAGGTCCCTCTGTTCCTTTACAATTTTCAGTATCCTACCATTTACTGTTTATTGCCTTGCCTTATTAGCCCTCCCTACTTCTCCGGATTGAATTCCATCTGCCACTTTTCTGCCCACCTGATTGGCCCATTGATATCTTCCTGCAGTTTTCAGCTTTCTTCCTCACTATCCATCTCAAGGCCAATTTCTGTATCATCTGCAATCTTTTTAATCATGCCCCCTACATTGAGGTCAAAATCTTTGATGTATACCACAAAAACCGAGGGGCCTGGGACTGAGCACTGCAGAACTCCACTGGAAAAATCCTTCCAGTCATAAAAATACCCGTCGATCATTACCCTTTGCTTCCTGCCACTGAGCCAATTTTGGATCCATCTTGCCACTTTCCTTGGATCCCATGGGCTTTTACTTTTTTACACGTCTTCCATCTCCACACACAGTTTACATTTTTGGTCTCTGAAAGGCCCTACTCTTTCCTTAGATATCCTCTTGCTTTTTATCTATTTATATAAGATCTTTCTCTTTTCCTTGATTTAACTTGTCAATATTTTGCATTCCCTCTCATTGCTTTCACTGAGACACGGCTACAGAAAAATCATGGCTGGGAATTAAACATTGCAGTGTATAACATATTCAGAAATAATAGAGAGAGGGTAAAAGGGGAGTTGGAGTAGCTGTACTTATTAGGGATATCATAATGGCAGTAGAAAAAAGTGACGCAGCTATCAGCAAGACAGAAATATAATTCATGTGGATAGAGATGTAGGACAGGAAAGGATCAATCACACTAATAGGGGTAGTCATCAGACTAAAAGTGGAAGAGAGTTGGAGGAAGGAATATAGAGACAAATTAGCGAAATTAGTAAAAAAAAACATAGAAAAACAATCATGGGGTATTTCTAATACCCAGATAATAATTGGACAAATGAGGCAGTTAAAGGGGATAAGGGTATGGCGTTCCTTTAATTTGCACAGATTTTTTTCTAACCCAATATGTAAAAAGCCCAACAAGGGAGGCTTCACTATTGGATCTAGTAATGGGTTGAGCCAGAGCAGATAAGGTGAACATCTAGGCAATATTCACCATAAAATAACATGCTTTAAGATAATAATTGAGAAGGGAATAAGTATGACAAAGACCAGGGTAATAGATTAGAGAACAGCTGATTTTAAGGGGCTCAGAATAGCACTTGGAAATTAAAAGGACAACATTGGCCAACAATGACCTAGATCAGCAATGGGAAACATCTAAAAGAGTGTTCAACAGAATCCAGGAAAAATATATTCTGCTAATAAATACGAACAAGCTAAACACTAAAGAGACACCGTGTATGAATAAAGCCATAAGGGAAAAATAGAGCATAAGGAATGTTGCATACATTAAGCACATGAACAGCAGGGGAGAATATGATAAGGTAGTATATGAAGGGAAACATAGAAACCTAGAAGATAGGAGCAGGAGTAGGACATTCGGCCACTCGAGCCTGTTTCGCCATTTAATGAGATCATGGCTGATCATCCAAATTCAGAACCCTGTCCCTGCTTTCTCCCCATATCCCTTGATATCATTAGCCTTAAGAAATATATCTAACTCCTTCTTGAATATATATTATGAATTGGTCTCAACTGCCTTCTGTGGTGGAGATTTCCACAGGTACACCACTCTCTGGCTGAAGAAACTCCTTCTCATCTCAGTCCTAAATGGCATACCCGTTAACCTTAGACTGTCATACCTGGTTCTGAAGACAAAAAAACAATTAGGAAGGCAACCAGGAAATATGAAACTAAATTATCAAGGAACATAAAACAAAATATTAAAATATTTTACAGGCATATCAATAAAAAAGGAAGGTCTGGATGGGAATAGGGCCACTAAGCGATGGAGAGGCTAATATCACAGGCAACAGAGAATTGGCAGTGATATTCAATAATTAATTTGCTTCAGTATTTACCAGGTAGTTAGAGCAGGTGGAGATGAGATGAGGTTAGTAATGAGTTAACTGCAATTAAATTACAATGAAGAGATATACTAAATAGACTAACCAAACTCAAAGAGCATAACACTCCTGGTGTGGATGGATTACATCCACGCATTTTAAGATAATCTAGGGAAGAGATTGTAGAGGCATTACTACACATACTTAATAATTCGTTAGAAAAACTTGTAGTGCCAGAGGACGGGCGGATAGCTAACGGAATACTTTTGTCTAAGAAGGGAGATAGAACATGTCCAGGGAACTATAGGCCAGTCAGACTAACATCGGTGGTAGGAAAAGTAATGAAAGCCCTACTAAAGGAGAAAATAGAAGAACATCTAGAAATGACAAATAGAATAGTGAATACTCAGCATGAATTTCAAAAGGAAAAGCCTTGCTTGACCAATCTAATTCAATTTTTTGAATAGTAGGCAATGCTAATGCAGTAGATATAATCTATATAGATTTTCAAAATGCCTTTGATAGGTTACCCCATAATAGACTAATAAGGTCAGGGAATGCCGAGTCAGGGAACAAGTAGCAGAATGGATAGCTAGCTGGTTTCAAGACAGAAAGCAGAAAGTAAGGGTAAAGGGTAGCTATTCAGAGTGGCAAAGGCGGGTAGTGGTGAACTGCAAGGATCAGTGCTGGGACCACTGTTGTTCAACATTGATATTAACGATTTAGACTTTGGAATCAAAAACACAATTACTTAAGTTTGTGGACGACACCAAATAGGAGGGGGTGGCCAATACTGAGGAGGACTGCAACAAATTACAAGAAGACTTTAATAAAATTGCAGAATGGTCATATAATTAGCAAATTAAATTCAACATAGATAAATGTGTCGTATTTTATTTTGGTAACACAAATAGGGAGGTCACATATTACTTGTAAAATAATAATCTAAAATGGGGCAGAGGAGCTAAGGGATCTAGGTGTACAAATATACAAATCGCTGAAAAGTATCGACACAGGTTAACAAGGCCAGAGAAAAAGGAAACCAAGCACTAGAGTTTAATTGTAGAGGGATAGAATTGAAAAGTATGAAGTTATGCTAAACTTATATCGAACCCTGCTGAGGACTTGGTTGGACCACACTTGGAGTATTAGTGCAATTTTTGTCGCTGTAATATAAAAACGGATATAGACGCACTGGAGAGGGTGCAGAGAAGATTTACAAAGATGATACCTGAAATGCGAGGGTACACTCATCATGAAAGGATGAACAGTCTGGGTATCTTTTCTCTTGAAAAGTAAAGGCTGATTTTGTGACCTAATAGAGGTGTTTAAAATTATGAAAGGTTTTGATGGGGTGGATTCAGAGAGAGTGTTTCCACTTTTGGGGAAGATCAAATCTAGAGGTCACCATTATAAGATAGTCAGCAAGAAATCCAATGGCGAATTCAGAATAATCTTCTTTACCCAGAGAGTGGTGAGCATGTGGATCACGCTACAACAGGGAGTGGATGAAGCGAATAGTATAGATGCATTTAAGGGGCGGTTAGATAAGATTATGAGGGAGAAGGGAATATAGTGTTGTATTGATAGAATTAGATGAGGAAAAACGGGAGGAGGCTCCAGTGGAGCTTAAACTCCGCCATAGACTGTTGGGGCCAAATGGCCTGTTTCTGTGCCGTATATCCTCTGTAATCGTAAGTAAGCCCCTAATCTTTCTATACACCTCTAGGCTTTCTGTATTAGTGAGCTCTCAGTATCTGACAAAAGCTTCCCTTATTTTCCTAATAATTCCCTGTATGCTCCGTGACATCCAGTGGGCTCGAGATTTGAGAGTCCCATCCTTTTTGTCATCTGTGGCTGAGTGGGTAGCACACTCACTTCTGAGCCACAAGCATGTGGGTTCAAATCCCATTCCAGAGACCTGAGTACATAAAGCTAGGCTGACACTCCAGTACATTGCTGAGGGAGTGCTGCACTGTCGGAGGTGCCGTCTTTTGGATGAGATGCTAAACCGAGGCCCCGTCTGCTCTCTCAGGTGGACGTAATATACCCCATGGCACTATTTCGAAGAAGAGCAGGGGAGTTATCCGCGGTGTCCTGGCCAATATTTATCCTCAATCAACATAACAAAACAGATTATCTGGTCATTATCACATTGCTGTTGGTGGGACCTTGCTTTGCGCAGATTGGCTGCCCCATTTCCCACATTACAACAGAGACTCTACTTCAAAAGTACCTCATTGTCTTTAAAACGCTTTGAGATGTCCGGTGGACGTGAAAGGCGCTATATAAATGCAAGTGTTTCCTTTCCTTTTTTCTTTGTGGGAACATATTTGCTCTGAACCCTCACTATCTCTCATTGAATGTCTCCCATTGCTCTGACACTGAATTACCTTCAAGTATCTGTTTCCAGTTAACTTTTGCTAAATCACATCTCAGCTTATTAAAATTGGACTTTCCACAATTGAAAATTTTACATCTGATCTATCGTTGTTCTTTTTCATAAGGGGAGATATAATATAGATATTCAAAATTTTGGCTGGATTTGATAGAGTACATAAGTCTATTTTTTACAGTGGCAGAATGATGGGTAACCAGAGGACACAGATTTAAGTTAATATGCAAAAGAACCAGAGGAGAGATTAGGCGAATGTACTTTACGCCGTGAATTGTTGTGATCTGAAATGCACTGTATGAGAACGTGGTGGAAGTAGATTCAATAGTAACTTTCGAAAGGGAATTGGCTAATTAGATGAAGGTGAAATGTTTTACAGGGTCTGGCTAAAGAGTAGGATTAATAATACCGCTCATTCAAAGTGATGGCACGGACACGATTGTCCGAATGGCCTCCTTCTTGTGCTGTACCATTCTAGGATTCTATGAACAAGAGACACAGAGAGAGAATAGGGAGAGTGAGAGACAGAAATAAAAAAAAGACGTAAAGCTGGGGAGAGGTACAGAAGTGAAGACATTAATTTAAAAGGGAAATAGGATAAATACTTGAGGGGTAACAATTTACAGGACTATAGACAAAGAACTAGGTAATGGGACTAATTGGATGGGTGAGCCCATGGTGGGAGTTGATTTGAAGGATGAGAATATTCAGATCGAGGCATTTCTCGATCGGGAGCAAATGATGCTCAGCGAGCAAAAGGGTGATGGTGAACGGGACATGTAAGGATATGGGCAGCAGATTTGTGGATGAACTCTAGTTTATCGAGGCTTGTAACTGGGAGGCCAGCCAGGAGAGTATTGGTATAGTCATGTAAGAATTTAACAAAGGCACGGGTGAGTATTTATGAAGCGGAAGGGCTGAGGAGGGAAGGAGACGCTCGATATTATGGAGGTGGTAGTAGGAAGTACTGATGTTTCAGAGAATATGAGGTCGGAACTCAGCTCAGGTCAAAGAGAACGCCGTAGTTGCGAACAATCTAGTTCATCCTCAGACATTAGACATGGATGGCGACTGAATTGGTAGATAAAAAATGGAGTTTGTGACGAGGACCGAAGACAATGGCTAAGGTCTTCCCAATATTTAAATGACAAACACAGTAATACAGTTAGTGTGGTGCACAGATCTAATTGCTGGATGTAGAGGCTTAACAGGAACACCTTCAGCAGCAAAGTCGAGAGAGCAAATTACGAGAATTGTAATATGGTAGGGAAAGTTAATAGCTGAATACACAGAATAACCAGGAACAACATTCGCAGCAAGGAGGGGAAAGCAAAAGGCAAGATCAGTAATGCAGTTAATCAAGGTTTATAGAATTAATAGTTGGATAGAGAGACTTACCAGGTACACCAACAACAGCAAGGAGTGGATAGTAAATACATTCAATAGTCAGAAGTGCGTAATAGATCTTATTTGCTAATAATAGATAATCAAAATATGAAGAAAGAAAGTCAAACGCCCAGGAGAAACTCTTGCCCATTGTTGTAACATTCCAATCTAACGATCTCAGATTCTGATCCATTGTTGTAACATTCCAATCAACTGTTCTCAGATTCCGACCCATTGTTGCAACATTCCAATCTACTGTTCTCAGATTCTGACACCCTCTCTGAAGCAGCGCGCTCTTCCCTGTTAGTGCCGGAGGTGATGCTCTCACTGACACTATGCAATAACACATTGAAAGGAGTCCCTATTAATAAAAGAGGGAAACTTTGCACTGATGCAATTAAGGTTCATGGCGAATGACATTAATTACAGTCGCTGAACAAACAGTGTCAGTTAATCTGTGGAGACCGACATTAATTACAGTAACTGAACAAACAGCTTCAGTTAACCCCTTTCAATCCAGCACCTTTCGTACCACAGTAAAGTAGAACAATTACGCGGTCTGGATGGGATATATGAGGGTTGCTGAGGGAAGGAATGGTGGAAATAGCGCAGGGTCTGGCCAGTATCTTTCAGTCCTCCTTGGATATGGGAGTGGTGCCAGAGGATTGTTGGGTTTAAAATGTTACACCCAGTTTAAAAAAGGAGACAGGGATAAAGCCTGCAACTACAGGCCAGTCAGGCTAACGTCGGTGGTGGGGAAACTTCTAGAGGCCTTATTCCCGTGGAAAATTATCTGTCACTTGGAAAAAAGCATGGATTAATAAATAACAACCAGCTCAGATATGTTAACGGCAAAGTGTGTCTGACAATTTTGATTGAGGTCATTGACGAAGTAACGGAGATGTTTGATGAGCGTAATGTGGTTGATGTTGTTCATATGGAATTTAAAAATGCATTTGATAAATTGCCTTTGTATAAACCTGTTAGGACCAAAGGGGCAGTAGCAGTGCGGATCTGAAATTGGCAAAGAGACAGAAAACAGAGAGTAGTGGTGAATGGTTGTTGTTCAGATTGGAGGGAAGTATGCAGTGATGTCACCCAGGGATCGCTATTCGTACCGCTGATCATTTTGATAAATATTAAACATTGTCTTATATATATATTTATAAAGGGCATAATTTGAACGTTTGCAGATCACACGAAACTAGGAAATGTAGTAAACACTGAGTGGGATAGGATTACTCTTCAGAAGGACATAGACAATCTGGTGACATGTGCCAAGTGTTGAAAGGTGTCGTCGACAGTACTATTATATGTTACTTACTCACCAATAACCTACTGACCGATGCTCAGTTAGGTTTCAGCCAGGACCACTCGGCTCCAGACTTCATTACAGCCTTGGTCGAAACATGGACAAAGAACTGAATTCGAGAGCTGCGGGGAGAGTGACTGCCCTCGACATCAAAGCAGCATTTGACCAAGTGTGGCATCAAGGAGCCCTCGTAAATGTGAAGTCATTGGGAATGAGGGGGAACACTCTCCATTGGCTGAAGTCATACCTAGCAGAAAGGAAGATGGCTGTATTTGTTGGAAGTCATTAATCTCAGCCGCAGGACATCGTTGCAGGAGTTGCTAAGGGCAGTGTCCTAGGCTCAACCAACTTCAGTTGCTTCATCAATGACATTCCCTCCAACATAAGGTCAGAAATGGGGATGTTCGCTTACGATTGCAGTTTTCACTTCCATTCGCAACGCCTCAGACAATGAAGCAGTCCGTGTCCGCATGCAACAAGACCTGGACGACTTCCAGGCTTGGGCTGATAAGTGGCAAGTAGCACTCGCACCAAACAAGCACCAGGCAATGATGATCTCCAACAAGAGCCACCTCCCCTTGACAGTCAATGGCATTATTATCGCCAAATCCCCCATCATCAATATCCTGAGGGTCACCATTCACCAGAAACATGTTAGATTCGAATTTTTGGAGCAAAACCAAACGGAGACGGAACTGAAGACAAAATAAACGTTTATTAGAAACCAGCCAGAAGGCCTGGTGCACAAAGGGAGAGAGGTTGATCTCCTCAGATTCGCACCTAACTCTCAAAGGAAAACCTACATACAAGC
The DNA here is from genome assembly GCA_030390025.1 of Squalus acanthias. Lineage (NCBI taxonomy): Eukaryota > Metazoa > Chordata > Chondrichthyes > Squaliformes > Squalidae > Squalus > Squalus acanthias. The sequence continues at coordinate 1,313,519 of JASTWF010000032.1, read as the reverse complement.
ATTGATATACCTTTCGATAGACAACACCCAACGGCTACAAAATTGGGCGTCCACATACAAACAGCTTCGCTACCATTGCTCCCTTATTGGTTAATGATCAGTCACTCAATGTTGGGAGCCGCCCTGAAATGTTCTGCGACATTAAACATAACACATAATTATTAAACATGGGGCCTTCATCTAGTCTTTGGGAGCAAGGTCTGCCAGACTCCATCTTATCTCTCAAACGAGGTCATACCACGCTTATCTTTCCTTTCCCATGCGGTTGTACCTGACCAACACTTCGTTAATTCTCGAGAGAAGCTTATTAGGGTAAACAATGTCAGCTCCAAAGTGAGATAAGTTGTCTGAGGTCAAGAGAGAAATGGCCGACTCCCTGTAAAGTTCAGTTTCGCTATCTCTTCAGAAGGCCAGCTACATCTAAACACTGCTTCTGTAGCACGGATAACGACATTCTGTAATGACTGGAAATCAGTGCCGTGGCACCAATAGTCTGGCTTCTTGTTGTAAGCAGCTTTTCTTACAGTACTCGTTAAAAAGGGTTAATATAATGGAGAAGATAGTCCATCATGCTTTGCAACTATCTAAAGGCTATATGTACGCATTTAATATATCTATATAATTGAATTAACCATCCTTTAAACATGATTTCTAAAATTACCGCCCTATATAATATATATTTAAAGACTATTGGATTCAGGCTTTGTTTCACAGGCCTATTTTGCGATCCCACATTCGCAAACATTTTCCCATCAAACAATCAATGGGCTGGGACAGCACGGTTTAAATACAGAGTATCGCTCCCTCAACACTGTCCCGTCAAACTAAAGCTGCCTCTACACAGTAACATCAAACAGTCCCAGGACTAGTACAGCACGAGTTAGATACAGAGTGAAGCTACGTCTAATCTGTCCCATCAAACACACAGAGGTCAGATACAGCACGGGTTAAATACAGGGAAACCCTCCCTCTGCACTGTCCCATCAAACACTCCCAGTGCAGGCACAACAAGGGTTAGATACAGAGTAACGTTCCGTTCAAAATGTCTCATCCAACACTCACATGGCTGGCAGAGCACGGGTTAAATACAGAGTAAAGCTCCCTTTACACTGTCCGACAGACTCCGAGGGAAGCTACAGAACCTACGAATTACAGATTGAAACACCCACTACACTATCCAGTCAAACAATCATAGAGCTGGTAAAGGACGGTTTAAATAGAGAGTAAAACTCCCTCTACACTGTCCCAGCAAACACTTCCAATGCAGGTAAAGGACCGGTTGCATCCAGAGTAAAGTTCCCTCAACACTGTCCTATCAAGCACACAGAGGGCTGGTCCAGCACGGGTTAAATACAGCGTAATGATCTCTCTAAACGGTAACATCAAACAAAGACATAGCTGGTAGAGCAAGAGTTAAAAATAGATTAAAGCTCCCTCTACACTGTCACAATCACTCCCAGGGCAGGTACAGCACGGGTTAGGTAAAGAGTAAACCTTCCTCTACACTGTTCCATCAAACACTCACATAACTGTTGCAGCACGTTTTAAGTATGGTGTAAAGCTCCCTCTGCTCTGTCCCAAACACACTCAGGGCTGGTACAACACGGCTTAGATAGAGAGCAAAGCTCCCTCTACAGTATCCCATCAAACACACCCAGAGCAGGCACAACTGTGGTTAAATGCAGACTAAGGCTCCCTCTACCCAGTCCCATCAAACAGTCACATAGCTGGTAGAGCACGGGTTAAATACAGGGTAAGTCTCCCTCTGCACTGTCCCATCAAACACACAAAGGGCTGTTGCATCACGGGTTAAATACAGTGTAATGCTCCATCCAAACCGTCCCAAACACACCGAGGGCAGGTACAACACGGGTTAGATACAGAGTGAACCTCACACTACACTGTCCCAAAAGACATTCACATAGCTGGTACAGAACGAGTTAAATACAGAGTAAAGCTCCCTCTACACTGATCCAACAAACACTCACAGGGCTGGTGCATCACGGGTTAATTCAGAGTTACGCTCCCTCTACACTGTCCCAAACACTCCTAGGGCAGGTACAGCACGGGTTATATAAAGCGTTAAGCTGCATCTACACTGTCCCATCAAACACTCAAAGTGCTGGTACAGCACCGGTTAAATACAGAGTATTGATCCCTCAACACTGTCCCGTCAGACTCTCAGAGGACACGAAACAGTACAGGTTAGATACAGAGTAAAGCTGCCTCCAGACTATCACAAACACTCCCAAGGCTGGTACAGTACGGCTTAGATAGACAGAAACATTCCCTCTACACTTTCCCAAACATTCGAAATGCTGGTGCAACACAGGTTAGGTAGCGAGTAAAGCTCCCTCTACACTTTCCCATCAAACACTCCCAGGGCAGGTACATCAATGATTAAATACAGGGTAAAGCTCCCTCTACACAGTCCCATCAAACACTCCCAGGAGTGGAAGTGCAGGAGTTACATATCGAGTAAACCTCCCTGTACATTGCCCCATCAAACACTCACAGGGCCGGTACAGCCCGGGTTAAATACAGAGTAAAGCTCCCTCTACACTGTCCCAAACATTCACAGGGCAGGTACAGAACCTGTGAGATAAAGAGTAAAACATCCACTAAACTGTCCCATCAAACACTCACAAGGCTGGTACAGCACGGATTAAATACAGAGTAAAGCTCCTTCTACATTGTCCCGTCAAACACTCCCAGAGCAGATACAACAAGGGTTGGCTTCAGTTTAAAGCTCCCAGTAAACAGTCCCTTCAAGCTCTCCCGAAGCAGGTATAGCACGGGTTAGATACAGAGGAAGGCTCCCTCTACACTGTCCCAAAAACACCTAGGGCCAGTACAGCACGTGTACGATACAGAGTAAATCTCGCTCTACATTGTCCCATGAAACAATCAAAGGGCTGTTATCACTCCCTGAACTCTGTCCCATTAAACTAAAGCTGCCTCTACACAGTAATATCAAACACTCACAGGGCTGGTACAGCACGAGATAGATACAGAGAGAAGCTACCTCTAATCTGTCCCATCAAACACTCAGATGGCTGGTACTGCACGGGTTAGATACAGGATAAACCTTCATCTGCACTGTCCCATCAAACACTCCCAGTGCAGGCACAACACGGGTAAGATACAGAGCAAACTTCCGTTCGCAATGTCTCATCCAACACTCACATGGGTGGTAGAGCAAGGGTTAAATACAGAGCAAAGCTCCCTTTACACTGTCCGACAGACTCCCAGGGAAGCTACAGAACGTATGAGTTACAGAGTGAAACACCCACTACACGGTACCATCAAACAATTACAGGGCTGGTATAGGACGGATTAATACAGATTAAAGCACCCTCTACTATGTCCCAACAAACACTCCCAGAGCAGATAGAACAAGGGTTAGATTTAGAGCAGGGCTCGCTCATCAGTGTCCCATCAAACACTCCTATTGCTGGTGCAGAACGGATTAAATACTGTGTAAAGATCACTCCACAATGTACCATCAAGCACTCCCGGAGATGGTACAGCATGGTTTAGATACAGAGTAAAGCTCAGTCGACACTAACCTAAAAACTCCCAGTGCCGGTACAGCATGGGTTAAATACAGAGTATCGCGCCCTCAACACTGTCCCGTCAAACACTCCGATGACAGAAACAGCACTGTTTGCACACAGAATGAAGCTCACTCTACAATGTCCCATCAAATACTCCAAGGGCAGGCAGATCACCGGTTAGATACAGAGTAAACCTCCCTCTACAGGGTCCAATCAAATACTCCCGGAGGAGGTACAGCACGGTTTAGATAAAGAGTAAAGCCCACTCCCCTCAGTCACTGCAGCCCACTCCCCCCAGTCACTGCAACCCACTCCACTCAGTCACTGCAGCCCACTCACCTCAGTCACTGAAACCCACTCTCCTCAGTTACTGAAGCCCACTCCCCTCAGTCACTGCAGCCCACTTCCCTCAGTCACAGCAGCCCATTCTCCTCAGTCACTGCATACACTCACATTAGTCACTGCAGCCCACAACCCTCACTCACTGCTGCCCACTCCCCTCAGGCACAGCAGCCCACTCCCCTCAGTCACTGCAGCCCACTCTCCTCAGTCACTGCAGCCCACTCCCCTCAGTCACTGCAGCCCACTCCCCTCAGTAATTTCAGCCCACTCATCTCAGTCACAGCAGCCCACTCCCCTTAGTAACTGCATCACACTCCCCTCAGTCATTGCAGCCCAATTCCCTCAGTCACTGCTTCCCACTCCCCTCAGTCACAGCAGCCCACTCCCCTCAGTCACTGCATCCCACACCCCTCAGTTACTGCAGCCCACATCCCTCAGTCACTGCAGCCCACTCCCCTCAGTCACTGCAGCCCACTCCCCTCAGTCAATGCAGCCCATTCCCCTCAGTCAATGCAGTCCACTCCCCTCAGTCACGGCAGCGCACTCCCCTCAGTCACTGCAGCCCACTCCCCTCAGTCACTGCAGCCCACTCACCTCAGTTACTACACCCATTCCCCTGAGTCCATTCATTCCACTCCCCTCACGCTTCTCATCACCCTCTCCTCAGTCCCTGCATCCCACTGTTCTGGGTCTCCTCATCCCCACTCATCAGTCATTACATCCCACACCCCTCATTAAGATACTGGATAAATCTGAGGACAGATTAATACAGCAGTAACATTTGGATGAAGAGATTGCTTAGAATGGACTACACAAGGCAGATACCTGAGGCTGCAAACCCCGCTGGAATAGTGGATGTACGGTCAGCCGATTCAGGAGTTGTGTGTTCCTCAGGTTCCTGACTTGGGGATGTCTCTGGATCTGTAATAAAGGAAGAGAGACAGGGCAGAGTGCAGAGTGGAGCAACATAATAGGTCATCAGGCTGGTACGAGAGTAGGAAGAATGATAGGTACCAGTCTACATACAAACCAGAATCTTCCAATCCCACGACGCTAAGTCACTGGATTCTACTCCCCTCTGTCACTGCATCCCACTTCACTCACACTCTACCTCCCACTACCCTCAGTCACCTCATCACATAGCCTTCAGTCTTCTCAGACAACTCCCCTCAGTATCTGCAGCCCCCACCCCTCAGTCTCCTCATCACACTCCCCTCAGTAACTGAAGCCCACTGCCCTCAGTCACTGCAGCCCACACCCCTCATTCACTGCAGCCCCCTCCCCTCATTCAGTGCAGCCCAGTCCCCTCATTCACTGCAGCTCAGTCCCCTCAGTCAATGCAGCCCACTCCCCTCATTCACTGCAGCCCACTCCACTCAGTCACTACATCACAATCCGCTCCATCACTGCATCCACGCCCTCAGTCACTGAAGCCCACCCCCCTCAGTCACTGCAGCCCACTCCCCTTAGTCACTGCAGCACATCCACCTCAGTCACTGCAGCCCACTCCCCTCAGTCACTGCAGCCCACACCCTTCAGTCACTGCAGCCCACTCTGCTCAGTCACTGCAGCACACTCCTCTCAGTCACTGCAGCCCACTTCCCTCACTCACTGCAGCCCACTGCCCTCAGGCACTGCAGCCCACTCACCTCAGTTACTACACCAATTCCCCATAGTCCATTAATTCCACTCCCCTCACACTTCTCATCACCCTCTCCTCAGTACCTGCATCCCACTGTTCTTGTTCTCCTCATCCCCACTCATCAGTCATTAAAACCAACACCCCTTATTAAGATACTGGATAAATCTGAGAACAGATTATTTCAGCAGTAACATTGGATGAAGAGGCTGCTTAGAAAGGACCCAGAAGGCAGATCCCTGAGGCTGCAGACCCCGCTGAAATTTTGGATGTACGTTCAGCCGATTCGGGCGTAGTTTGTTCCTCAGGTTCCTGAGTTGCGGATATGTAATAAATGAAGAGAGACAGGGGAGAGTGCAGAGTGGAGTAACAGAACAGGTCTTAAGGCTTTTAACTCTCAAGGGTAGGTACAGCACTGGTTAGTTACAGGGAAATCCTCCCTCTGCACTGCCCAACAAACATTCCCAAGGTAGTTTTGGCACGGGTTACCTACCAAGTATAGCTCCCTCTAAATATTCCCGTTGTTTCCCAGCGCTGGAACAGCACGGGTTAACACAGAATAATGCTTTCTTTAAACTGTCCCAAACACTCCCAGGGCAGGAAAATCACCGGTTCGATGCAGAGTAAACATCCTTCTGCACTATCCCATCAAACACTAACAGGGCTGGTGCAGCACGGTTTAAATGCAGAGAAAAGGTCCCTCTGCACTGTGTCATCAAACACTCCCAGAGCAATTACAGCAGGGATTAAGTGCAGAGTAAATCTCCCTCTACCACGGTCCCAAACACCCCCAGGGCAGGTACAGCACAGGTTAGATAAAGATTAAAGCTCTCTTCAGCACTATCCCATCAAACACTCACAGGGTTCGTACAGCGCGGGTTATAACAGAGTAAAGCTCGCTCTATACTTTCCCAAACACTCCCAGTGCAGTTACAGAACCTGTGAGATACAGGGTATAACTCCCTATACACTGTCCCAACAAACACTCACATAGCCAGTAGAGCACGGGATATATACAGAGTAAAGCTCCCTCTACACTGTCCCAACAAACACTCACAAAGCTAGTACATCACGAGTTAAATACGGAGTAAAGCTCTCTCTACACTCTCCCCAATACTCCCTGAGCTGGTACAGAACAGTTTAGATGCAGAGAGAAGCTCCCTCTACACTGTCTCAAAAAACACTCACAGGGCTAGTACATCAATGGTTAACGACAGAGTAAAACTGCTCTACACTGTCCCATCAAACACTCCCGGGAGAGGTACAGCACTGTTTGGATACAGACTAAAGCTCCCCCTATACAGTCCCATCAAACAATCCCAGGGCTGGTACAGCACGAATTAGAGACCGAGAAAATCTCTCACTACACTGTCCAATCAAACACTCCCAGGGAAGTTACAGCATGGGTTAGATACAGGGTTAGATTCAGAATAAAGCTGCCTCTACACTGTCCCATCTAACAATCAATTAGCTGTTAGAGCATGGGTTGACTATACAGTAAAGCTCCTTTTACACTGTCCCAAAAACTCCCAGGGCATGTACAGCATGGGTTAGGTACAGAGTAATGCCCCCTCTACACAGACCCATCAATCACTCACATAGCTGGTACAGCACGGTTTAAATACAGTGTTAACCTCTCTTTACACTGTCCCAAACACTGACAGTGCTGGTACAGCACGGCTTAGTTAGAGCGAAAAGCTCCCTCTACACTTTCCCAAAAACTCCCAGAGCTGTTACACCACAGGTTAGATAAAGAGTAAAGCTCCCTCTCTACTGTCCCGTCAAACACTCCCAGAGCCGGAACAACACGGGTTAGATGCAGACTAAGGCTCCCTCTACAATTTTGCATCCAACAGTCACACAGCTGGTAGAGCAAGCGTTAAATACAGAGTAAAGCTCCCTCTGCACTCTCCCAACAAAAATTCACAGGGCTGGTAAAACAGGGTTTAAATACAGAGTAAAGCACCATCAATATTGGATATTGTTGAGGGGGAAGGCTGATCGGGGGAAGGCAGCAGCAAGCAAATTCTTGGCACCATGGGTGGTTCTGCTGCACAGGAGGGGAGGAAAAAGATGGGGAGAGCTATACCGATAGGGGATTCTATTTTATGGGTAATAGATAGACGTTTTTACGAACATAAACGAGACTCCAGAATGGTATGTTGCCTCCTTTGTGCAAGGGTCAAGGATGTCTCGGAGCGGCTTCAGGGCATTCTGGAGGGGAAGGGTGAACAGCCAGTTGTCGTGGAGCATATAGCTACCTATGATATAGGTAAAAAACGAGATGAGGTGCTAAAAGCTGAATATCGGGAGTTAGGAGGTAAATTTAAAAATAGGACCACAAAGATAGTAATCTCAGGATTGCTAGCAGTGCCACGTACTAGTCAGAGTAGAAATAGATGGATATTGCAGAATAATACGTGGCTAGAAGAATGGTGCAAGGGGGAGGGATTCAAATTCTTGGGACATTGGAGCCGGTTCTGGGGGAGGTGGGACCTGCACAAACTGGACGGTTCGCACCTGGGCAGGACCGGGACCGATGTCCTAGGGGGAGTGTTTGCTAGTACTGCTGGGGAGGCTTTAAACTAAAATGGCAGGAGGTTGGGAACCTGTGCAGGAGACAGAGGAAAGGGTAGCAAGGATAGAATCACTAGACAGAAAGGAGAAAAGAAAATTGGAGGACAGAGAAATCAAGGGTGGAAATCAAACATGGCCACAGTAAACAATAATTCTAAATGGTCTAAGAGTGTTAAAAAACAAGCCTGAAGGCTCTGTGTCTTAATGCGAGGAGCATTCGTTATAAATTGGATGATTTAGCTACACAAATAGATGTAAACGGATATGTTATAATTGGGATTACGGATACATGGCTCCAGCGTGACCAAGGCTGGGAATTCAACTTCCAGGGGTATTCAATATTGAGGAAGGACAGGCAAAAAAGAAAAGGAGGTGGGGTAGCACTGCTGGTTAAAGAGGAGATTAACACATTAGTAAGGAAGGATATTAGCTCTGATGATGTGGATTCTGTATGGGTAGAGCTGAGAAATACCAAGGGGAAGTAAACGTTAGTGGGAGTTGTATACAGACACCCAAACAGTAATGCTGAGGTTGGGGTTTGCATTAAACGGGAAATTAGAGACGCGTGCAAGAAGGGCACAACAGTTATCATGGGTGACTTTCATCTACATATAGATTGGGCTAGCCAAATTAGTAACAGTATCGTGGAAGAGGAATTCCGAGAGTGTATACGGGATTGTTTCCTGGACCAATATTTCGAGGAACCAACTAGAGATCAGGACATCTTAGACTGGGTATGAAGTAATGAGAAAGGATTAATTAGCACTCATTTTGTGAGAGGCCCCTTGGGGAGGAGCAATCATAATATGATAGTATTCTTCATTAAAATGGAGAGCGACGTAGTTGATTCAGAGACTAGTGTCCTGAATTTAAATAAAGGAAACTACGATGTTGTGAGGCGCAATTGGCTAGCATGGATATAGGAACGTTACTTAAAGGGTTGACGGTGGATAGGCAATGGCAAAAATTTAAAGATCGCATGGATGAACTACACAATTTGTTCATCCCTTTTTGGCATAAAAATAAAACAAATAAGGTGACTCAATCGTGGCTAACAAGGGAAATTAGGGATAGCATAAGATCCAAGGAGAGGATATAAATTGGCCAGAAAAAGCAGCAAACCTGAGGATTGGGAGCAGTTTAGGATTCAGCAAAGGAGGACACATGGAATAATTTAGAGGGGGAAAATAGATTATGAGTGTAAGTTTGCTGGGAACATAAAAACTGACTGTAAAATAATCTATCGATATGTGAAGAGATAAATATTGGTGAAGTCAAGCATAGGTCTGCTGCAGTAAGTATCAGGGGAATTTATAATGGGGAACAAAGAAATGGCAGACCAATTAAATAAATACTTTGGTGCTGCCTTCACAAAGGAGGGCACAAATAACCACCCAGAGATGTCGGGGAACAAAGGTTCTAATGAGAGTGTGGAACTGAATGAAATCAGTATTTGTTGGGAAATGGTGTTAGGGAAATTGACGGGATGAAAGGCCGATAAATCCCAAGGGGCTAATAATCTACATCCTAGGGTACTTAAGGAAGTGGCCCCAGAAATAGTAGATGCATTGCTGGTCATCTCCCAAAATTCTATAGACTCTGGAACAATTCCCATGCATTGGAGGGTCGCTACTGTAACCCCACTATATAAAAAGGTGGTAGAGAGAAAATGGGGAATTATAGACCAGTAAGCCTGACATCGGTTGTGGGCAAAATGCTATTGTGCATTATAAAAGATGTAATAGCAGAGCACTTGGAAAACAATGACAGGATCGGACAAAGTCAACATGGAGTTACAAAAGGTAAATCATGCTAGACTAATCTACTTGAAGTTTTTGAGGATGTAAGTGTTAGAATAGATAAGGGAGAACCAGTGGATGTGTGTATTTGGACTTTCAGAAGGCTTTCGATAATGTCCCGCATAAGAGATTAGCGTGCAAAGTAAAAACACACGGGATTGGGGATAAAGTACTGTCTTGGATAGAAAACTGTTAGGCAAACAGGAAGCAAAGGGTTGAAATAAACGGGTCTCTATCCGAGTGGCAGGAGGTGACTAGTGGGGTACCGCAGGGATCGGTGCTAGGACCCCAGCTATTCACAATATATATAAACGATCTAGACGAGGGAACTAGATGTAATATCTCCAATTTTGCAGACGACACAAAGCTGGCTGAGCGTGTGTGCTTTGAGCAGGATGCTGAGAAACTCCATTATGTTTTGGACAGGTTGGGTGATTGGGCAGTTGAATGGCAAATGCAGTATAATGTGGATAAATGAGAAGTTATCCACTTCGGTGCCAAAACAGGAAGACAGCTTATTATCTGAACGTCAATAGATTGGGAAAAGGGGAAGTCCAACGAGACCTGTGTGTCCTTGTTCACCAGTCGCTGAAGGTAAGCATGCAGGTGGAGCAGGCGGAAAAGAAGGCAAATGGTATGTTGGCCTTCATAGCGAGAGGATTCGAGTACAGGATCAAGGATGTCTTGCTGCAGTTGTGCAGGACCTTGGTGACACCACACCTTGAGTATTGTGTGCAGTTTTGGTCGCCTTCTCTGAGGAAGGATGTTCTTGCCATGGAGAGAGTGCAGCGAAGATTCACCAGACTGATACCTGGGATGGCAGGAATGACGTATGAAGAGAGATTGGCTTGATTAGGCTTATATTCGCTACGTTTAGAAGAATGAGAGGGGATCTCATTGAAACGTATACAATTTTAACAGGACTAGACAGAGTAGATGCAGGAAGGTTGTTCCCGATGGCGGGGGACTCCAGAATCAGGGCTCACAGTCTAAGGATAAGGGGAAAGCCATTTAGGACTGAGATGAGGGGGAATTTCTTCACCCAGTGAGTGGTGTACCTCTGGAATTCTCTACCACACAAGGCAGTTGAGGCCAATTAAGTAAATATATTCAGGAAGGAGTTTGATATATTTCTTAAGGCTAAAGGTATCAAGGGATATGGGGAGAAAGCAGGGACAGGGTACTGAATGTAGATGATCAGCCATGATCTCATTAAATGTCGGAACAGGCTCGTGTGGCCGAATGGCCTACTCCATCTCCTATCTTCTATGTTTCTATGTTTCTATCTACTACATTGCAGTTATTGGCTCTTTCTATACGTATTCAGAGATTTCAATAAGGTTGGTCAAGCATGACCATTCGTTTTGGAATACGAGCTGACTACTCTTTATTATATTTTCTGTTACTAGATGTTTTTCTATTAAGTCTGTGATTAAAGATTCCATTATCTTTCCTGCCACCAACATTATGCGAATTAGTCTGCAGTTCCTTGAACTTGTTCTGTTTTCCATTTTAAATACAGGAATAACATGTAAATGGTGAACCAAGTGGTCTTCCCTTCGGTTCCTCGACTTCTCTATCTCCATTTCAGGGGCTTCGCCTTCCACCCATATCTACTATAAGCCCACGAACTCCCGCAGTAATCTTGTGTATATTTCCTCCCACTCGGCTTCGGGGAAGAGCTCTATCCTAGTCTCGAAGTTTATCCGCCTACTTTGTATATGTTCTGACGATGCCAACTTCCACACCAGTGCTTCCGAAATATCTTCATATTTCCTCAGTCTTCATATTGATTCACCTCCATTGTGATTAACAGGGTCCTCGACCGTGTCAATCCTGCGTTGCTGACATCACCGCTTGACCTCCGTGCCAGAACCCAGATAGGGTTCCACTGCACCAGCGATGATGGCAGCAGTCAAATCTTTCGTGGCATCAAGCTGAGATTGCATCAGAGCAGTCTGAGACTCAATGGCAGCAACCATTGACTGCATTACAGCACTAAGGCGTTGCATCGCTTCCACCTGTGCTGCAATGGAAGCTGCGACATTGCCCATGGGACGCGCTCAAGGTTTGGATCCGCATAGTCTCTCTGGGCATCGACTATCCTCTGCACAGTGGAAATGAAGAACTCCATGGTGCGCGCAGAGCTCTGTGCAATGTTGGAGGCGGACTCCTCCATGCTCCTTACCATTGTCGAGAGGCTCTCGGGCAACCTTGCCATTGCACCTAGCATCTCCGTGTGCATTGGGTGGACTAAACGCAGATTGAGAGATTACTTTGCTGAACGCCTCCGTTCAGTCTAAAAGTTTAACCCTCAGCTTCAGCTCACTTGCCAGTTTAATTCTACCTCCCACTCCCACTCTGGCCTCTCAGTTCTCGGCCTCCTACACTGTTCCCCTTTTAAACTTAATGAGAAACGGCACCGTATTTTTCAAATAGATATTTTATTGGCTGTCGGACTCAACACTGAGTTTAAAACTTCAGATCATATCCTCCGCTCCCGTTTTCTCGGAATAAAATGCGCTAGTAATGGAGGATGGCTCCACCAGAGCCACTGGGAGTGGAGGAGGTGCAGGCTGGGGCTTGGGGTGTCGAACGGGGTAAAAGTGCGGAGGGCTGGTTCAAGCATCTGTGGTCTACCCAACATTTTCTGCCACATTTGCCATGCTTCCCCTCCCCCTACCCCTCTGTTATGCTGCTGTAACCATATAAAACTCCTGTGGACACATCGTCCGATTCATTAATTGTCCCATTCGACTTACGCCATCATCTCTTTTGTCATTGAATCACACCTGCCCTCTAACCGATCACAGAAATTCCTCTTTGTTCCTTTCTTATGCTACCACACTTTTCTCCGACTCTATCATTTCTTTAATACTGTTAATAGCTGATATTTTTCAGTTCGGATGAAAGGTCATCGACATGAAACGTTAAATCTGTTTCTCTCTCCACAGATGCTGCCTGACCTGCTGAGTGTTTTCAGCAATGTCTTTTTTAAATTAGATTTACAGCAGTCTCAGTATATTCCTTTTGCTCAAATACTTAGGCCTGGATATTAACAGGTGTGGGTTACATAAGGGACGGCACGGGGTGTGGGGGCTGGATGCGGAGTATCCGACATGATGCCAGGAAGTACGGGTATTCCGGATGTTGGGGTGTCTTAACTCCAAAGCGTCCGTCCAATGTCCTTGACTGGTTCCCCACCCCGGAAGTCAGCCTGACTGACAGCCGGGCTTCCAGTCCGACAGGGGTGGGAGGACTCCGGAGCAGGACCAGTTAGAACCGAAGCAGAAATCTTTGGGGAGTGGGTTGGGGCGTCCGATCCCGCGTTATGTCCGAGTTTAACCGGTCCTGTGGGTGAGTCCAAGTACCGGCCTTCGGGATGTCCGACTCCAGGGTTCTATCCATGGGGCGGGAGTGGGGGCTTTCGGGCGATGGGTAGAAATTGGGAGGGGGTGCCGGTTGAAAGCATTCCAGTGTCCCAGGAAGCCTGGGCAGCCTTAGTTAAACCTGAAAAAACAGGTTAAATCAGAGGCCGCCCGCCACATTAAAATATTTAAATTGATAACACGCCTCCTGAGAGCGGTTTGCTGCCCACCCCCAGTCCCGTCTCCGTTAAACTCGGAACGGGCGGGTTGGAGGCGGGTTAGCGTCGGGACGAAATTCTAAATTTGAAACTCTTACCCGAACCTAACCCGCCTGTTTTGGGGTGTTAAAATCCAGCCCTTACTGTCTGGGCTCACACACGGAGAATTTTTGGTCAGTAATTACCCTTCTCATTTCCCTTCTCTTTTTTACAGTGATTTTAGTGGCGATTGTGATCCTGTCCAGGGGAAAGTGCGGGCTCTCCACCTGCACCACTCGCTACCTGGTGGCCATGGCAGCGGCGGATCTACTGGTCATTGTCACTGAGGTCATACTGAACCGGTTTCAAAAGGCATTATTTCCCATGGAGTTTCCTGTCCATCAGCCCTGTGTGTTCTGTTGCCGCTGTCCTGCTCCCTGCAGCCACAGACTGTTCTGTCTGGTTCACCGTCACTTTCACCTTTGATCGATTTGTGTCCATTTGTTGCCGCAAAGCTGAAAACTAAATATTGCACCGAGAAAACTGCAGCTGCGGTTCTGGCAACAACCTGCATTCTGCTCTGTTTAAAAAACGTTCCCTTCTACTTTACAATTTAATCCTGGATGATAAAATACAATGTGCCGTGGCTCTGTATCGAAATCCCAAGCTATTTCACTGAGCCGGGCTGGGTGGGATTTGAGTGGTTCAATACGGTTTTAACCCGATTGCTCCCATTCGCTTTAATTCTGTTGCTCAACGCTCTGACAGTCAGACACATTTTGGTGGCTGGTGGAATACGTAAGGGACTGAGGGGAGAGAGCAAGGGAGAGAATGGCAGTGACCCAGTGATGGAGAGCAGAAGGAAGGCTATGATTTTACTCTTCACCATATCCGCCAGCTTCATACTGCTGTGGTTGGTATATGTTATAGATTTCTTATATTATACCATTACAGGAATAAATCCCAATGATTACAAAGATTCTTCAATTACCTTTGATCAAGTCGGAATTATGTTGCGTAATATAAGTTGCTGCACAAACACATTTATTTATGGGGTAACCCAGTCCAAGTTCAGAGAGCAGGTGAAGAACGCGGTGAAATATCCGCTTACCTCAATTATTCAATTAATTAATAATCAGAACTACTGAGCGCAGCCCAGAGGCGGGTTCCAGTGTTTCCAGTCCAGGAATGTAATATTCAGCCCCAGACTCCCATCCACCGAATTACACCAGGAATCGCTGGTGATCTGAAAATACACCCAGCGGCGGAGCGAGCACTGTGCTTAGGACCAGGCACTATTTCTGATTGGCAGTTCCCCCATTGCCTTTCGGGACAGGACACTAGTTTGCTGCATTCCATCTGAGCTCTTCTGTAAAGTGTCCCTTCAGCTATTTAGTGCAGCAATTCATTCGCAGCTTCCAGAGTTAGAGCCTCGTCAATAGGTAGGCAGACAGAGCTGAGCTGAAGTTCCGGGGTTTATATTATATGGAATATACAGCATACACCATTGGCGCATCTAATCTGTGTTGTCGTTTATGGGCCACACGAGTCTCCTCCCATTGCATCAACATCATCTCAGCCTCTCAGCAGATCTTTCTATTCCCTTTTCTCTCATTTACTCGTCTAGTTTCCTTTTGAAAGAATCTAAACTATTTGCCTCAACCACTTCCTGTGGTAGTGAGTTCCACACTTTAACCATTCTCTGGGGAAAGACATTGCTCTTTATTTCCAAAATGCATTTATTAGTATCTATATTGTATTGATCGCCCCAAGTGTTGTATTCTGCACAAGTGTAAACATTCTCTCCATATCTACCCTGCCCAACCGATTCCTAATTTTCAAGATCTCTATCAGGCCTCATTTAAGTATTCTCTCTTCAAAAGCAGAAAAGACCAACCTGTTCAAACTTTTCCGATAGCTGTAATCTTTCAGTTCTTGTGCCATCCAACTAAATATTTTAAGACCGAAGCTATTGAACCCCAGCCACAAACTCGGTTGCCAAGCGACCGACTCCACCCATCTCCTTAGCACCTATCTAAGGTAGAATCAGACTATTTGCAACCTTGCTGTCGTATTTGACCTCAGGATGATGTTCCGACCACCTATCCACTCCATCACCAGGACGGATTACTTCCACCTCCGTAACATCGCCGAACTTTGCACCTGCCTCAGCTCATCTGCTGCTCAAAACTTCATCCTTACCTTTGGTAGCTCTCGACTTGATAACACCAACTCCTGACCGGCTTTCCATCTCCCACACTCCATTGCTTGAGCGCATCCAAAACTCTGCTGCCCGTAACCTAACTCACACCAAATCGTGGTAAACCACCGAACGTGTGCTCGCTGACCTACATTGACTTCCATTCCGGCAATGCCTCAATTTGAAAATTATCATCCTTGCTTTGGTATCCCTAAATTTACTCGCCCTCCCTATCTCTGCAATCTCCACTAGCCCCACAACACTCCCGAGATCTCTGTGCTCCTCTAATTCTGGCCTCTTGCACATCCCTGATTTTAACTGCTCCACCATTGGCTGTTGTGCTTTCAGCTGTCTGAGCACTAATCTCAGGAATCCCCTCCCTCACTCATTCTACTTCTCTAAATATCCCTCCTCCATTAAACTGCTGCATAAAACTTACCTCCGTGACTAAGCTTTTGTTCATCTTTCCTAATATCTCCTTATATGGCTCGGTGTCAAGTTTTGTTCAATACCTGTCTTGTGAAGCGACTTTGGTCATGTTACTATGTTAAAGGCGCCATATAAATTCAAATTGTTGCTGTTGTAAGTAGTGTTTGCACTTTCTCCAGTGCTTCTATGTCCCTTTTATAGTATGGAGAACATAAATATGCACAGTTCTCGAACTGAGACCTGACCAGGGTCCTATACAAGTTTCAATCAATTTACAAAGTATTTAAAGCACAGAGACAGGCCAAAATGCGCATGTTGGTGTCCATGCTCCACACGAGCCTCCACCCACCCTCCTTCATCTAACCCAGTCAAATATATCTCTGTTCCTTTTCCCCTCATGTGCTTATCTCGCTCCCCTTTATATATTTCTATGAGATTCCCATCAACTACTCCTTGTGGTAGCGGCCTCGACATTCTGGCCACTCATCTGGTAAAAAGGTTACTCTTGAATTCCCTATTGCATTTATTAATGACTATCTTAAATCTATGGCCCCGAGTTCTGGTCTCTCCTCCAAGTGGAAACATATTTTCTAATCTACGCTATCAAACCCTTTCAAAATCTAAAAGCACTCCATCTGATTATCCGTCAGTCTTCTCTTTTCTAAAGAACAAATCCCCAGCCTGTTGAGTCTTTCCTGACAGATATAAGCTCTCATTTCTGGTATCATTCTAGTAAATACTTTTTGCACCTTTGCCAGTCCCTCTATACCCTTTCATAAGATGGTGACCAGAAATGTTCGCAGTAATCCAAGTGTGGTCTAATCAATGTTCTATACAAGTTTAACACAACTTCTGTGCTTTACAATTCTATCACTCTAGAAATTAACCTTCGTGCTTTCTTTGTTTATTATGTCTTTATCAAACTGCATTGCCACTTTTAGAGATTTCTGTAACTGTACCATCACATCCCTTTATTTCTCAAACACGTTTAGAACTTATTCTCCAAGGAATATGTGACCTCCGTATTCTTCCTGTTAAAATGCACTGCCTCACATTTCTCTATATTGAGGTTTATTTGCCAATTGCACGCCCATTCTGCCACTTTATTAACCTCTTTCTGTATTTTGTCGCAGTCATCCCCTGTATTAACTATAACCCCCCGCCCCCCCACCCCATTTAAGTGGCATCCACAACGTTTGAACTTGCACTTCCGATTCCTGAGTCCAAACTGTTCTAAGTGAATGTTGAACAATAGTGGTCCTGCACAGAACCTTGTGGAACACCACTTCCAACCATCTGTCAGCATCACTACATTTGAAATCTATTGTCTTAGAAATAAATCCCAGTTCAATGTTAGCATTTTACTTGCTTTGCTGACCTGTGAAACTGCTTGTAATTATTTGTTCAGCTGTATCCCTGCAGTACTTTGCTCTTCTGCCGCGTTCAGTTTCTTATTTTCTAAGGTATCGGTGATTATACAATCATGGAATGGTACAGCACAGAAGGAGGCCATTCGGCCCATCGTGCCTATACCGGCTCTTTGGTAGAGCTATCCAATTAAACCCAGTCCTCTCTCTTTCCCCAGTATTTTTCTTACCTCAAGCATTTTTTTTCAATTCCCCTTTGAAAATTGCTTTCGAATCTGCTTCCACCGCCCTTTCTGGCAGTGCATTCCAGATCACAACAACTCGCTGTGTAAAACCTCATGTTTTCTTTTGTTCTTTTGTCAATCACATTAAATCTGTGTCCTCTGGTTACCGATCACACTGCCACTGGAAAAAAATGCTCCTTAATTACTCTATTGAATCTATTTAGGATTTTGAAAACCTCGATCAAATCTCCTCTTAACCTTCTCTGCTCTAATCAGAACAATTCTAACTTCTTCAGTCTCTCCACATAACTGACGTCCTTCATCGCTGGTACCATTCTGGTAAATCCCTTCTGCTCACGCTCCAAAGCCTTGACATCTTTCCTAAAGTTTGGTGCCCAGAATTGAACACAATACTCCAGCTGAAGCCTAATCAGTGCTTTATAATGTTTTAGCATAACTTCCTTGCTTTTGTACTCAATTGATTATTAATAAAGCGAAGGATCCCGTACGCTTTATTAACATCATTTTCAATTTGTCCAGCCGCCTTCAAAGAGTTGAGTACATATATGGATAAATCGCTGGTTACTTCACTCCCTTTAAAATTGAACCATTTAGTTCATATTGCCTCTCCTTATTTTTCACTTCACAATTCTCTGTGTTAAATAAAGTGTGCCAAGTGTCTGCCAAATTGAATCATTGTTCGGGTTATGATATAAACAAAGGAATTGAATTGGGAAAGAAACGCCATCAGCGCAGTTTAGGATTATGTAAGGGACTTCTCTTCAGCTCTCAGACCCTCCAGCCTGAGGAACATTTTAGAAGGGTCAAGACCCAGGATACATTGCTTGGCGTTTAGGTTCTTGTTTTTTGCTGCAATTATATTTTATTCGGTTGATGCAAAATTTTCCAATAAACTGAGTAATGAGATAACTGTATGTGCAGGAATGAGGGTACGTTAGAAGGTGTTACATGAATGTTTTTTTAACCGAATGTCAGCCAAGATCTTATAAAATCGTGGAGTAGGATTGAAGGGCCGAATGGCCAACTCCTGCTCCTATTTCTTATGCTCTCATGTTGACAAGTCAGTCTACTACCTCCTGAAATCTGTTACTATCCTTCTCATTGTGTACAACATTTCCGAGATTTGATGCCGTTTATAACCAACTCTGCGTCATTCATATATATCAAAAAGAGCACTGGTCCTAATACTAACCCCTGGGGAACATCACTGTATACTTCCCTCCTGTCTGAGAAACAACCGGTCAACTGAACGCTCTGCTTTCTGACCCTTAGCCAATTATGTATCCATGCTGCATTGTCCCGTTCATCCCATGGGATACAATTTTACGAGCAGTTCATTCATGTGTTGCATTGTCAAATGCCTTTTGAAAGTCCCTATAAACAACACAAAACACACTTCGCTCGTGATGTTTCTATTTTCCTACCAAGGTGCATCATCTCGCATTTATCTATGCTAAAGTTCACTTGCCAATTAACTGCGCAGACAACATGTTTTCTAATGTCTATTGTGAGATATCATGTAGAGAAATGTCTCTTCAATAATTGTAGCAAAGCAACAGTTTATAGAATAAAAATAAGAACAATTAATAAAGTCTGCCATCTACATATCTGTGAGGCTTTGGAATTTTGCAGAAAATCTGAGGAATTATTGCAGAATAAACTCTTGGCTTGTCAATTTGTACTACAGGTTTCGAAGAAATTGGTGAAGATATTATTTAATTGAAATAACAGAACTGCTCTCCTGTTTGCTTCAGAATTACTTTGTGACATTCAATAACTATTTATGCATCGAACATCCTGTGGTAACACAATACAGCTTCCTGTGACTCGAACTTTATTGCATCACTTCCTGTGATTAGTCCAGGATAAATACTGGACTGATCAGTTGGATCCTGGAGAGTCATAGAGTAAGACCTCTTTTGTATGTAGCACCTTTTTAGTTGATTAAAGCTTACATTAAGTACACCACGTGTAAGGCTCATTCTTACGACACATCCTAAGCTCATCCCCACACCACCTAATATCCTCAGCTCCTCCCCATCCCACATAATATCCTCAGCCCCTCCGCACCCCACCCAAAATCCTCAGCTCTTCCCCACCCCACATAATATCCTCAGCCCCACCCCACCCTTCATAATATCCTCAGCTCATCCCCATCCCATCTAATATCCTCAGCTCGTCTCCACCTCACCTAATATCCTCAGCTCCTCCCCACCTCACCTAATATCCACAGCTCCTCCACACCGCACCCAATATGCTAACCTCCTCCCCAACTCAGCTAATATCCACAGCTCCTGCCCACCTAATATTCTCATTTCTCTCCCATCCCACCTAATATGCTCAGATACTCCCCACTCCACCTAATATGCTCAGCAACTCCCCACCCTCCTGATATCCTCAGCTCCACCCCACGCCAACCTAATATCCTCAACTCCTCCCCACACCATGTACTATCCTCAGCTCCTCCCCATCCCAATGAATATACTCAACTCCTCCCCACCCCACCTAATATGCTCAGGACGTCCTCACCCCAACTAATATCCTCAGCTCCTCCCCACCCACCTATCCTCAGCTCCTCCCCATCCCACCGAATATACTCAGCTCCTCTCCACCCCACCGAATATCCTCAGCTCCTCCCCACCCCACCTAATATCCTCAGCTCCGCCCCACCTCACCATAATATCCTCAGCTCCTCCCAATTCCACCTAATATCCTCAGCTCCTTCCCACCCCAACTGATATCCCCAGCTCCACACTAACCCAGCTAATATCCGCAGATCCTCTCCACCGCACCTTATATCCTCAGCTCCTCCCCACCCCACCTAATATCCTCAGCTCCTCCGCACGCCACCTAATATCCTCAGCTCCTCCCCACCCAACCTAATATCCTCAGCTCCTCCCCACCCCACCTAATATCCTCAGCTCCTCCACACTCCACCTGATATCCTCAGCTCCTCCCTACACCACGAAATATCCTCAGCACCTCCACACTCCACCTGATATCCTCAGCTCCTCCCCACACCACCAAATATCCTCAGCTCCTCCCCCCACCAATATCCTCAGCTCCTCCCCACCCCAACTAATATGCTCAGGACCTCCACACTCCACCTGATATCCTCAGCTCCTCCCTACACCACCAAATATCCTCAGCTCCTCCCCCCCCCCACCAATATCCTCAGCTCCTCCCCACTCCAACGAATATCCTCAGCTCCTCTCTACCCCACCTAATATCCTCAGCTCCTCTCTACCCTAGTAATGTCATCAGCTCCTCCCGACCAATGATCCTTCAATTGCTTTTGTACTTTGCGGGACACAAACTCCATTGAGCGCGAACGTTTCATCTGCAGTCAAATTTTAAAAGAACACAGTTTACAAAAACGTTTACAACAACAACTTTTACAACAACAACTGCAGCAACTTCCACTTAACACATATATACAGTAATGATATTTGGCCACTCCACCGTCTCAAATCATGAGACACTCAGACAAGATTCTGCAAGTTTAACATAACTTCCCTGCTTTTGAAATCTGTTCCTCTAGAAATGAACCCCAGTGCTTTATTTGCATTTTTATTGCTTTTAAACCGGCGTTGCAACTTCTAATGATTTGTGAATCTGACCCCCTAGATCTCTTTGCACGTTTACACCGTTTACACTCGTATTTTCAAAGGAGTAGGTAGGCTCCTTATTTCCTCTACCAAAATGCACCACATCACACTTACCTATATTGAAATGAATTTGTCATGTACATGCCATTTCTGCAAATTTGTTTGCGGTAGAATTAATTAAAAGCTTTTACTTCGTCATGTACAAATTCTATTTAAAAAAAAATACTTGTCAGAAATGACTGAGATATAAAACAACTATATAGTAATGCATTAAATCTTTAGGAACGTTACATAGTTACACGGTTATGCATTGACAAACATCCCAAAAGCCCAAGGTGAGCTGAAAGGGGCATATCTATTCGTACAATTTGTATAAATTTTCAAGTTTTCAGCGTATTAGCCCATCCCTCATGTCACTATCGCAATGGCTGCACAAGCAGCAGGAGCAGCGGCTTTCCTATGGAGCTGACGTGCTTTACGTCCAGATATGTAATTATAATATTAATCACAATGCAACCAGGCAACCAACAAATATAAAGTGCTGTAGTTCTTTAGTTCACAGTATTAAAAAGAATTGAACAAAAACTGATATCCGTATTTCCAACTTCAATTACTTCCATTAATAAACGTGTTCTTCTTGAATCAGCGCACCCCCATGTAACATATCAGAAATGCAGGCCTGAGTCACAAGTGCAGAAAAACACACAAAATTTGCGTCCCCGTATTAAAAACAAAAAGCAGGAAAAAGTATGATTTTACAGAAATAAACATTCATCATTCTTCCTGGACAGGAGAACCAATCAGATTGACTTGGAAATGTTTACTAATATGTTGACATAAAGATGTTAATTTCGCAATTTCGCTTCTAATGTTTTTTTCTCTCAAACATTCCCCACAATATTAATCCCTGCTCTTATCGTGAAAAGTGTTGAATTGTTTTGGGTACTTTCCAATCAAATAGCGGGAAACAAACGTCATTGTACTCTCGATTTTTAATCTCCTAATTCAAACATTCCAAATAGAAATTGTACATTATCAGTTTAATCAAAATATTTTGTGCGCCTTTCTCAATAACTAAATAATGATTTCTTCTAAAGCAGCTTCCAGCATTAGTTATATATCATTACAGAGCTCATGTTTCTATTAACATTCCACTAAACGTTTAAGAGGAAATTTATATTTACATTATTCCTTGGACTTCTTCGGACTATAGAACGAAAGACAAAATAAAATGGTTCACAATAGCAAAATACAGCGGATGCTGGAATCTGAAATAAAAACAGAAAATGCTGGAAATACTCAGCAGGTCAGTCTGCATCTGTGCAAAGAGGGAGAAACAGAGTAATCCTTTCAGATCTGTGACCTTTCGCCAGAGCTGGAAACAGTTAAAGATTCAGTTATTGAGTTTAACAGATGTTAAACAGGTGCAGAGGCAGGATTTACGCACTCCTGCCTTCCACCATATCACAGACCGGCCCTTTTGTTCTTTCCTCGCCTCCCGACATTCCCTGACTCTGCACCTGGTTAAAATCAGTTACATCTCTAACATTTTCCAGTCCTGAAGAAAGGCCACAGACCTGCAACGGTAACTCTGTTTCACTCTCTCCAGAGATGCTGCCTGACCTGCTGAGTATTTGCAGCATTTTCTGTTTTTATGTTATGTAAATAAAATGGTTTCTGTTTTTGCTCATATTAGGTTCTGTTCCTAAACGTCTTAATGATATTTTTATGAAGTCAGTAAAAAGTAACATGTGTCAGATTTTAATGATTTCTGAGTTCTTGGACAAGACATCAATAGGCAGCAGCCAGTATGTTTGAGCAATAGATCAAGGTTTATTAAGCATACAGCGTATTATACTTAAAATTAGGCGACAGTTTTAACGAGTAGCTCGCAGCCCTTGCTCTCAGGAACCTCTCGGACACAGGTGACGTCGTCTTAATTCTGTTCCTTTGTTCTCGCAGTACGTCTGTGTAAATTTGTTCTTTGAAAATCGAGGTTTTAAGCCTTTTCTTATCAACAGTTGGTTTGTCCAGTGTCCATATAGGGTCTTTAACAAAATCCCCTTTTATAATTGGTTCTAATGGTCAAGATACCATTATCACTCAGACTAAGGTAGCATCCTGCCTTTCCAGTATTTTTCCACCAACTTTACCATGTTCAGTGTTATCTTGCTTCAGTTTTTCACCCCATTGGAATTTACTTTATCTCTTTCATTTCTCGCTTCCCTGGTACAACGCCTTTATACCAAGGGCCCATATCCGCGCTGTTTCACTAGTCTTGAGGTTTCCAAACTATCTCCCTTTAATCGACCAGATAAATAACTTATCTCCATGATCTCTCTCATTTTATGTCCTTATACTAACTATTTTTTAAATATCATTGCAATTAGTTTTGTTAAGCGAATTGTAATTTCTACTTAGCATCATAATATGTTTTAATAGCAATTTAACCTTCACCCCATACTGTGGCTGTTTGTTATAAAAACTTCGTCAAAACTGCTTTTGACTGTCTGCAGCTACATTTTGAACAAGTCTTAGTTTTCTAGTTACTCAGAAGTAATTATGGGTAATATTATTTGATCAATGGCTACACTTGAATTTATATGTATATGATTCTCGTCTACTAAATATCTCTCAATATCAGCCTTTCGTACACATGTAACTCCTTCAAATCTTCCCCTGGCCTCCCCCTCCTCAACAGCATGGTTGCATGTTAGTGTGAAGCTTCTCACTTCGGCCGATTTTGAAAATCAAACATTGAGAAATTTCAATTTTTAAAATGTTTTAAACAATTCAGAGCCTCTTTAAAAACATTTGGCCTTCAAGACCAGGTTGAAATTTGTTTAGATGAGTGGAAAATTGATTATTGCTACTGTTTCTTCCAAAATCATATTCGAAACTTCGGGGGATAAAAGGGTTTTTAAAGTTCATTTTTTGTAAAAGTTCACAAAAAATCTTTAAATTCTTTCGAGTCTTATTGCAGCTTTGACAGTTCTCTTTCCCTCTTCAATGCTGTCGTTAAACATGCAACAAAAATAATAAAATAAACTCTAATTCCAAACGGAGCTCAAATAAGAAAGTGAATAAAGCGGGTAAACTGCCTAAGAAGGCAGGGAGGTTATCTCTCCCCAGCCTTGGCGATGAGTTGGGATCAGTTTTAGAGAAGTTGCTTCCTCTTTTTCTGCTGCCGTTTCCTCCATCTCTCACAGACTCTATGGGCTGTATTTTGATGCTGGCCAGGGTTGGGGTCGTGTTATTTACTTTTCGTGTTATCCACCCGACTGCAATTGGACGTGGGAGATTGATGCAATTTCCACCTAATTGGGCAATTGATTTCCAGCATGTGGGAACCCATGACCCAATTAGTGTTATCAGTCTGAAAGTCGCCTCTGATGATGTCATCATTGGTGCTTCATTGAAGGTCTTCAGCGACTGCCTGGCCTTTGCTGTGAGAGGACCAATGATAGAGAGAGAGAGAGAGAGAGAGAGAGAGAGAGACTGGCCTTTGCTGTGAGAGGACCTGAAGGCAAAATGAGCAGCAGCCGCCGCCCTAAGTCTGCTCCCAGATATTTTTCCTACTACTGCTACTTCTCCATTGTAATAGTGGACCTGCAGCAGTGCTACCGCCAGGTTTGTCAGTCGCGTTTCAGAACAGGCGTGCTTCACGTAGAACAAGGGTTAAAATCACAAAGGCCTTTCAAAATGGCATTAGAGAGGCAATGTAGTGCTTGTTAAGGGCCTTAACAGTCTATCCCGCCTCTTAAAGGTGGGTGGCAGTCGGGACCTGCAGACACCATTTAATGACTATTGCGTGGAGGCGGGATGGAGTCGGACTTGTGCCCGCCCGCCAGTTTTCGCAATTTTAACCCCAACATGCCTCCAAACCAACCTCCACGGTCAATGAAAGTCCAACCCTATGGTTCAAGCGGAGGCACAAATATTTCCCCCTCTCTCATAACATGAACTAAATAACCCTGATAACCTCTTTCATGCAGGGGACAACATCTGTCCAAATTTAACTGCAACTTACCGCGGGACAGTCCTCATTACTTTCCCCTATTTTTCCAGCCCTTAACAATTTTCTGAATTTAATTTTTTTTTACCGGTGGCCTAAACATTGTTTGCTTCAGCCTCCTTCCAGCGGCCATTGTAGATGTGCTGCGCCTCCACCTGTGTTGTTCCAAAACCGCTGCTCAGTTCCCGGTAACGGACTACATACGCCTGGGCTGTTACCCCGCTCTCTCTCTCAGTCGCTGAGTGTCTCTCTCTCTGTTTCTCTCTCTCTCGCCCTCTGTCCCTGTCTCTCTCTCCATCTCCCTCTGTTACTCTTCCTCTCTCTCTTTACCGCCCTGTCACTCTCTTTCTCTCTACCGCCCTCAGTCCCTGTCTCTCTCTCTCTATCGCTCTCTGTCCCTGTCAATGTGGTAACACTATACAGCTTCCTGTGACTCGAACTTTATTGCATCACTTCCTGTGATTAGTCCAGGATAAATACTGGACTGAACAGTTGGATCCTGGAGAGGCATAGAGTAAGACCTCTTTTGTATGTAGCACCTTTTTAGTTGATTAAAGCTTACTTTAAGTTCACCACGCGTAAGGCTCATTCTTACGACAATTTAATCAACTTTGAAAAACTTCGCACTCAAACTTTTTGGACGAATTCGGAACTAAGGATCCAGGGAATCACCCATCATGGAAAACATCCTTAAACCATCGCGTCTTGACTTGGACCCAAACACCCCAGCAGCCGGTAAGGTGTGGAAACACTGGTATCGCACGTTTGACAATTTTCTCGAATATTGCAAGGCTGATGATGATACAAAGTTGCGGATACTCATCAACTGTGTCACTCCGAATGTATTTCAGTATGTTGAGGAATGGGGCAGTTACGAGGAGGCAATTCGGACGCTTAAAAGACTATATACTAAGACACCGAATGAGGTCTATGCCAGACATCAACTAGCTACAGCCCAACAAGGGCCGGAGGAATCCATTGATAAATTCCTCCAAGAGCTTCGCAGACTTACTATGGACTGTAACTTTCAGGCAGCCTCAGCTGAGCTGTACCGTGAAGAAATGATCCGTGATGCTTTCATCTGCGGGCTTGCCTCCCCATTTATACGCCAGCGTCTACTGGAAAGTAAGACACTTGAGCTTCAGAGAGCTTATGACATGGCTTGCTCTCTAGATCTGGCAAAAAGAAATGCAGACCTTTATACAGTGCCCAGACCTCGGTCTGCTGCCTTAACTACAGTGAGGCAATTTAAGAGGCCACAGGTGAACTCTATTAGGGAGGACTTTATCCCTGATGATCAATCTGATGACTTCACTGATGAAGAGGATGATGACCCCACTGTGGCAGCCTCTTGGCAATCTAAGAAATGCTTCTTTTGTGGTGATGAGTTTCACCCTCGGAAATTCTGCCCTGCTCGCAATGCGTTTTGCAGTCATTGCAACAAAAAGGGTCATTTTGCAAAGGTTTGCCTATCAAGAGGCTCTACGAGGGCTTATCAAGCTAAGTCCTACCGAACTGCCCCGGTAAGGGCCTATCAAGATGTTCCGGCTAAAATCTATCGTGCTTCCTCTCGGGTTTTCTCTCGAAGAAACACACCTAGAGTTTCAGCCACTCTTTGTGCAACGACACCAATTACAGCTGCTTGTCCTCAGAACCTATTCCATGCAGCTACAAAAGCATCAATTAATGGACATACTTTAGATGCCTTAATTGACTCAGGTAGCACTGATAGTTTCATTAGGGAACAGATTGTTGCAGAGTTAAAGCTACATGTTTTCCCATCGGACCAGGCAATTGCGATGGCTCAGTCATCACTTAATACCAGAATTTCTGGCTTTTGTATGGTTGAAATAACACTTAATGGTCGCAGGTATCCCTCCACCCGGCTTTCGGTGCTCAAGGACTTATGTAGTGATCTTATCTTAGGGCTGGATTTTCAAAAGCAGCATAAGAAGCTCACCATTGAGTTCGGCGGATCCAAACCTGAACTCACTATTTCTAATATACGACCTCGATTACCGTTCTGTGCATTGTCAGCAGCTTCACTGGATGAACCCTCACTGTTTACCAATATCCCTCCTCGATGCAAACCGATTATAACAAAGTCACGACGTTTCAGTCAGGAAGACCAGTCTTTTATTGCGGCTGAGATTTCTCGGCTTTTAGCAGAGGATATCATCGAGCCTTGTTCGTCGCCATGGCGTGCCCAGGTCGTTATTGTTAAGAACCCTCTACAACCTCACAAGAAACGGCTGTGCATTGACTATTCACAGACCATCAATCAATATACGGACTTGGACGCATACCCATTGCCGCGCATCGATGATATGGTTAATAAACTGGCTGAGTACACGGTGTTCTCAACATATGATCTGAAAAGTGCTTATCATCAGGTACCCTTGAAGGTCTCAGACAAGCAGTATACGGCCTTTGAAGCCAATGGACGGCTGTATCAATTTCGTCGCCTCCCCTTTGGGGTCACTAATGGAGTGGCTGTCTTCCAGCGAGCAATGGATGACCTGGTCAAATAGGAAGACTTGAGGGATATGTTTCCTTATCTGGACAATATTACTGTCGCAGGTCGCAATCAGCGGGAACGTGACGCCAATCTCCAACGATTTTGGGATGCACTCCAGCGCCGTAATTTGACATTAAATGCGGCTAAATCCATTGAGTCACAACCAACCATCAACATCCTTGGCTATTGTGTGGGCAATGGCATCATTAAACCTGACCCTGAAAGGCTTCGCCCACTCCAAGAACTCCCGCCACCTAAGAATCCGGCCTCCTTGCGCCGGGCCCTCGGCCTGTTTGCATACTATGCTAAATGGATTCCTAACTTCTCGGACCGAATCCAAACTCTACTGAAGGCCAGCACATTCCCACTAGACACAGCGGCTGTTGCAGCCTTTAACCTCCTGAAAAAACAGTTGGAGAAAGCGGCTCTTCACTCCATCGATGAGAGTCTTCCTTTTGTTGTTGAGTGTGATGCCTCGGAGGTGGCGATCTCGGCCACTCTGAATCAGGAAGGTCGTCCGGTGGCATTTTTGTCCAGGACTTTTCAAGGGGCTGAGCTACATTATCCTCCAGTCGAGAAAGAAGCTACAGCCATCATAGAGGCAGTACGGAAGTGGACTCATCTCCTAGCTCGCCAGCACTTTACCTTAATCACGGACCAGCGATCGGTCGCCTTCATGCTCGATAATCGAAAATGGACCAAAATTAAAAATAATAAAATCCAGCTTTGGCGGCAGGAATTGGCCTCTTTTGGTTACACCATCCACTATCGACCTGGCAAGGAGAATGTGGCTCCGGATACCCTCACACGAGCATTCTGCTCCGCCATGGCACCCTCTACGCTCGTAGACATCCATGATGGGTTGTGTCATCCGGGCGTTACTCGCATGCTACACTTCGTGCGGACCCGAAATCTCCCATTCTCTACCGGGGATGTAAAGAAGATGTGCTCGGACTGCAGAGTCTGTGCGGAATTGAAACCTCAGTTTTTCCGCCCCTCGGGTGGTATACTCATACATGCGACCCAGCCAATGCAATGGCTTAGCATCGATTTTAAGGGGCCGTTGCCCTCTTCAACTCGCAACACTTATCTATTGACCATGGTCGATGAGTATTCCCGTTTTCCGTTTGCCTTTCCCTGCCCCAATATGCTGACGACCACGGTTATCAGCTGCCTTGAGCAGGTATTTGCTTTCTGTGGCATGGCATCCTATGTTCATTCGGATCGGGGCCCTTCTTTTATGTCAGGAGAACTCAAGGCCTATCTCTCGGAACGGGGTATTGCTGCCAGCAGAACGACGCCTTATCATCCGGTCGGGAATGGGCAAGTCGAGCGTTTTAACGCTATCATCTGGAATGCGGTACGTCTGGCTTTGAGATCTCGGGGCCTACCCAACCAGCAATGGGAAGCAGTACTTCCAGACGCATTACACTCCACACGGTCCCTCCTTTCGACCGCCACAAATACGACGCCTCATGAACGGTTCTTCCGATTTCAGCGTCGCTCATCCTATGGGATATCTCTCCCGTCGTGGCTGACTGCACCGGGACCAGTGCTACTCCGAAGATATGTCCGGGCGTCTAAGAATGACCCCCTGGTAGATGAGGTTGAGCTCACTGACGTCAACCCTACCTACGCCTATATTCGGTATCCTGATGGTCGGGAATCTACCGTGTCATTGCGGGATCTGGCTCCCTGCCCGCCGAAACATAGAGGGACACCAGGGGATGATATCGTACCAGGCACATCTCTGGGCTCGCCAGGTGCCTCTCATCACGATCTGGATCTGACGCCGGCTGGTACCTCACTCCAGCGTGCCGACCTGGGGCAGACTGACTATGAGCCCGTCGGGGCTCGCACGCGCAGCCACGATCCACCCCGTACCATACGCTCGGAAACGGATCTGCCACAGCCCTGCCCGACACCCGTTCGGGCACCAGTACAAAGTCAGGATCGTCCTGACCCCTCACAGAGCGGGCTGGATCACTCGGACTCTGGTCCACGGCCCGCGGCGGGTAAACGGGCTAGGGGCCCTCTACCGCTACGAGAACTCAAACGGGTGCGGCTCTCCCTCGTCCGGCGGCTACGAAATGGAGGGTGCATCCCGGCCTCCTAATCTTTTGGGGGGGGGGGGAGAATGTGGTAACACAATACAGCTTCCTGTGACTCGAACTTTATTGCATCACTTCCTGTGATTAGTCCAGGATAAATACTGGACTGAACAGTTGGATCCTGGAGAGGCATAGAGTAAGACCTCTTTTGTATGTAGCACCTTTTTAGTTGATTAAAGCTTACTTTAAGTTCACCACGCGTAAGGCTCATTCTTACGACAGTCTCTCTATCTGCATCTTACTCTCTCTGTCTCTCATGCTCACTTCCCTCCGTCCCTGTTTCTCTCTCTCAATCTCCCACTGTCCCTGTCTCTGTCTGTCTCTCCCTCTGATGATATCACTCGCACTCTCTCCCTCTGCCTCTCTCTCTCTCGCTCCCTCCCTCTGACGCTCTCTCTCTCTATCGCTCTCTGTCCCAATCGCTTTCTCTCTATCGCCCTCTGACCATCACTCTCTCTTTATGTCCTTCTCTCTCTCTCTATATATATATATATATATATATCTCCCTCTGACCCCGTCTTTCGCTCTCTGTCTCTCTGAACCTGTCTCTCGCTCGCTCTCCATCTTAACCTGTCTCTCGCTCACTCTCCCTCTGACTCTCTCTGACGCTGTCGCTCTCTCTGTCTATCTCTGCATCTGTCATGTCGCTCTCTCTTTATCTCCCGCGCGCTCTCTCTCTCTCTCTGTCTCTTTGTTGCACTGCCTCTCTCTCTCTCCCTCTGTCTCCTTGTTTCACTTTCTCTCTCTCCCTCTGTCTCCCTGTTTCACTGTCTCTCTCTCACCCTCTGTCTCTTTGTTTCGCTGTCTCTGTCTCTCTCTCCCTCTGTCTCTTTGTTGCACTGTCTCTCTCTCTCCCTCTGTCTCCTTGTTTCACTTTCTCTCTCTCCCTCTCTCTCCCTGTTTCACTCTCTCTCTCTCCCTCTGTCTCCTGGTTGCACTGTCTCTCTCTCTCCCTCTGTCTCCTTGTTTCACTGTCTCTCTCTCACCCTCTGTCTCCTTGTTTTACTGTCTCTCTCTCTCTCTCTCTCTGTCTCCTTGTTTCACTGTCTCCCTCTCTCACCCTCTGTCTCCTTTTTTCACTGTCCCTCTCTCTCTCACCCTCTGTCTCCTTGTTTCACTGTCTCTCTCTCTCGCCCTAGGTCTCCTTGTTTCACTGTCTCTCTCTCTCTCTCGCCCTCTGTCTCCTTGTTTCACTGTCTCTCTCTGCAACGAACATCAGAGCAAAAGGAGAAACAGATGTTCAGTGTCGGTCCAGGAAAGAGATGTCCTACCATTTTTTAAACATTTGAAATCCAGTCAATGTTGTAAAATGAGCGGAATTCTTTCCCTCTTTGGGGAAATGCTTCTTGAAAATGTTTTCCTATTTGTGCTCTTGTGATAATGAAGGTGCTCACTTCAAACTCCAGCTTAACTAAACTGTTCACAATTAACTGAATGCCCTTCGTGTCCCAGCTCAGTGAAATCCTGAGTGAGAAATTGCCTACAGGTTTTAGAAAAGAAGCTTAAATCAGACCCTGTTGGTGGATGAAAAACATTTTTCTTACCGCTATTGTAAGAGGTGCAGATACTCTCTCTCCCCAGTTTACACTCTACCCAGTCTCAATATCTCCCAGTCTCTCTCGCTCCCCAGTCTCACTCTCTCCCCCCCCCCCCCATATCTCTCACTTCATAGAATCATAGAAATTTACAGCACAGAAGCAGGACATTCAGCCCATCTTGTCTGTACTGGCCGACAAAGAGTTATCCAACCTAATCCCACTTTCCAGCACTTGGTCCGTAGCCTTGTAGGTTATGTCAATTCAAGTGCAAATCCAAGTACTTTTTAAATGTGATGAGGGTCTCTGCCTCAACCGCCCTTTCAGGCATTGAGTTCGAGACCCCCACCACCCTCTGGGAGAAAAAAAAATCTCCTCAAAAACCTCTAAACCTCCGACCAATTACTTTAAATTTATGTCCCCTGGCTGTTAACCCTTCTGATAATCGAAATAGGTCCTTCTTATACATTCTATCTACGCCCGTCATAATTGTATACACCTCAATTAGGTCTCAACCTCATCCTCCTCTGTTCCAAAGAAAACAACCCCAACCTATCCAATCTTTCCTCGTAGCTAAAATATAGCAGGTCAGGCAACATTCTCGTAAATCTCCTCTGAACCCCCTCTCCCCCCACCCCAGTCTCTCTATCTCTCTTTGAGGACAGTTAAGAGTCAACCACTTTGCTGTGTGTCTGGTTTCACATATAGGCCATAGTGAGTGAGTATGGCAGATTTCCTTCCCTACAGGATATTAGTGAACCAGATGGGTTTTATGACAATTCGGTAATTTCATGGTCACCATTATTGATACTTACTTTTTAATAAAGATTTAAATACATAACTGAATTTAAATCCCCCTGCTGCTGCTGTGGGGTTTGAACTGCACGATCATGGCCGTGTGGCCATGCTTTTATTAAGTCGCTTCCTCCAGACCTCTTTCACCTCCACACATGCTCAGCTCACGCTGCCCAGCAATCAGCCGCTCCGGCGCCGGCGCACTGGGCCTTGCTTATATCAAAAGGGGACAATCAGTCGCGCCCTGCATTGTGGGTACAGGCAGCCGCCAGTGGAACTCCCATCAGAAAGTTAGTTTCTCTGATTGGATTGAGATTAGGAAAATAGAAACAGGAGGAGGCCATTCAGCCTCTCGAGACAGCTCCGCCATTCAATTAGATCATGGATGATCTGTATCTTAACTCCATCTACCCACCTTGGTTCCATACCTCTTAATGCCCTTGCCTAAAAAACGTATCAATCTCAGTCTTGAAATTTTCAATTGCCCCCCAGCCTCAACAGATTTTTGGAGGAGAGAGTTCCAGATTTCCACTAACCTTCGTGTGAAGATGGGCTTTCTGACTAGGGGGCGGTGAAAAGAGCTTGTGACTTTTTAACTGCCAATTAGAATGACTGAGTCAACAATCGGAATCAGTTTAACAAAGGTGCCCCTTCGCGAACAATAAACTCCAAATTAAAAGCAGAACCAAAGGAAACTTATTAAATTAAAACTTGATGTTGCTCTGTGTCTACACTGCGTTCCATTCACACCGTTCAACACCTGTTGTGGAAGAAAGGCGCTTTTGGATCAGCAGAGGGCGCAGTGGAAATAAATAAAATAAAGCTATACCCGAGAGCCCAGGGCACGCTGGGTCATGGGGAACGCCATAAAACCGTCACAAACACTCAAAGCACAGGCAGGCGGTGAGACGATCAAAACGCGGGAGTAACCAACTAGACCTCGTCCTCAGCAAGCTACCTGTCGCAGCTGCGTCTGTTGATGACAGTATTGCTCGGAGTGAGTACTGCACAGTCCTTGTGGAGACCAAATGCTGTCCACACACTGAAGATACCCACCATCGTGTCGTGCGGCACTACCACCGTGTTCAGTGGGATAGAATCAGAACAGATCTAGTAGATCGAAATTGGGCATCAATAAGGCGCGGTGTGCCATCGGCAGTAGCAGAATTGTATTCCACCAAAATCAGTAAACTCTTGGCCCTAAGTCCTCCATCTCCATTAAGGCAGGCAACCAACCCTGGTCAATGAGTAAAGTAGTAGATCCAACCTGGCCAATTAACTTCCTATCAGCTTACACTCTATCTTCAGCAAAGTGAGTCATCAACAGTACTCTCCAGCCGCAATTATTAACCAATAAGGGATGGAAGTGACGTTAGAGCTGTACAGAGATCTGGTAAGAACCCATCTGGAGCAGTGCATTCAGATCTGGGCACCGCACCTACGGAAGGATATTTTGGCCTTGGAGGGGCTGCAGCGCAGATTCACCAGAATGATATCGCTGCTAATACGGCTAAATTTCTTCAAACAATTCAAGCACATTTGTCAGATGTGACCTCCTTTACTGGAAGCCGTGTTGAGTATCTCTAATGGGCTCTTCTCTTCCCCAGTGATTTTAAGCAGCATCTCTTAGGATCCCCTCAAGCATCTTCCCTGTTACCAAGGTCACACTGATGTGCCTGTATCTCACTGGCTCTGATTTCTCACCGTTTTGGAAAGTATGAACTACGTGAGCCACCGTCCAAGCTCAGGGAACAATCACTGACTCTATTGAACTGTTGAATAGACGGACGCGCGGCTCACAGAGCCTCCGTCACATCTCTTTAACACCCTTGGGTGGATATCAACTGGACCTGGAGCACCATCTATTTTCAGATTTCCTATTTTACCCACGATGACAATCCCATTCCATTTTAATATTTATTGTCGACAGCACATTCCACAGCTGGAATCTGAGCATCATCCACAGGAGTGTAAACTGATGCAAAATTGTCATTTAACAGCAATGACTTAGCATTGGAATCTGTTTCAATCTGTCCTGAACTGCGTTTCATTGGCCCGAAACCAGCTTTAAACGTTTTCTAACTCTTGATTTAGCTGGAAAACATTTTGCTCTTATTACCACAAATGTGCACTATCTTCTTTTCCAGAGATCTCTTAACTTCTCTGATGGCTGCCCCTGTCTCCCTCAATTATGGGTAATTTTTGTCCCGAATCTCCTGCAAACTGAATCCTTCTTGCTCTGAACTGGGTTCACTGAAAACCAGTTCAGGGAGTCATGCATCAATCGCCCCCAGACCTACACAGGCTGGTAAAACCCCAGAAGGCTCCTTAGTGAGGATTCCTGTGTTTCCTCGCCATGTATTTGTCTAGATACCGAACCATAGCTTTCTTACTGTCCACTCCTGGAGGCCCCACTCCCTGATCCTACAACCTTCAGCAGGGTCAGTGGTGGAGTTCCGCAGCGGGAATGATCCCAGATTAACTGTCGGGATAACACTCCCGTGGATTTTCAGGGTCGTGTATTTCAAGTGATACTGGTGTCAAACATGTACACATCAATAAAACAGGGTGTTCCTGGAAACACGCGGCAGGTCCTTCTTTATCTGGAGAGGAAGTGTCAGTTATATAATTGTACCAGCCTATACCGAAGGTACTGCGTGATGGTGGGGATCGGCCCCCAGTCATTGTCCGCCCCCCAGTTCCTTGCCAAGTGGTAATACTGAGCTGTGAGCCTATACTGAAGGTGCTGTGTGATGGTGGGGGCCGGCCCCAGTCACTGTTTGCCCTCCAGTACCTTGCCAAGTGGTAATTCTGATCTGTGAGCCTATACTGAAGGCGCTGAGTGATGGTGGGGTTCGACCGCAGTCACTATTTGCCCTCCAGTACCGTGGCAAGTGGTAATTCTGAGCTGTCAGCCGATACAGTGAGCTGCCAGAATTTCGACCATGGGGAGCAGCACCGGCGCCGTTCCTTGCTGATTCTGTCCGTCAAAGCTGAGCCAATGGTAGCACAGCAACAGCAACTTACATTTACATATCGCCCTTAACGTAGTAAAACGTCCCAAGCGCTTCAGAAGAGCCAAATCAGTCAAAAATCGACACTGAGCCAAAGAAGGAGACATTGGAACCGGTGAACAAAAGCTTGGTCAAAGATATTAGGACCTCGGCGACTGAAGGCAAGGCGGCCAATGGTGGAGCGAAGGCAGTGGGGGTTGTACAAGAGGCCAGAGTTGGAGAAGTGCAGAGTTCATACAATCCTAGAATGATACAGCACAGAAGGAGGCAATTGGCCCATGGTGCCAGTGCCGGCTCTTTGAAAGATCATTTCAATTTAGTGCCAATCCCCTGCTCTTTCCCCATAGGCTTAGCCCTGCTATCTTTTTTTTGCCAATTCAAGTATTTACCCAATTCCCTTTGGAAAGTTACTATTAAATCTGCTTCCACCGCCTTTCCAGGCAGCGCATTCCAGGTCCGAAGAACTTGTTGCATGAATATTTTCCCCTCCTGTCACCTCTGGTTCTTTCACCAATTACATTAAATCTGTGTCCTCTGGTTTCCGACCCTCCTGACACTGGAGCGAGCTTCACCTGATTGAGAGTGTTGTGGGGCTGTAGGAGGTCACAGAGAATGGGATTGATGAGCCCATGGAGGGATTTGAACAAGAGGATGAGAGTTTAAAAGGCTAAAGCCACCAGCCGTCTCTCCCAGTACAGAATGTGACTCAGTACTAACAGGAAGGATGTTACTTTAAATCCTAAATGTGCAATAAGGCGAGACCTTGTCCGTCTAAATATCACAAACTGATGCATAATGAAGGGAAATCAATCGCTGCACCTTTAACGAACAGCAACACGTAAAGACGGAAATGAATGACCTTTAAACACCTGGTCCATTTGGCACTGAAGTGTCTGAAACTCATAATAGGAACTCCAGAAAAAGACAATACTGATAAATATTAAACCGTTACCTTGACAAAGGACATCTTGAATTACCCTTTAAAAGATAAATAGTTTAACAGGGGTTCACACTGACTCACCTGACTGTTCGACTCAAGCACCACGATTGGTTGCAGAAAACGCTGCTCCCTTGGCCCTACCGGCATCTGAGCTCTCCTCCTGTTCGTTCCCAGGGCAATGCATCACCACTCGCCAACCTGGGCAACACGGTGGCATAGTGGTTAGCACTGGTGCCTCACAGCGCCAGGGACCCGGGTTCGAATCTGACCTCGGGTGACTGTCTGTGTGGAGTTTGCACATTCTGCGTGGGTTTGCTCCGGTTTCCTCCCACAGTCCAAAAATGTGCGGGTTAGGTTGATTTGGCTATGATAAATTGACACTTAGTGTTAGGGGGGGGATTAAATATGTGGGGTTATGGGGATAGGATGGGATATGTTCGAGGGAATTAAATACGTGTGGTTACAGGGGTAGGGTGGGATATGTGCACTGTGGGGATGAAAGCAGGGACAGGGTACTGGATTTGGATGATCAGCCATGATCGTATTGAATGGTGGAGCAGGCTCGACGGGCCGAATGGCCTACTCCTGTTCCTAGATTCTATGTTTAACCTTACTCTGCAGATGAGGTGCAGGGGCTCAGAGGAAGAAAATAAATGAGGCCTTGAATCTGAGTTGGGAAATTCAATTAGAGAAACATGATTCAATTCATAAACTAAACTATTTCAAATCAAATCGAACGAATTGTTGGAATTAATATATTCCTTTTGTGCCAAGTGGGAAACAAGTGATGTCTGGCCTGTGCAGGAGTGTTTGTGCTCTGTTACACTGCGTGTTCCAGGCTCTCCGCTCAAAGTGCGCTTCTTTCAGCTCACGGTCTCATTCACACATGCAACTGACTGGATTAACCTCGCCCTTCTAAAACCCATCACAGAAATATCAGCATTCGGTGTTTAGTTGCGATAAACCTTAAAAAAAACACCTGTTAAGCTTCTGCTGGAGTATTGTGTTCAATTATGGGTGCTGCATTTTGGGAAGGATGTCAAGCAGAGGCTGAAGAAGAGGTTTAGTATAATGTTACCAGGAATGAGGGACGTCAGTTCTGTGGAGAGAGACTGGAGAAGCTGGAATTGTTCTCCTTCGAGCAGAGAAGATTAAAAATACATTTAGCAATATATCCAAACTAGAGTGAGGAAGAGAGTGTTTTTGTAGCCAAGACACGCGACACTGTGCGGCCCCTGACCAGTTATCAATGTCCCAGACCATGACTGTGATGGTCTCTGTATTTAAATTTAATGTCAAGAATCAACATGCGTGTGTATGTCGAAGGAATGGTGTTGTCTGTATTCCGGACGGAGAAATTAATTGCCCATTGCCCAGTACTGACATGGGAGGGATTTACTCTGGCGGATTTACCCAGGTGGCGGACCTGGGTGGAGTGACATTGGCGAGGCGGCGGCAATAAAAGGCGGCAGCGATCAGGTAGGCCCACCGAGGCGGCGGACCTGGGTGGAGCGACAACGGCGACTCGGCGGCAGGGACAATGTAGGCCCACAGAGGCGGCGGACCTGGATGGAGCGACAGCGGCGAGGCGGCGGCAATAAAAGGCGTCAGCGACCAGGTAGATCCACATAGGCGGCGGACCTGAGTGGAACAACAGCGGCGAGGCGGCGGCAATAAAAGGCTGCAGCGAACAGCAAGGCCACAGAGGCGGCGGACCTGGGTGGAGCGACAGCGGCCAGGCAGCGGCAATAAAAGACGGCAGCGACCAGGTAGACCCACCAATCTGAGCCCCGAGAGCGGGAGAGAGAGAAGTAAAAAATAATCAAAGGCAGACGTCACCAGAAAGCAGGGAAGTGATTGGTTTGGTGAGTATTTCTCTTTTTCTCCATTTTCCAAACTTAAATTTTGTGGTTTATAGTTTCTTGATTCTCTATGGTGGAGCGGGGACAGATGATAAACAAGGGCCCTATATCATTTAATTATAGTATAATTGGTGGGATTGATTTGATTTAATATAATTTCAGTTAATTAAAGGCTAAGTCATGGCAACACTGCTCGGCGCCGTGGTATGCTCCTCCTGCACTATGTGGTAAATCGGGGACATTTCCTGTGTCCCTGACGACCATGTGTGCAGGAAGTGTATCCAGCTGCAGCTACTGGCAGACCGCATTGTGGCGCTGGAGCTGCGAATGGATACATACTGGAGCATTCGCGATGCTGAGGACCTCGTGGATAGC
The DNA here is from genome assembly GCA_030390025.1 of Squalus acanthias. Classification (NCBI taxonomy): domain Eukaryota; kingdom Metazoa; phylum Chordata; class Chondrichthyes; order Squaliformes; family Squalidae; genus Squalus; species Squalus acanthias. The sequence continues at coordinate 1,275,026 of JASTWF010000032.1, read as the reverse complement.
ACGTTTAACCAGTTGGTCATACCGCAGTTAAAGTTTGCACAGGCAGAAAGGGAATGGGTGAACACCAGGCAGAGTAGTAGGCGCAGGCAGGTAGTGCAGGAGTCCTCTGTGGACATCCCCCTCTCAAACAGATATACCGCTTTGGATACTGTTGAGGGGTAGGCAGCAGCAGCCAACTTCCTGGCACCAGGGGTGGTTCTGCTGCACAGGGCGGGAGGACGAAGAGGGGTAGAGCTCCAGTGATAGGGGATTCTATTGTAAGGAGAATAGATAGGCGTTTTTGCGGCCGCAAACGGGACTCGAGGATGTTGTGTTGCCTCCCTGGTGCAAGGGTCAAGGATGTCTCAGAGCGGCTGCAGAACATTTTGGAAGGAGAGGGTGAACAGCCAGTTGTCGTGGTGCATATAGGTACCAAGGATATAGGTAAAAAACTGGATTAGATCATAAAAGCTGAATATAGGGAGTGAGGAGTTAAATTAAAAAATAGGACCTCAAAGGTAGTAATCGCAGAATTGCTACCAGTGCCACGTGCTAGTCAGAGTAGAAATAGAAGGATATTTCAGATGAATACGTGGCCAGAGGACTGGTGCAAGGGGGAGGGATTCAAATTCCTGGGACTTTGGAACCGGTTCTGGGGGAGGTGGGACCAGTACAAATCGGACGGTTTGCACCTGGGCAGGACTGGGACCGATGTCCTTGGGGGAGTGTTTGCTAGTGCTCTGGGGGAGGGTTTAAACTAAAATGGAAGGGGGTTGGGAACCTGAGCAGGGAGACAGAGGAAAGGGAAACAAGGAATAGAAGCAAAAGCCAGGAAGGAAAATAAAACAAAGGTGTCAGTCAGAGAAATCAAGGGTTTAAATCAAACTTGGCCACAGTAAATATTAATTCTAAAAGGTCTAAGAGCGTTAAAAAAAAAGCCAGGAGGCTTTGTGTGTTAATGCGAGAAGCATTCGTAATAATGTGCATGAATTAGCTGCGCAAATAGAGGTCCACGAAGATGATATGATTGGGGTTACGCATACATGGCTCCAGGGTGACCAAGGCTGGGAACTCAACATACAGGGCTATTCAATATTCAGGAAAGATAGGCAAAAAGGAAAAGAAAGTGGGGTATCATTTCTGGTTAAAGTGGGGATTAACACAATTGTAAGGAAGGATATTAGCTCTGATGATGTGGAATCTGTATGGGTAGAACTGAGAAATACCTAGCGGCAGAAAACGCTAGTGGAAGTCGTGTATAGGCCCCCAAACAGTAATACGGAGGTTGGGGATGGCATTAAAAGGGAAATTAGTGAAACGTGCAATAAGAGCAGAACAGTTATCATGGGCGACTTTAATCTACATATAGTTTAGGCTGAACAAATTAGTAACAATACTATGGAGGACGAATTCCTGGAGTGTATATGGGATGGTTTCCTGTAACAAAATGTCGAGGAACCAACTAGAGATCAGGCCATCTTAGACTGGGAATTATGTAATGAGAAAGGATTCATTACCAATCTTGTTGTGCGAGGCCCCTTGTGTCGGTGCGATCATAATATTATAGAAATCTTCATTAAGATGGAGAGTGAAGTAGTTGACTCAGAGACTATGGTCCTGAATTTAAATAAAGGTCACTACGATGGTATGAGGCGCTGTTGGGGAGGGTTTAATCTAGCTTGGCAGCAGAATGGGCACCAACCAGTATATAGGATTAGAAAGGAGGAATAAGGTGCATAAAAGAGTGAGTGTGTTGGATAGTACTAGAGACTGAAGTTCTACCATATTAGATAGGAGCAGACTTATAAAGACTAGGACAAATTTAAATTTGTTTCGAATGCCTGTACGTAAAGGCACAAAGTGTGGTGAATAAGGTTGTTGAGCTAAAAGCACAATTAGCTGTGTGGCAATATGATGTTGTGTCAATAACAGAAACCTGACTTAAAAACGATGAGGACTGGTCACTTAATCTTCAAGGGTCCAAGGTGTTCAGAAAAAATAGGGAAGGAAAAAAGGGATGTGGCGTGGCAGGTCTGATTAAGGAAGACATTGTAGTTTTGGAAAGGGAGGATGTTCTTGAGGGGACAAGGACAGAATCCATTTGGTTACAGTTGAGGAGAAAAAATGGTATATCACACTATTGGGTTATTCTATAGGCCTCCAAATAGTGAGAGGGAGGTAGACGAGCAAATCTGCAGGGAAATCGCAGAGATATGCAAGAGCTATGGGGCCGAAAATTGATCCCGGGACGCGAGAGTACGCACTGCATACTCTCGCGTATTCCCACTCCAATTGCCGGTTTTCTGCATGCCCTGCGCATGCGCTGAAAACCGGCACTTGCTCTTCCGAAAAGGGGGCGGGGCCTGAGTGCATCGCGTGCGCGCTACAGGCTGCGCGCACGCTGTTCACTTCATGCTTTGGACGCGCAGGTAAGTAGGGAAGATTTTGGAAATGTAAAAAGGAGTAAGACCCGCTTTTAAGAAGGTAAGTAGTGAATTAGGTATTTTTTTGAATTTTTTTTACAGGTATATCTTTTTTATAGACTTTAAAGACAGGTAAGTTTATTTTTATAACTTTTTAAAAGATTTAAAAAATTTTCAAAAATTTAATTTTTTATTTAAAATGGTTAATTTAATTAACTGTACTTATTTTATTAATGTGATGGTTTTTTTTTTATTTAATTGAGGTTTAGCTGTTATTTTGGGGGGGTGTATGATTTATAAGTCTCACAGCCATGCTGTGAGACTTATGAATGGAAGATGGTGTGCTGCCATTGGCTCTAACTGAGTCACGTGATCCCACAGCTCGCACGAATTCACTACGCCGCTGGGATACGCAAGCCCAGCACAGCTGATGTCTGGAACATCAAGTTCGTGCGAGCTGGATCAGAAAAAGCATAAGCGAGGTGAGACATCGCGGGGAAGGCTTACCCCCGCGGGAACAGAGCGAGATCAATTTCTGGGCCATAGTGTGGTGATAGTGGGGTACTTCAATTACCCAAATATCAATTGGGAAAATGCTAGGGTAATGAGAAAGGTGGGGAGGAAATTCTTAAATGTGTTCAGGATAATTTCCTTCACCAGTATGTTCTCGGCTCAACTAAGAAGGAGGCATTGTCGAATCTGGTGCTGGGGAATGAGGTGGGCCAGGTCGATCAAGTGTCTGTGGGACAACACTTGGGTACGAGTGATCATCGTATCATAAGATTTAGATTAGCAATGGAGAGGATCAAGGAACAATCTAGAGTGAATCTTCTAAACTGGAATAGGGCTAACTTCAAATGGATGCGAAAGGATCTAGCCAGTGTAAAATGGAACCAGAGACTGACAGGAAAAACTGTAATGGAACAATGGGTGATCCTTAAGGAGGAGATGTTCCAAGTACAGGCTAGGTGCATTCCAAGAAGAGGGAAGGGAACCAAAGCAAGGGCTCCTTGGATGACGAGGGAGATAGATAAGATGATGAAACAAAAAAGAGGGTGTATGATGCATGACAGGTGAAATCTTCAAGGGAGAACCAGGCCAAATACAATAAGTTAAGAGGGGAAGTGAAGATGAAAATAAGATTGGCAAAGAGAATATGATAGCAGAATGGCGGTTAACTTAAAAGGGAACCCAACATGGCATGCAAACAGTAAGCGGAAAGTAAGAGGAGGGGTTGGGCCTATTGGGGGCAACGAAGGTGACATATGCTTAGAGGCGCAGAGCAAGGCTAGAATACTCATTGACTACTTTGTATCGGTGTTTACTAAGGAGGTGGATGCTGACAAAATATCTGCAGAAGTGGAAAAGTTAGAAGCAATGGAAGGGTTGAAAATTGATAGAGAGGATACACAAGAAAGGCTGGGTATGCTTGGAGTGGGTAAGTTAGCTGGTCCGGATGGCTTGCATCCCAGGTTGCTAAGGGAAGTGAGGGTGGAGATAGTGGAAGGGCTTGCTATAATTTTCCAATCTTCCCTGAATGCGGGGAAGATGCCCGAGGATTGTAAAGTGGCAAAAGTGACACCATTGATCAAGAAAGGGTGTAAGGGCAATCCCAGTAACTACAGGCCGGTCAGTTTAACATCAATGGTGGGTAAAGTTTTAGAAACGATAATCAAGGAAAAAGTTAACGAGCACTTGGAGAGGTTTAAGCTAATTAAGCAGAACCAACACAGATTTGTTAAAGGCAGATCATGTTTGAATAATCTAATTCAGTTTTCTGCTGAAGTAACGGAGGATTGATGAAAGGAATACAATGGATGTTGTCTGCATGGATTTTAGGAAGGCGGTTGACAAAGTACCACATAGAAGGCTGGTTAACAAAATTGAGGCTCACGGATAAGTGGGTCAGTGGCAAATGGATAAGGAATTGGCTTAAGGACACAAAACAGCGAGTTCTGGTAAATGGCTGTTTTTCAGACTGGAGGATGGTAGACAGTGGTGTTTCCCGAGGGTCAGTGCTTGGGCCACTGCTTTTTTTGATGTATATATAAATAATCTGGATATTGGAATACAGAGTAGAATTTCTAAATTTGCCGATGATACCAAACTTGGGTGTGTGACGAACAGTGAGGATGATACCAATCGATTGGAACAGGACATAGAAAGGCTACCAGAATAGGCATACAAGTGGAAGATGGAATTTAACAGAGAGAAGTGTGAGGTGATGTATTTTGGCAGAAGGAACAGGGAGAGGCAATATACACTTAATGACACCGTTTTAAAGAGTGTGCAGGGACAGAGGGATCTGGCAGTTAACGTGCATAGGTCCCTGAAGGTGGCAGGACATATTGAGAGAGTGGTTGGCAAAGCATACGGGATCTTGGGCTTCATAAATAGAGGTATTGAGTTCAAAAGTAGAGAAGTTATGCTGAACATTTATAAAGTGCTGGTTAGGACACAACTGGAGTATTGCGTCCAGTTCTGGTCACCAAAATTTAGGAAGGATACGAAGGCCCTTGAGAGGGTGCAGAGGAGATTTACCAGAATGGTTCTGGGGATGGAGGATGTTAGCTATAAGGACAGGTTGGAGAAGCTGGATTTGTTTTCTTTAGAGATAAGGAGTTTGAGGAGTGATTTAATATAGGTGTCCAACATTATGACGGGGATAGGCTGGACGGGGAAAGGCTGTTCCCACTAATTGATGGTACAAGGACTAGGGGACACAGATTTAAGGTTTTGGGCAACAGATACGGGGGGATGCGAGGAAAAAAAACATTACGCAGTGAGTGCTGAGGATATGGAACTCGCTGCCGATGGAAGTGTTAGAAAAGGAGACACTCAATGTTTTCAAGGAGAGACTGGATAGGCACTTGGGGAGGGTTTAAACTAAAAGGGCAGGGTGTTGGCAACCTGTGCAGGGAGACAGAGGAACGGGAAGCAAGGATAGAAACACAAGACAGGAAGGAGAAAAGCAAAAGTGGAAGGCAGAGAAATAAATGTTGTAAATCAAACATGTCCACAGTAAACAATAATTCTAAATGGTCTAAGAGTGTTAAAAAACAAGCCTGCCGGCTCTGTGTTTTAATGCGAGGAGCATTCGTAATAAGGTGGATAAATTAGCTGCACAAATAGATGTAAACGGATATGATATAATTGGGATTATGGAGACATGGCTCCAGGGTGACCAAGGCTGGGATTTCAAACATCCAGGGGTATTCAATATTCAGGAAGGACAGGCAAAATAGAAAAGGAGGTGGGGGGATTTTGCTGGTTAAAGAGGAGATTAACACAATAGTAAGGAAATATATTATCTCTGATGATGTGGAATCTGTATGGGTAGAGCTGAGAAATACCATGGGGCAGAAAACATTAGTGGGAGTTGAATACAGACCCCCAAACAGTAATGCTGAGGTTGGGGATGGCATTAAACGGGAATTTAGAGATGCTTGCAATAAGGGCACAGCAGTTATCATGGGTGACATTAATCTACATATAGATTGGGCTAACCAAATTCGTAACAATACTGTGGAGGAGGAATTCATAGAGTGTGTACGGGATGGTTTCCTGGACCAATATGTCGTGGAACCAACTGGAGATCTGGCCATCTTAGATTGGGTATTATGTAATGAGAAAGGATTAATTCGCAATCTTGTTGTGCTAGGCCCCTTGGGTCGGAGCGATCATAATATGATAGAATTCGTCATTAAGATGGAGAGTGAAGTAGTTTACTCAGAGATTAGGGTCCTGGTTTTAAATAAAGGAAACTACGATGGTATTAGGCGCGAGTTGGGTAGGATTGATTGGGAATGTCACCCAAAGGGTTGACGGTTGATAGGCAATGGCAAACATTCAAAGATCGCATGAATGAACTACAGAATTTGTTCAACCCAGTTTGGCATAAAAATAAAACAAAAAAGGTGACTCAACCGTGGCTAAAAAAGGAAATTAGGGATAGCATAAGATCCAAGGAGAGGACCTATAAATTGGCCAGAAAAAGCAGAAAAAATGAGGATTGGGAGCAGTATAAGATTCATGAAAGAAGGACAAACGGATTAATTAAGAATGGAAAAATAGAGTATGAGAGTAAGCTTGAAGGTAACATAAAAACGGACTGTAAAATCTTTTATAGATATGTGAATAGAAAAAGATTGGTGAATTCAAGCGTAGGTCCCTTGCAGTCAGAATCAGAGGAATGTATAATGGGGAAGAAAGAAACGGCCGGCCAATTACATACATACTTTGGTTCTGTCTTCACAAAGGAGGACACAAATAACCTCCCAGAGATGTCGGTGAACATAGGATCTAATGAGAGGGAGGAACTGAAATAAATCAATATTTATAGGGAAATAGTGTAAGGGAATTTGACGGGATTGAAGGCCGATAAATCCCCGGGGCTGAATAATTTACATTCTAGGGCACTTAAGGAAGTGGCCCTAGAAATAGTAGATGCATTGCTGGTCATCTTCCAAAATTCTATAGAATCTGGAACAGTACCCATGGATTGGAGGGTAGCTAATGTTACCCCACTATTTAAAAAAGGTGGTAGAGAGAAAACGGGGAATTAAGCCTGACATCGGTAGTGGGGAAAATGCTGGAGTCCATTATAAAAGAAGTAATAGCAGAGCACTTAGAAAACAGTGACAGGATCGGACAAAGTTAACATGTATTTACAAAAGGTAAATCGTGCTTGATTAATCTACTGGAAATTTTTGAGGAAGAAACTGGTAAAATAGATATGTCAGAAACAGTGGATGTGTTGTATTTGGACTTTCAGAAGGCTTTCGATAAGGTCCCGCATAAGAGATTAGCGTGTAAAGTTAAGGCACATGGGATTGGGGGGCAAGGTATTGACTTGGATCGAGAACTGGTTGGCAGAAAGAAAACAAAGCGTTGGAATAAATGGGTATTTTTCCGAGTGGCAGACAGTGACTAGTGGGGTACCGCAGGTATCGGTCCTAGGACCCCAGCTATTCACAATATATATAAATGATCTAGACGAGGGATTGGATGTAATATCTCCAAGTTTGCAGACGACACAAAGCTGTGTGGGACTGTGTGCCGTGAGTAGGATGCCGAGAAACTCCAGTATGATTTGGACAGGTTGGGTGATTGGGCAGAAGCATGGAAGATGCAATGTAATGTGGATACATGCGAGGTCCACTTTGGTGTCAAAAACAGAAAGGCAGATTAATTTCTGAATGGCAATAGATTGGGAGAAGGGGAAGTGCAACGAGACCTGGGTGTCCTTGTGCACCAGTCGCTGAAGGTAAGCATGCATGTGCAGCAGACGGTTAAGAAGGCAAATGGTATGTTGGCCTTCGTAGCGAAAGGGTTCGAGAACAGGAACAAGGATGTCTTGCTCCAGTTGTACAGGGTCTTGGTGAGATCACATCTTGAGTATTGTGTGCAGTTTTGGTCGCCTTATCTGAGGAAGGATGTTCTTGCCATGGAGGGAGTGCAGCGAAGATTCACCAGGCTGATACATGGGATGGCAGGAATGACGTATGAGGAGAGATTGGGTCGATTGTGCTTATACTTGCTGGAGTTTAGAAGAATGAGAGGGGATCTCATTGAAACTTATAAAATTCTAACAGGACTGGCCAGACTAGACGCAGGAAGGATGTTCCCGATGGCCGGGAAGTCCAGAACTCGGAGTCATCGTCTAAGGATAAGGGGTAAGCCATTTAGGACTGAGATCAGGAGGAATTTATTCTCCCAGGGACTGGTGAACCTATGGAATTCTCTACCACAGAAGGCAGTAGAGGCCAATTCATTAAATATATTCAAGAAGGAGTTAGATATATTTCTTAAAGCTAAAGGGATCAAGGGATATGGAGAGAAGGCAGGGACAGGGTACTGAATTTGGATGATCATCCATGATCTCATTGAATGGCGGAGCAGGCTCGAGGGGCTGAATGGCCTGCTCCTGCTCCTATCTTCAAACAAATCAAACAGTACCTCACCGATGAGCAAAACTGACATACCAAAGACCAGGAATGGAGCCGGAGTTCCCTTCTCTGTGTGTGGGCCTCAGTACCTCACCGACTGTGAACAACTGACATATGACAGGCCGGGAATGGTGCCAGAGCGCTCACTTCTCTGTGTTTGGGCCTCAGTACCTCACCGACTGTGAACAACTGACATATGACAGGCCGGGAATCGAGCCGGAGCGCTCCCTTCTCTGTGTTTGGACCTCAGTACCTCACCGACTGTGAACAACTGACATATGACAGGCCGGGAATCGAGACTGGACCCTTCCTTCCCTGAGTGTGGCTCAATACCTCACAGAATGAGAACAACTGAAACACCACAGCTCGGGATTGGAGCCTGAGCCCTTCCTTCTCTGTGTTTTGGACTCAGTACCACAGCGACTGTGAACAACTGACAGACCACAGGCCGGGATTTGCAGCCTTGGTCCTTCCTTCTCTGTGTGTGGGACTTAATACCTCACCGACTGTGAACAACTGACAAACCACGGGCCGGGAATGGAGCCTGAGCCCATCTTTCTGTGTGTGTGGGGCTCATTACCTCACCGACTGTAAACAATTGACATACCACAGGCCGGGAATGGAGTCAAAGCCACCAACCCTTCTGTTTGTGTGGGCCTCAGTACCTCACTGACTCTGAACAATTGACATTCTGAAGGGGGAGGGGGAACAGTCAGAGGTCGTGGTTCACATTTGTACCGACGACATGGATAGGAAGAGGGATGAGGTCCTGCAACAAGAATTTAGGGAGCTAGGTAGCAGATTAAAAAGCAAAACCTCAAAGGTTGTAATCTCTGGAATAATCCCGCTGCCACATGTTAGTGAATACAGGAATAGGAGGATAGATCTGATGAAAGCGTGGCTAAATAGTTGGTGAAGGAGGGAGGGCTTTAGTTTCCTGGATCACTGGGACTGCTTCGGGGAAGGTGGGACCTATACAAGTCAGACGGGTTGCACCTGAACCGGAACGGGACCAACATCCTTGCAGGGATGTTTGCGATTACAGTTGGGGGGGGGGGGGGGGGTGGTTAAACTAACTTGGCAGTGGGCTGGAATACGGAGTGGAGCTGTAGTAGGGGGTGATGCACAGCCCAATATAGAGGAAAAAACAAGTCAGCCTGTAAGGCAGAGCTAAAATGTAACGGCACAAAGGAGTATGGCAAGGCTGGATGGCTTTTATTTTAATGCAAGGAATCTTGCGAGTAAGGCAGATGAATTGAAGGTGTTGATGAACACATGGGAGTATGATGTTGTTGCTATCAGAGAGACATGGTTGAGGGATGGGCAGGACTGGCAGCTCAATATTCCGGGTTATAGAATCTTCAGACGAGACAGAGGGGGGTGTAAAAGAGGAGGGGGTTTCGCAATATTAATCAAGGAGTCATTTACTGCTGTAAGGAGGGATGATATCTTAGCAGGTTCCTCTAATGAGGCCATATGGGTAGAACTTAAAAACAAAAAGGGTGCAAGCACTTTGCTGGGTGTGTACTATAGACCCCCAAACAAGCAGGGGGAGATAGAGGAACAGACATGTAAGCAAATCTCCGAGAAGTGTAGAAAAAATAGGATACTAATAGTAGGGGATTTCAACTTCCCCAATATTAACTGGGAAAGTCAGAGTGTGAAAGGTTTGGAGGGTGCGGAATTCATAAAGTGCATCCAGGAGAGCTTTTTAAGCCAGCATGTAGAAAGTCCTACAAGAGAGGGGGTAAGTACTGGACCTAATTCTAGGGAACATAGCCGGGCAAGTGTTAGAAGTGTCAGGAGAGATCATTTTGGTGACAGTGATCATAATTCGGTGAGATTTAAGGTAGTCATGGAAAAAGACAAAGATGGACCGGAAATAAAGGTTTTAAATAGGGGGAAGGCCGATTTTAACATGATAAGGCAGGATCTGGCCAAAGTGGACTGGGATCAGCTACTTGCAGGAAAATACACATCAGAGCAATGGGAGTCTTTCAGAAAGGAAATAGAGAGAATACGACGTCAACATGTTCACGTAAAGGTCAATGCTGGAAACAACAAGCCCAGGGAACCCTGGATGTCAAGGGATATACAAGAATGGATTAGAAAAAAAGGGAGGCTTTTGGCAGATACAAATGACTAAAACAGTGGAAGCCCTAGAGGAGTATAAAAAGTGCAGGAGGGTACTTAAAAAATAAATTAGGAAAGCGGAGAGGGAGCATGAAAAAACACTGGGGGGCAAAATAAAGAAAAATCCCAAGGTGTTTTATAAGTATATTAAGGGCAAGAGGATAATCAGGGAAAGAGTAGGGCCCATTAGCGACCAAAGTGGCAATCTGTGTGTAGAGCCAGAAGATGTAGGTGCCAGAGGACTGGAGGACAGCTAACGTAGTACCATTATTCAAGAAGGGTAGTAGGGAGAAACCAAGAGATTACAGGCCAGTGAGCCTAACATCAGAGGTAGGGAAATTATTGGAAACAATTCTGAGGGACAGAATTGGTCTCCACTTGGAGAGGATGGGATTAATCAGGAATAGTCAGCATGGCTTTGTCAGGGGGAGATCATGTTTAACCAATGTGATTGAATTTTTCGATGGCTGACAAGGTGTGTGGATGAGGGTAGTGCAGTTGATGTAGTCTACATGGACTTCAGTAAGGCTTTTGACAAAGTCCTACATTGGAGACTGATCAAGAAGGTAAGAGCCCATGGGATCCTGAGCAATTTGGCAAATTGGATCCAAAATTGGCTTAGTGGTAGAAGGCAGAAGGTGATGGTCGAAGGTTGTTTTTGTGACTGGAAGCCTGTGTGCAGTGATGTACCGCAGGGATCGGTGTTGGGTCCTTTGCTGTTTGTACTGTATATTAATGATTTAGATATGAATGTCGGAGGTATGATCAGTAAGTTCGCAGATGACACGAAAATTGGTGGAGTGGTAAATAGCGAGGAGGGAAGCCTCAGGCTACAGGACGATATAGACGGGTTGGGTAGATGGGCAGAAGAGTAGCAAATGAAATTTAACCCTGAAAAGTGTGAGGTGATGCATTTTGGGAGGTTAACAAGGCAAAGGAATACACAGAGTGTTCGGACCCTAGGAAGGACAGCGGATCTGAGGGACCATGATGTGCATGCACATAGATCCCGGAAGGCAGCAGAACAGGTAGATAGGGTGTTTAAAAAGGCAGATGGGATACTTGCCTTCATTAGCCGAGGCATAGAATATAAGAGCAGGGAGTTTATGATGGAGCTGTACGAAATGCTAGTTGGGCCACAGTTGGAATACCGTGTGCATTTCTGGTCGTCACACTATAGGAGGGATGTGATTACATTGGAGAGGGTGCAGAGGAGATTAACCAGGATGTTACCTGGGCTGGAGCGCTTCAGCTATGAACAGAAACTGGATAGGCTGGGATTGTTTTCCTTAGAGCAGAGAAGGTTGAGTGAGTATCTGATTGAGATGCACAAAATTATGAGGGGCATAGATAGGGTAGATAGAAAGGAACGTTTCCCATTAGTAGAGGGGTCAATAACCAGGGGGCATAGTTTCAAGGTAAGGGGCAGGAGGTTTAGAGCGGATTTGAGGAGAAACTTTTTCACCCAGAGGGTGGTTGGAATCTGGAACTCACTGCCTGAAAGGGTGGTAGAGGGAGGAACACTCACAACATTCAAGAAGCATTTAGATGAGCACTTGTAACGCCATAGCTTACAAGGCTACGGACCAAGTGCTGAAAAATGGGATTAGAATAGTCGGGGCTTAATGCCGCCGCGGACAGATGGGCCGAAAATCCTCTTTCTGTGCTGTATAACTCTATGATTCTACGACTCTCTGACATACAACAGGCCGGGAATGGAGCCTGGGCCCTTCCTTCTCTCTCTGTCGGACTCAGTACCTCATAGAATGAGAGCAACTGACACACCACAGGCCAGTAATGGGAATTGGCCCTTCCTTCTCTCTCTGTCGGGCTCAGTACCTCACCGACTGACACACCTCAGGCCAATAATGGGCCTTGACCCTACCTTCTCTCTGTGTGGGGCTTAGTACCTCACCGTCTGTGAACAACTGACACACCACAGGCCGGGAATGGAGCCTGGGCCTCCCTTCTCTTTGTCTGGGGCTCAATACCTCACCGACTGTGAACAATTGTCATACCACAGGCCGGGAGTGAAGCCTCGGCCCTTCCTTCTCTCTATGTCGGGCTCAGTACCTCACCAACTGTGAAGAAGTGACACAGCACAGACCGGGTATGGAGCCTTGGCCCTTCCTTCTGTGTGTCTGCGGCTTAGTACCTCACCGACTGTGAACAGCTGACACACCACAGGCCGGAACTGAAGCCTGGGCACTCCCTTCTCTGTGTGGGCCTCAGTACCTCATTGACTTTGAACAACTGACATACCGCAGGCCGGCAATGGAGCCTGAGCCATTCCTCCCCTGTGTGTGGGGCTCAGTGCCTCTCCGAATGTGAACAACTGATACACCACAGGCCGGGAATGGAGTCTGAGCCCATCCATCCCTTCTCTGTGTGTGGGCCTCAATACAACACCGAATTTGAACAACTGACACATCACAGGCCGTGAATGTGGCCTGGGCACTTCCTTCTCTGTGTGCGGGGCTCAGTCTCTCATCGACTGGGAACAAGTAACACACCACAGGCCGGGAATGGAGCTTGGGCCCTTCCTTCTCTGTGTGTGGGCCTGAAAACCTCACCGACTGTTAATAACTGACATCCCACAGGCCGCAAATGAAGCCTGATCTCACCCTTCCCTGTGTGTGGATCTCAGTGGTCGAGCTATCCAATTAGTTCTAATTCCCTTCTCTTTCCTATAGCTCTGTAATTTTTTTCATTCCGGTAGTTGTCCTCTTCCCTTTTGAAAGTCACTGTTCAATCTGCTTCCGCCACCGCTTCAGGCAGGGCAAACCAGATCACAACAACTCGCTGTTTAAAAAATGTGGCCTAACGTCACTTCTGGTTCTTTTACAATGACCTTAAATCTTTGTCCTTTGGTTACCGACACTTCTGTCACTGCAAACAGGTTCTCGTTATATACATTATCAAACCATTCATGATTTTAACCACCTCTGTCAAATCCTCTCTTATATTCTTCTGCTCTAAGGAGAACAACCCCAGCTTCTGCAGTCTCTCCAGATCACAGAAGCCCCTCATCCCTGGAGCATTCTGGTAAATCCCCTCACAGACTTATCTGCCCTAAGGAGAACAACCCCAACTTCTGCAGTCTCTCCAGATGACAGAAGCTCCTCATCCCTGGTCCCATTCTGGTAAATCTCTTCTGTTCATTCTGAACTCTCATCATTAATTAAAATGAAATATGTATAAGGAAAACACGCACAGAATAAAAAAGGAGAGATAAATAAGAACTGAACAAAGTTTTTGGAATGTGAAAAGAACGGAAGATCTGAGTTTTATTATCGATCAGTGAGAGGAATGCATCTCTCTCTCGGGATTGTCTGGGTCGGTTTACTGATAAAGCTGGTTCATGGAGAGGACGCTGTTCATGGGTTGTAGAAGAAGACGAGCCCCTGGGGAAAAGCCAACACCTGCCGACCTACAACAGGCAGGGAGGGAGGATTCAGATAGGCCCGTCTAGCTCAGTCACCAGAGAATGAACCTCTTATTCCCAGAGTCGTGGGATTTAAACCGCCCGTTGGGCGGTCTGTGCTTTTTATGTTTTAGGCTGATTTCACCGGCGATCTCCAACTCTGAATTCCTGGGCAAAGAGTGCAAGGTGAGTATGATATAAATGAGATTTAGCAGCAGGATCTGGAAGTCTCTCTCTGATTGGGGTCTGTTTCCAACATCTCGCTGCTAAAGATTGAATGTTATTTAATTTCTGCTGCAGCTCGCGGTCAGTTCGGCTCAGAGTGACTTTGAGACTGTCTCGCCTTCACATCTCATCGCTGCAAAGAAATTGTAATGTGTACAGTTCTGGTCTCCTTACCTAAGGAAGGATATACTTGTCTTAGACTGGGTGCAACAAAGGTTCACTAGATTGTTTCCTGGGACGAGAGAGCTGTCCCGTGAGGAGGGATTGAGTAAAATGAGACTTTTTTCTCCGTTGTTTAGAAGAGTGAGAGGCAAAGTCATTGAAACGTATAAAATTCATAGAGAACTTGAACCTTCCGACTCAGAGGCGAGTGCGCTCCCACCTGAGCCACGGCAGACACTTGGCGATTCAGACAACCTCGTGGACTGTGGTCTCTTTGTCACTTTATAATGAATGTTCTTCTACCATTCCTGCTGACGAGTTTTCCAGTCACTTTCAATTCTCTCTCCCCCATGGTTACACAGACTGACGTTAACAGAGAACGCCTGTGTTGATAGCGGTTCCCCACAGACCGAGGCCTCCTTATCTGTAGCTTTCCAGACAGCCTGAATCACATTTTGGGCATTTGGTCTGGCTTCCCAGGAAGCATTCTTGAACAGTCAGTTTAACATTTCCTTTGTTGAATTAATACCTTTAAACAAAACTCAGCTCCTTCAGCAGGTCAGTAATCCATATCTCCAGCCAATCAATTAATATCCTTAAAAGCGGTATTGACATGTCTAAAATTCTTGTAGAGGAAGCGGATTGAAGAACATAAAATTTAAAAGCATTGAGTCCAACACTGAGAAGATCCGCTGTGAACAATGTACAAACCTGCGCGGGTGAAACACAGACATCACCCAACAGTATAATTTCTCAAATCACCGACCCTACACTGTGTGTTAAATCTCTGCAATGAATATTGCGCTACGTTCATGATATTCGATTTGCTGAAAAGTCATCAAATCGAAAAGAATTACAGGAATGATTAAAAAACATCTAAACCCCTCCGATATTTAATGCTTCGAAAACATGTTTACAAATTTGAAAACCCACGTTGCATTTTATTCATATTCATTGCGATTTCTGGTACCTCGTTAAGCCACAGGTACACAGTTGAGAAACTATTTACCTGTTCTGTATAACCTGACACTGAGCTGGCACTGTTCTCTAATCAATGTCATACAACAGCCCCAACACCATGAGCTCTTATTAGATTTGTTGGGTTAGATGATGGTCACTTGTTCAATTTCTGGCTCCTGTGTCAGATTAAACATGTTGTGTTTGGTCAGTCTCCTCTATTGCCTTAGGCCTGCCTCGCTAATTCACTTAATTTCAGAGTCGTGGATTTTAAGCCCCCTGTTGGACGGTTTGAGCTTTGAATGTTTCGGCTGGTTTCACAGGCGATCCCGAGATTAAAATTGCTGGGCAAAGAATTCAAGTTGTGTTTGATATAAATGAGATTCAACAAAAGTATCAGAAAATCATCCCTGATTCGGGCCTATCGCTCGAAACTCGCTGCTAAAGATTAAACTTACTTTTAATTTACCCGCAGCTCGGAATTAGTGCGGCTCACTGGAAATTCCGGCTCTCTCTCCCATCACAACCTATCGGTGCCGAGAAAACAACTGAGAATTTCGACTGTGTATAGTTTTGATCTCCATTTCTAAGTTTGGATATACTTTCTTTAGAGAGGATGCAACGAAGGTTCACTGGATTGATTGCTGGGACCAGAGAGCTGTCCCCTCAGGAGGGATATAGTAAAATGAGACTCTATTCTCCTGTGTTTAGAAGAGTGAGAGATAAACTCATACAAACGTATAATATTCATAGGGGGCATCGACCTTCCAACTCAGAGGCGAGTGCGGACCCACCTGAGCCACGGCAGACACTTGGCGATTCAGACAACCTCGTGGGCTGTGGTCTCTTTGTCACTTTATAATGAATGCTCTTCTACCATTCCTGCTGAGGAGCTTTCCAGTCACTTTCAATTCTCTCGCCCCCATGGTTACACAGACTGACGCTTCCAGACAGCACCTGTGTTGACAACAGTTTCTCACAGACTCTCGCGGCCTCCTTATCTGTAGCTTTCCAGAAAGACTGAATCACACTTTGGAGATTTGGTCAGGCTCTCCAGCAAGCCTTCTTGAACAGTCAGTTTAACATTTCCTTTGTTAAATTAATACCTTGAACCAAACTCAGCTCATTTAGCAGGTCAGTAACCCAGGTTTCCAGCCCATCATTTAGTATCCTTAAAAGCGGTATTGAAATGTCCCAAATCATTTTAGAGGAAGCGGATAGAAGAATCGAAAAAATTACAAACATTGAGTTCAACATTGAGCAGATCCGCTGCAACAAGGAACAAACCTGCACGAGGGAAACACAAACATCGCCCAACAGTTTAAACTCTCAAATCACCGACACTGCACTGTGTGTTAAATCTCTCCAATGAATATTGCGCTGCGTTCATGATGTTCAATTTGCTAAAAATTCATCAAATCGAAAAGAATTACAGGAATCATTAAAATAATCTAATCCCCTCCGATATTTAACGGTTATATAAAATGTTTAGAAAAGTAGAAAACACACTTTGCATTTTATTGATATTCAAGCGATGTGATTTCCATTACTGTGATTTCTGTGACCTCTTTAAGCTACAGGTACACAGTTGAGAAACTATTTCCCTGTTCTGTATTACCTGACACTGAGCTGGCACTGTTCCAGCAGAAACGGCACTCCCTGCAGTTCACATAGTCAAGAGTTTAAATCTTTGTCCATTTTTCGCCTTAATGAAGACTGAGGTTGGGATAAGTTATCAGTCCCCGAGACATTACTTTTAAACAGCAGATTTATGAGAAGCAGGAACTTTTTCCCCACCGCTGGGAATCGAATCTTCATGACGGAGCTCGACTCCCGCAGTTAAACAGGTCAGTTGTCCTGTCTTCGTCTGGTCAATATCTATTACAGTTGTCCAATCAGGGAGTTTGATGAGTGAGTGTTATTGATTGGATTATTGGATTGCTCTGTGTGATCATCTTCAATATCTCTTTTTAAATATATTCTGCTCTATTATAACCATGAGTGGAAATAAAGTCTCACGCTGCTGTGCCTACCTGTCCGGCACTAATAGGATAATGTAACCCGATATCTCACTGCAGGTTTCCTTTGTGTGTAAATCAGGCTTCCAGTCAAGCGAGCAACAGGTGCTCCAACAGCAACAGAACTCACCGTTTCTCACAGAAAATGCGAGCAGATTTGATCGTTATTAGGATTGAAGATGATTTTTACCTTACGCCGTCAACCTATGTGGTCAGTGATTGTTTCTGGACAGTTCCAAACTGTGTAAATATGTATTCCACGGTTTGACCGCTTCTCTGCCGCCTTTTGAGTTTTCAGCCCCATTGTTCTGAGCTGCTTCTTACACCGGCGGCTGTTTCCGGAGCTGAGTGCTCAGAAAGTTGTGACTTTACCTTTTACTATTTATTCCACGTGATCGCTTTATTCAGACAAGAATATTCTTTGAAACTCCAACATCAGTAATGTAACCGGTTTAATGATTGCATCCCACATATAATGATTTCTGAATCAGGCCGAGCGCTTGCATCATTTTTGGGCGATGGATAACTATAAGAACATAAGAAAATAAGGAACAGGAGAAGGAGCAGGCCATTTGGCCCCTCGAACGTGCTCCGCCATTGAATAAGATCTAGGCTAATTTGATTTTAGGCCTCAACTCCACGTTCCTGCCTGTTCCCCATAACTTTTGACTCATCTGTTGCTCAGAAATGTGTCTATCTCAGCCTTGAATATATTTAATGTCTCCGCTTCCACAGCTCTCTGGGGTAAAGAATTCCAAAGACCCCCGATCCTGTGAGAGAAGAAATTCATCCTTACCTTCATCTTAAATTGGTGACTCCTTATTCTGAGACTATGCCCCTTCGTTCTAGATAAACACAAGAGGGGAATCAACCTTTCAGCATCTACCCTGTCCAACCCCCTCAGAATCGTATATGTTTCAATAAGATCAACACTCATTCTTCTAAACTCCAATGAGAATCGGACCAACCTGCTTAATCTTGCCTCATAAGACGACCCTTCCATCCCAAGCATCAACCTAGTGAATTATCTATGAACTGCCTCAAAAGCTAGTATATCCCTCCATAAATAAGGAAAACAAAACAGTACGCAGTACTCTAGGTGTGTCTCACCAGCGCCCTGTACTGTTGTAGCAAAGACGTCCCTAATGTTACCCTCTATCCCCCTTGAAATTTAGGTCAACATGCCATTTTCGTTCCTAATTACTTGCTGTTACTGCATGTAAAATTTTTGGGTTTCATGTACGAAGATACCCCAATCCCTCTGTACCGCCGTATTCTGTAGTCTTTTCTTCATTTAAATAATATTTTTCTTTTCTATTCGTCCTACCAAAGTAGATAACTTCACATTTACTCTCATTATTCTCCATCTGCCAAATTCTTGCCCACTCACTTAAACTATTTAAATCCCTTTGCAGACTCTTTATGTCCTCCTCACAGCTTGTTTTCCCACCTATCTTTGTATTGTCTGCAAATTTGGCTACAGTACATTCGCTTCCTTCATCCATGTCATTAATATAGATTGAAAATAGTTGAGTCTCCAGCACTGATCCCTGTGGCATCCCACTACGTACAGATTGCCAACCTGAAAATCACCCATTTATCCTGACTCTCTGTTTTTTATTAGTTACCAAATTCACTATTCAATCTCATATATTAGCCCCAACACCATGAACTCTTATTAGATTTGTTGGGTTTCATGATGGTCACTTGTTCATTTCTGGGACCTGTGACAGATGAAATGTGTTGGGTTTGTTCAGTCTGCGGCAGTGGTTGAGGCCTGCATTGCTAAGTCGCAAGAACATGAACCACTTAATTTCAGAGTCGTAGGTTTTAAGCCCCCTGTTGGGCGGTTTAAGCTTTGAATGTTTCTGCTGATTTCACAGGCGATCTCTAGATTGAAATTGCTGGGCAAATAATTCAAGTTGTGTTTGATATAAATGAGATTCATCAAAAGTATCAGGAAAACTCTCCCTGCTTCGGGCCTATCGCAAGAAACTCGCTGCTAAAGATTGAACTTTCTTGTAATTCACCCGCAGCACGGAATTAGTGCGGCTCACTGGAACTTCCAGCTCTCTCTCGCATCACAACTTATCGGTCCCGAGAAAACAACTGAGAATTTTTATTCTGTCCAGTTTTGTTGTCCACTTCTAAGGTAGGATATACATTCTTTAGAGAGAATGCAACGAAGGTTGACTGGATTGATTCGTGGGACCAGAGAGCTGTCCCCTGAGGAGGGATTTAGTAAAATGAGACTATATTCTCCTGTGTTTAGAAGAGTGAGCGATAAACTCTTTGAAACTTATAACATTCATAGAGGGCATCGACTTTCCAACTCAGAGGCGAGTGCGGTCCCACCTGAGGCACGGGAGACACCTGCTGATTCAGGCAACCTCGTCGACTGTGATGTCTTTGTCACTTTATAACTCTTCTACCATTCCTGCTGAGGAGATTTCCAGTCACTTTCAATTCTCTCGCCCCCATGGTTGCACAGACTGAAGCTACCAGACAGCACCTGTGTTGACAAAAGTTTCCCACAAACTCTCGCGGCCTCCTTATCTGTAGCTTTCCAGACAGCCTGAATCACACTTTAGGGATTATGTCAGGCTTCCCCGCAAGCTTTCTTGAACAGTCAGTTTAACATTTCCTTTTTTAAATTAATACCTTGAACCAAACTCAGGTCATTTAGCAGGTCAGTAATCCAGGTTTCCAGCCCATCATTTGGTATCCTTAAAAGCGGTATTGAAATGTCCAAAATCCTTGTAGAGGAAGCGGATAGAAGAATCCAAAAATTTACAAACATTGAGTGCAACATTGAGCAGATCCGCTGCAAACAAGGAACAAACCTGCACCGGGGAAACACAGACATCGCCCAACAGTTTAAATTCTCAAATCACCGACACTGCACTGTGTGTTAAATCTCTGCAATGAATATTGCACCTCGTTCATGATGTTCAATTTGCTGAAAATTCATCAGATCGAAAAGAATTACAGGAATCATTAAAATCATCTGAACCCCTCCGATATTTAACGGTTATATAATATGTTTAGAAAAGTAGAAAGCCCACCTTGCATTTTATTCATATTCAAGTGATGTGATTCCCATTACTGCGATTTCTGGTACCTCGTTAAGCCACAGGTACACAGTTGAGAAACTATTTCCCTGTTCTGTATTACCTGACACTGAGCTGGCAATGTTCCAGCAGAAACGGCACTCCCTGCAGTTCACTTAGTCATGGGTTTAAATCTTTGTCCTTTTTTCGACTTAATGAAGACTGAGGTTGGGATAATTTATGCGTCACTGAGGCCTAACTTTTAAAAAGCATTTTTATGAGAAGCAGGAACATTTTGCTCACTACTGGGACTCGAATCCTCATGACTGAGCCTGACTCCCGCAGTTATACATGTCAGTTGTACTGACTTCATGTGGTTAACATCTCTTAGAGTTGTCTAATCAGGGAGTTTGATGAATGAAGTTATACTGATTGTATTATTGGATTGCTCTGCGTGATCAGCTTCAATATCTTTATTTCAATATATTCTGCTCTATTGTAACCATGAGTGGAAATATATTCTCTCTCTGCTGTGCCCACCTGACCGGCACTAATAGGATAATGTAACCCGATATCTCAGTGCAGGTTTCCTTTATGTGCACATCAGGCATCCAGTCAAGCGAGCAACAGCTGCTCCAACAGCAACAGAACTCACCGTTTCTCACAGTAAATGCGAGCAGATTTGATCGTTATTAGGATTGAAGGTGTTTTCTACTTACGCCGTCAACCTATTTGGTCAGTGAGTGTTTCTAGACAGTTCCAAACTGTAAATATGTATCCCACGGTATGAGCGCTTCGCTCCCACCTTTTGAGGTTTCAGCCCCATTGTTCTGAACTGTTTCTTGCACATGCGGATGTTTACAGAGCTGAGCGCTGAAAGAGTTGTGCTTTAACCTTTTATTATTTATTCCATGTGATCGCTTTATTTAGACGAAAATATTCTTTGAAACTCCAACATCAGTAAAGTAACCGGGTTAATGATTGCATTCCACATATAATGATTTCTGAGTCATGACGAGCGCTGGCATCATGTTTGGGCGATGGGTAACTTTAAGACCATAAGAATATAAGAAATAGGAGCAAGAGCAGGCCATTCGGCACCTCGAGCCTGCTCCGCCATTTAATGAGATCATGACGATTCCGATTTTGGCCTCAACTCCACTTTCCTGCCTGTTCACCATAACCTTTGACTCCCCTGTTGCTCAAACATGTTTCGATCTCAACCATGAATATATTCAATCTCAGCTTCCACAGCTCTCTGAGTTAAAGAATTCCAAAGATTCACGAACATCTGAGAGAAGAAATTCCTCCTTATCACCATCTTAAATGGGCGACCCCTTATTCTGGAACTATGCCCCTTCGTTCTAGATTCTCCCACGAGGGGAAACATCCTCCCAGCATCTTCCCTGCCCAACCCCCTCAGAATCGTATAAGTTTCAATAAGATTACCACTCATTCTTCTAAACTCCAATGACAATAGGCCCAACCTGCTTAACCTTGCCTCATAAGACAACCCTTCCATCCCAAGAATAAACCGTGTGAATGATCTCTGAACTGCCTCCAATGCAAGTATATCCTTCCTTAAATAAGGAAACCAAAACTGTATACAGTACTCTAGGTATGGTCTCATCAGCGCCATGTACTGTTGTAGCAAGACGTCCCTAATTTAATACTCTATGCCCCTTGAAATCAAGGCCAACATGCCATTTTCCTTCCTAATTACTTGCTGTTCTTGCATGTTAACTTTTTGTGTTTCGTGTACGAAGATATCAATTCCCTTTGTACCACAGCATTCTGTAGTCTTTCTCCATTTAAATAATATTTTTCTTTTCTATTCTTCTTAACAAAGTGGATAACTTCAGATTTTCCCACATTATACTACAACTACCAAGTTGTTGCCCACTCACTTAAACTATCGAAATTCCTTTGCAGACTCGTGATGTCCTCCTCACAAGTTGCTTTCCCACCTATCTTTGAATTGTCTGCAAATGTGTCTACAGTACACTCGGTTCCTTCATCCAAGTCATTAATATATTTTGAAAATTTAGTGTCCCCAGCACTGATCCCTGTGGCACCCCACTACTTACAGATTGCCATCCTGAAAATGACCCATTTATCCTGAGTCTCTGTTTTCTGTTATTTAGCCAATTCTCTATTCAATCTCATATATTAGCCCGAACACCATGAACTCTTATTAGCTGTGTTGGGTTCGATGATGGTCAATTGTTCAGTTTCTGGGTCCTGTGTCAGATTTAGTGTGTTGGGTTTGGTCATTCTCCGCTACTGACTTAGGCCTGCCTCGCTAATTCGCAAGAGCATGAGTCACTTAATTTCAGAGTCGTGGGTTTGAAGCCCACTGTTGGGCGGTTTGAGCTTTGAATGGTTCGGCTGATTTCACAGGCGATCCCTAGATTAACATTCCTGGGCAAAGAATTCATGATGCGTTTGATATAAATGAGATTCAACAACAGTAACAGGAAATCTCTCGCTGATTCGGGACTATCACTCGAAACTTGCTTCTAAAGATTGAACTTTATTTTAATTCACCCGCAGCTCGGAATTAGTGCGGATCACTGGAACTTCCGGCACTCTCTCCCATCACAACCTATCGGTGCCGAGAAAACAACTGAGTATTTGAACAATGCACAGTTTTGTTCTCCTTACCTAAGGTAGGATAAACTTCCTTTAGAGAAATGCAACGAAGATTCACTAGATTGATTCCTTGGACGAGAGGAATGTCCTATCAGGAGGGATTGAGTAAAATGGGGCAATATTCTCCAGTGTTTAGAAGAGTGAGAGGCAAACTCATTGAATGGTACAAAATTCATAGAAGGCTTCGACCTTCCAACTCAGCGGCGAGTGCGCTCCCACCTGAGCCACGGCAGACACTTGGCAATTCAGACAACCTCGTGGACTGTGGTCTCTTTGTCACTTTAGAATGGCTGCTCTTCTACCATTACTGTTGAGGAGTTATCCGGTCACTTTCAATTCTCTCCCCGCCATGGTTACACAGACTGTCGCTACCAGACAGCACCTGCGTTGACAGCGCTTCCCCACAGTCTCTCGAGGCCTCCTTATCTGTAGCTTTCCAGACAGCCTGAATCATACTTTTAGGATTTGTTCAGGCTTGCCCAGCAAGCCTTCTTGAACATTCAGTTTAACATTTCCTTTGTTGAATTAATACCTTTAACCAAACTCAGCTCCTTTAGCAGGTCAGTAAACCAAGGTTTACCAGCCATTCATTTAGTATCCTTAAAAGCGGTCTTGAAATGTCCAAAATCCTTGTTCAGGAAGCGGATTGAATAATATACATAATTACAAGCATTGTGTCCAACACTGAGCAGATCCGCTGCGAACAAGGTACAAAGCTGGCGGGTGAAACACAGACATCGCCCAAAAGTTTAAATTCTCAAATCACCGAACCTGCACTGTGTGTTAAATCACTGCAATGAATATTGCGCTGCGTTAATGATGTTCAATTTGCTGAAAATTCATCAAATCGAAAAGTATTACAGGAATCATTAAAATAATCTAACTCCCTCCGATATTTAACGGTCCGAAACATGTTTAGAAAAGTTGAAAACCCACGTTTCGTTTTATTCAAAGTCATTGCGAAGCGATTTCCATTACTGCGATTTGTGCTACTTCTTGAAACAACAGATACACAGTTGAGAAACGATTTCCCTGTTCTGTATTACCTGACACTGAGCTGGCACTGTTCCAGCAGAAACGGCACTCCCTGCAGTTAACTTAGTAATGGATTTAAATCTTTGTCCATTTTTCGATTTAATGAAGACCATGGTTCATTACATAAATTTTAAATCATTACATAAATTTAACACAGAAATAGACAGTTTCCTAGAAATAAAGCGAATTAAGGTTTACGGGGAGCGGGCAGGAATTTGGACATGTATCTAGGTTCGGATCGGTCATGGCACTGTGGGTAGCCTAGCGGGCCCAGGGGCCGTGTAGCCTGATCCTGCTCCTATTTTGTGTGTCCAATTCTGTTAGGTTCAGGAGATGGTTCTGTGACAGTCGATTGGCGGTTAGGATCAGATCAGCCATGATCTTATTGAATGGCGGAGCAGGCTCGAGCGGCCAATTGACCTACTCCTGCTCCTATTTCTTATGTTCTTATGCTCGGGTAAGTTATCAGTCCCTGTGACATTACTTTTAAAAAGTAATTTTATGAGAAGCAGCAACTTTTTGCTCACTGCTGGGAATCGAACCTTCATTACTGAGTCTGACTCCCGCAGTTAAACAGGTCAGTTGTCCTGTCTTCGTGTGGTCAACATTTCTTAGAGTTGTCTAATCAGGGAGTTTGATGATTGAAGTGATATTGATTGGATTATTGGATTGCTCTGCGTGTTCATCTTCAATATCTCTATTTAAATATATTCTGCTCTATTGTAAACATGAGTGGAAATAAAGTCTCACGCTGCTGTGCCCAACTGACCGGCACTAATAGGTAATGTAAACCGATATCTCAGTGCAGGCTTCCTTTGTGTGCAAATCAGGCATCCAGTCAAGCGAGCAACAGCTCTCCCAACAACAACAGAACTCACCGTTTCTCACAGAAAATGCGAGCAGATTTGTTCGTTATTGGGATTGAAGATGATGTCTACCTTACGCCGTCAACATATGTGTTCAGTAAGTGTTTCCGGACAGTTTCGAACTGTGTAAATATGTATCCCACGGTGTGACCGCCTCTCTCCCGTTATTTGAGGTTCCAGCCCCATTGTTCTGAGCTGTTTCTTATATCAGGCGGCTGTTTACTGAGCTCAGTGCTTAGAAAATCGTGTATTTACCTGTTAGTATTTGTTCCACGTGATTGCTTTATTCAGACAAGAATATTCTTTGAAACTCCAACATCAGTAATGTAACCGGGTTAATGATTGCATCCCACATTTAATGATTTCTGAATCACGCCGTGCGCTGGCATCCTTTTTGGGCGATGGGTTACTTTTGACACCCCTGTTGCTTAAAAAATTGTCTATCTCAGCCTTGAATATATTTAATCTCCGTTTCCACAGCTCTCTGCGTTAAAGAATTCCAAAGATTCACGAACATCTTAGAGAAGAAATTCCTCCTTATCACCATCTTAAATGGGTGATCCCTTATTCTGGAACTATGCCACTTCGTTCTAGATTCTCCCACGAGGGGAAACATCTTCTCAGCATCTTCCCTGTCCAAGCCCCTCAGAATCTTATATGTTTCAATAAGATCACCACTCATTCTTCTAAAATCCAATGAGAATCGGCCCAAAGTGCTTAACCTTGCCTCATAAGACAACTCTTCCATCCGAAGAATCAACCGTGTGAATGTTCTCTGATCTGCCTCCAATGCAAGTATATATTTCCTTAAATAAGGAGAACAAAACTGTACACAGTACTCTCGGTGTGGTCTCGCCAGCGCCCTATACTCTTGTAGCAAGACGACACTAATTTAATACTCTGTGCCCCTTGAATTCAAGGCCAACATGCCATTTTCCTTCTTAATTAATTGCTGTACCTGCATGTTAATCTTTTGTGTTTCACGTACGAAGATACTCAATTCCCTCTGTACCACAGCATTCTTTAGTCTTTCTCCATTTCAATCATATTTCTCGTTTCTATTCTTCCTAACAATGTGGATAACTTCACATTTTCCCACATTATACTTCAACTACAAAGTTGTTGCCCACTCACTTAAACCAGCTAAATCCCTTTGCAGACTCTTGACGTCCTCCTCACAACTTGCTTTCCCACCTATTATTGTATTTGTCTACAGTACACTCGCTTCCTTCATCCAAGTCATTAATATAGATGAAAATATAGTGTCCCCAGCAGTGATCCCTGTGGCACACCACTAGTTACAGATTGCCATCATGAAAATCAACCATTTATCCTGACTCTCTGTTTTCTGTTATTCAGCCAATTCTCTGTTCAATCTCACATAATAGCCCGAAAACCATGAGCTCTTCTTAGCTGTTTTGGGTTCAATGATGGTCATTTGTTCAGTTTCTGGGTCCTGTGTCTGATTAAATGTGTTGGGTTTGGTCAGTCTCCGCCACTGGTTGAGGCCTGCCTCGCTAAATCGCAAGAGCATGCATCACGTAATTTCAGAGTCGTGGGTTTTAAGCCCGCTGTTGGGCGGTTTGGGCTTTGAATGTTTCGGCTGATTTCAAAGGCGAGCCCTAGATCCAAATTCCTGGGCAAAGAATTCAAGGTGTGTTTGATATAAATGAGATTCAACAACACTATCAGGAAATTTCTCCCTGATTCGGGACTATCGCACGAAACTTGCTGCTAAAGATTGAACTTTCTTTTAATTCACCCGCAGCTCGGAATTAGTGCGGATCACTGGGTATTCTGGCTGTCTCTCCCATCACAACCTATCGGTGCTGAGAAAACATCGGAGAATTTGTAGTGTGTGCAGTGTTGTTCTCCTTACCTAATGTAGGATATACTTTCTTTAGAGAAGATGCAACGAAGTTTCACTAGAGTGATTACTGCGGCGAGAGGGCTGTCCCATGAGAATGGATTGAGTAACATGCGGTTATATTCTGAGGTGTTTAGAAGAGAGAGAGGCAAACTCATTGAAACGTATTAAATTGTAGAGTAATTGAACATTCTAATTCAGAGGCAAGTGAGCTCCCACCTGAGGCACGGCATACAGATTGTGCTTCAGAATACCTTTCAGTCAGTGTTGCAACTCGAAACTCAGAATGGCCAATTATTCTGCTTTGGCAGACGGAGAGGTTCATTCCATGTTGATGTCCTCCTTGATGTCTTCCTTATCCGTCTTGAAGCTCTCCTCCCCGTCTGCCGATCTGCTTGACTGTGTCGTGGACTGTGCTCTCTTTGTCACTTCAGTATGGCTGCTCTGATACCATTCCTGCTGACAAAAACAAGCTTTTCAGTCACTTTCAATTACCTCTCCCCCACGGTCACACAGACTGATGCGACCAGACAGCGCCTGCTGTTGACAGCGGTTCCCCACAGTCTCTCGAGGCCTCGTTACCTCTAGCTTTCGAGAAAGCCTGAATCACACTTTGGGAATTTGGTCAGGCTTCGAAACATGCCTTCTTGAACAGTCAGTTTAACATTTCTTTGTTGGAAATAATACCTTTAACCAAACTCAGCTGCTTTAGCAGTTCAGTAATCCAGGTAATTCTTTAATATCCTTAAAAGCGGTATTGAAATGTCCACAATCCTTCTAGAGGAAGCGGATTGAAGAATATAAAAAAATTCAAAGCATCGAGTCGAACACTGAGCACATCCACTGTGAAAAAAGGTTCAAACCTGCGCGGGTGAAACACAGACATCGCCCAACAGTTTACATTCTCAAATCACCGAACCTGCACTGCTTGTTAAATCTCTGAAATGAATAATGGGCTCCGTTACTGATGTTCAATTTGCTGAAAATTCATCAAATCGAAAAGAATTGCAGGAATCATTAAAATAATCTAAACACCTCCGATATTTAACGGTTATATAACATGTTTAGAAAAGTTGTAAACCCACGTTGCATTTTATTCACAGTCATTGCGATGTGATTTCCATTACTGCGATTTGTGGTACCTCTTTAAGCCAAAGGTACACAGTTGAGAAACTATTTCCCTGTTCTGTATTACCTGCCACGGAGCTGGCAATGTTCTAGCAGAAAGGGCACTCCCTGCATTTCACTTAGTCGTGGGTTTAAATGTTTGTTCATTTTCCGCCTTAATGAAGACTGAGGTTTCGACATGTTCTTGGTCCCCGACATATTACTTTTAAAAAGCAGTATTTTGAGAAGAGGAACTCTTTGCCCACTGCTGGGAATTGAGTCTTCATTACTGAGCCCGACTCCCGCAGTTAAACAGGTCAGTTCTCTGGTCTTCGTGTGGTCAACCTTTTCTTAGCGTTCTCCAATCAGGGAGTTTGATGATTGAAGTGTTATTGATTGAATTATTGGATTGCTCTGCGTGTTCATCTTCAATATCTCTATTTAAACATATTCTGCTCCATTGTTACCATGAGTGGAAATAAAGTCTCACTCTGCTGTGCCCACCTGACCGGTACTAATAGGATAATGAAACCCGATATCTCAGTGCAGGTTTCCTTTGTGTGCGAATCTAGCTTCCAGTGAAGCGAGCAACAGCTGCTCCAACAACAACAGAACTCACCTTTTCTCACAGAAAATGCGAGCAAATTTGTTCGTTATTAGGATTGAAGATGATTTCTACCTTACGCCGTCAACCTATGTTGTCAGTGAGTGTTTCTGGACAGTTACAAACTGTTAATATGTATCCCACGGTATGAGCGCTTCGTTCCCACCTTTTGAGGTTTCAGCCCCATTGTTCTGAGCTGTTTCTTGCACATGCGGATGTTTACTGAGCTGAGCGCTGAGAATCTAGTGCTTTTACCTTTTATTATTTATTCCATGTGATCGCTTTATTCAGACGAAAATATTCTTTGAAACTCCAACATCAGTAATTTAACCGGGTTAATGATTGCATTCCACATATAATGATTTCTGAATCTGTCCGAGCGCTGGCATCATTTTTGGGTGATGGGTAACTTTAAGAACATAAGAAATAGGAGCAAGAGCAGGGCATTCGGCACCTCGAGCCTGCTCCGCCATTTAATCAGATCATGGCTAATGCGATTTTGGCTTCAACTCCACATTCCTGACAATCAAATACCGGGGGGTTTGACCAGTCTCGGTGATGTGTCCGATCAATGGTCAACAGTCTCGGTGGCGTGTCCGATCACGGACTCGTATTTTGACCAGTCTCGGTGGTGTGTCCAATCAAAGATCCGGGGGTTTGACCGGTCCCGCGAGTGTGTCCGATCATGGACTCGACAATTTGACTTGTCCCAGTCGTGTGTCTGATCACGGAGCCGGTGGGTTGACCGCTCGTGGGGGTGTGTCCAATCAACGACCCGGGGTTTTGACCGGTCCCAGTAGTGTGTCTGATCATGGACCCAGGGAATTGACCAATCCCGGGGGTGCAGCCGATCAGAGAAGCGGGTCTGGACTGGTCCTTGGGTTTTTACCGGTCCCTGGGTTGAGTCCGATCACATTCCCGGGGGTTTGATCGGTCCCGGTGTTTAGATCGGTCACGGGGGTTTGACCAGTCCCGGTAATTACACCTGTCCCGGGGGTGTGTCCGATCACGGACCAGGGGGTTTGAGATGTGCCAGGGGTTTGACTGGACGCAGGGCGCGTCCGATCACAGACTCTTTGGTTTTACTGGACCTGGGTGTTCGACCGCTCCCAGGCGTGTGTCCGATCACGGTCCTGGGGCATTGAACAGGCCCGGGAGTTTGCCAGGTCCCGGGGATTTGACCAGTCCCAGGGGTGCGTTACTTCAAAGACCCAGGGATATGACCGGTGCCGGGATTTGACCAGTCCCAAGGGTGCGTTCCTTCAAAGACCCCGGGATATGACAGGTCCCGGCGGTTTGATCATCCCAGGCATGTGTCCGTTCACAGACCCGGGGGTTTGACTGGTTCTGGAGGGGTTTGACTGGTCCCAGGGTTGTGTCCAATCAGAGACCCGCAGGTTTGTCCGGTCCCGGGGGTTTGACCAATCCCAGGGGTTTGACCGATCCCGGTGGCTTGACCAATCTCAGGAATGTGACCGATCATGGACCCGGGGGTTTGTCCGGTCCCGGGGGTTTGACCAATCCCGGGGGGTTGACAAATCTCAGGGATGTGACCGATCATGGACCCGGTATTTTGAGCGGGCCCGGTGTTTTACCGGTCCCGTGGGTTTGATCTGTCCCGGGGTGTGTCCGTTCACAGACCCAGGGGTTTGACTGGTTCTGCGGTGTGTCCGATCAGAAAGCCGAGGGTGTGTCCAATCACGGACCCAGAGGTTTGACCGGTTCCGAGGGATTGACTGGTCCTGGGTTATTTAACCGGTCCCAGGGCTGTGTCAGATCACGGACCCGGTGTTTTTACCAGTCCCCGGGGTGTGCATGATCGCAGATCATGGGGGTGTGTCCGATCATTCACCATGGGTTTGATCGGTCCTGGTTGTGTGTCCGATCATGGTCCCAGGTGTTTTAGACAGTCCCGTGGCTTTCACCTGTCCTGGGGTGTGTACGGTCATGAACCCGAAAGTGTGTCCGATCACGGACCTGGTGGTTTGAGCGGTCCAGGGAATTGACCGGTCGCAGGTTGTGTCTCATCACAGGCGCGTTGGTTTGATCAGACCCGGGTGTTTGACTGGTCCCAGGGGTGTGTCCGATCATGGCCCCGGGGGTTTGACCGGTCCCGTGGGTTTAACCAGACCCGTGGTTTTGACCAGTAACAGGGTTGTATCCGATGAAAGACCCGGGTGTTTGACCGGACACGGGTGTTTGACCTATACCAGGGGTGTCTCTAATCATAGACACGGCGGTTTGACCCTTCCCGGGGGTGTGTCTGATCACAGACACGGGGGTTTGATTGGTCCCATGGGTGCAGCCGATTAGAGACCCGAGGTTTTGACGTCATAGGGGTTTTACCTGTCTCAGGGGTGTGTTTGGTCATGGTCCCAGCGGTTAGACTCTTCACGATGGTTAGACTGGTCACAAGAGTTTGACCAGTCCCGGGAGTTTGACCTGTCTCGGGGTTGTGTCCGATCATGGACCCGGGGGTTTGAGTGGTCCCAGGGTATTTGACCGCTCGCAGGGCGCGTTCGATCACAGGCTCTTTGTTTTGACTGGACCTGGGTGTTGGACCGGTTCGAGGAGTGTGTCCGGTCATGATCACAGGGGTTTGACCAGGCCCGCGGGTATCACTGGTCCCGGTGGTTTGACAGGTTCCAGGTGTGTGTCCGATCAAAGAACCGGGGGTAACACAAGTCCCGGGAGTTTGATCAGACCCAAGCCTGAGACCGATCACAGACCCGGTGGTTTGACCGGTACCGCGGTGTGTCCGATCAGGGAAGCAGTATTTTGAACAGTCCAGGGGGTTTGAACAGTCACAGGAGTTTTAACGCTCCCAGGGGTGTGTCTGATCACAGACCCGCTGGTTTGAACCATCCAGGGAGTGTGTCCGAAAAGCGACACGCAGGTTTGATCGGTCCCGGGGGTTTGGCCGATCGAGGGTTTTATGCATTCACAGGGATGTGACCGATCACAGACCCGGGGCTTTGACCGGTTCCAGGTGACTAAACTGTGTGTGTGGGAGTTTGAATGAGCTCCTGGACTCTGATCTAACAGTGTGTGTGTGGGATTCTGAATGTGCTCCTGGTCTCTGATCCAACAGTGTGTGTGTGGGAGTCTGAATGGGCTCCTGGTCTCTGATCTAACAGTGTGTGTGTGGGAGTCTGAATGAGCTCCTGGTCTCTGATCCCACAGTGTGTGTGGGAGTCTGAATGGGCTCCTGTTCTCTGATCTAACAGTGTGTGTGTGGGATTATGTATGAGCTCCTGGTTTCTGATCGAACAGTGTGTGTTTGGGAGTCTGAATGAGCTCCTGTTGTCTGATGTAACAGTATGTGTTTGGGAGTCTGAAGGGGCTCCTGGTCTCTGATCATGCATTGTGTGTCTGGGTGTCTGAATTAGCACCTGGTCTTTGATCTAACAGTTTGTGTGGGATTCTGAATTAGCTCCTGTGCTCTGATCGAACAGTGTGTTTGTGGGAGTCTGAATGAGCCCCTGGTCTCTGATATAACACTGTGTGTGTGTGAGAGTCTGAATGGGCTCCCGGTCTCTGATCTAACAGTGTGTTTGTGGGAGTCTGATTGGTCTCCTCGTCTCTGATCTAACAGTGTGTGTCTTGGAGTCTGAATGAGCTCTTGGTCTCTGATCTAACAATGTTTGTGTGGGAGTCTGAATGGGCTCCTGGTCTCTGATCTAACAGTATGTGTGTGGGAGTCTGAATGAGCTCCTTGTCTCTGATCTAACAGTGTGTGTGTGGGAGTCTGAATGACCTGCTGGTCTCTGATGTAACAGTGTGTGTATGCGAGTCTGAATGAGCTCCTGGTCTCTGAAATAACATTGTGTGTCCGAAATTCTGAATGAGCTCCTTGTCTCTGATCAAACAGAACGTGTGTGTTAATCCGAATGGGCACCTGGTGTCTGTTCTAACATTGTGTTTGTGGGAGTCTGAATGTGCTCCAGGTCTCTGATATAAATGTGTCTGTGTGGGAGTCTAAGTGGGCTCCTGGTCTATGATCTAAAAGTGTGTTTGTGGGAATCGGAATGGGCTCCTGGTCTCTGAATCAACAGTGTGTTTGTGGGAGTGTGAATTGTCCCCCCGTCTCTGATCTAACAGTGTGTGTGTGTGACTTTGAATATACTCCTGGTATCTGATCCAGCAGTGTGTGTGCGGGACTCACAATGAGCTCCTGGTCTCTGATCTAACAGTGTGTGTGTGTGAGTCTGAATTGCTGCCTGGTGTCTGATCTCACAGTATATGTGTTGGAGTCTGAATTAGCTCCTCGTATCTGATCTAACAGTATTTGTGTGGGTGTCTAAATGGGCTCCTGGTCTCTGATCTAACAGTGCGTTTTTGGGAATCAAATTTGGCCCCTGGTCTATGATCTAACACTGTGTGTGTGGGAGTCTGAATAAGCTCCAGCTCTTTGATCGTACAGTGTGTTTGTGGGAGTCAGAATGGGATCCCGATCTCTGATCTAACATTGTGTGTGTGTGAGTCTGAATGGGCTCCTGGTGTCTGTTCTAACAGTGTGTGTGTGGGCGTTAGAATGGGCTCCTGGACTCTGATCCAACTGAATTTGTGTGGGAGTCTGAATGGGCTCCTGGTCTCTGATCTAACAGTGTGTGTCTGGGAGTCTGACTGAGCTCCTGGTCTCTGATCTAACAGTGTGTGTGGGAGTCTGAATGAGCTCCTGGTCTCTGATCTAACAGTGTGTGTGTGGGAGTCTGAATGGGCTCCTGGTCTCTGATCTAACAGTGTGTGTTTGGGAGTCTGAATATGCTACTGGTGTCTGAACTAACAGTGCATGTTTGGGAGTGTTAATGTACTCCTGGTCTCTGATTAAACAGTGTGTGAGCGGGAGTCTGCATTGGCTCATGCTGTCTGATCTAACAGTTTGTTTGTGGGAGTCTGAATGGGCTCCTGGTCTCTGATTTAACAACTTGTGTCTGGGAGTCTGAATGAGCTCCTGGTCTCTGATCTAACAATGAGTGTGAAGGAGTCTGAATGGGCTCCTGGTCTCTGATCTAACAGTGTGTGTATGGGAGTCTGAATATGCTCCTGGTGTCTGAACTCACAGTGTAGGTGTGGGAGTGTTAATGTGCTCCTGGTCTCTGATTAAACAGTGTGTGAGCGGCAGTCTGCATTGGCTCATGCTATCTGATCTAACAGTTTGTTTGTGGGAGTCTGAATGGTCTCCAGGTCTCTGATCTCACAGTATGTGTGTGGGAGTCTGAATGAGCTCCTTGTCACTGATCTAACAGTGTGTGTGGGAGTCTGAATGACCCGTTGGCTCTGATGTAACATTGTGTTTGTGGGAGTCTGAATGTGCTCCTGGTCTATGATCTAAAAGTGTGTTTGTGGGAATCGGAATGGGATCCAGGTCTCTGAATCAACAGTGTGTTTGTGGGAGTGTGAATGGGCTCCCCGTCTCTGATCTAACAGTGTGTGTGTGTGTGAGTTCGAATACACTTATGGTATGTGATCTAACAGTGTGTGTGCGGGAGTCTGAATGAGCTCCTGGTCTCTGATCTAACAGTGTGTGTGTGTGTGAGTCTGAATTGCCTCCTGGTGTCTGATCTCACAGTATATGTGTGGGATTCTGAATTGGCTCCTCGTCTCTGATCTAACAGTGTGTTTGGGGAATCTGAATGGGTTCCTGGTATCTGATCCCTCTGTGTTTTTGTTGGAGTCTGAATGAGCCTCTGGTCTCTGATCGAACAGTATGGGTGTGGGAGTTTGAATGATCTCCTGATCTCTGATCTAACAATGTGTGTGTTTGGGTCTGTATGGGCTCCTGGTCTCTGATCTATCAGTGTGTGTGTGGGAGTCGGAATGAGCTCCTGATCTCTGATTTAACAGTGTGTGTGTGGGGGTCTGAATGAGCTTCTGGTATTTGATCTGACATTTTGTGTGTGGGAGTCTGAATGAGCACCTGGTCTCTGATCTAACAGTATGTGTGTGGGAGTCTGAATGGGATCCTGGTGTCCGTTCTAACAGTTTGCGTGTAGGCGTCAGAATGGGGTCCTGGTCTCTGATCCAACTGAATTTGTGTGCGCGTTAGAATGAGCTCCTGATCTCTGATCTAACAGTGTGTGTGTGGGGGTCTGAATGAGCTCCTGGTATTTGATCTGACATTTTGTGTGTGGGAGTCTGAATGAGCACCTCGTCTCTGATCTAACAGTATGTGTGTGGGAGTCTGAATGGGATCCTGGTGTCCGTTCTAACAGTTTGCGTGTAAGCGTCAGAATGGGGTCCTGGTCTCTGATCCAACTGAATTTGTGTGCGAGTTAGAATGGGCTCCTGGTCTCTGATCTAACAGTGTGTGTGTGGGAGTCTGAATGGGCTCCTGGTCTCTGATCTAACACTGTGTGTGTGGCAGTCTAAAGAAGGCTCCTTGTCACTGATCTAACAGTGTTTGTGTGCGTGTCTTAATGGACTCCTGGTCTCTGATCTAAGAGTGTCTGTGGGAGTCTGAATGAGCTCCTGATCTCTGATCTAACAGTGTGTTTGTTAGAGTCTGAATGAGCTCCTTGTCTCTGATCTAACAGTGTGTGTGTGGGACTCTGAATGAGCTCCTGTTCTCTGATCTAACAGTGTGTGTATGGGAGTCTAAATGTGCTCCTGGTGTCTGAACTAACAATGTATGTGTGGGAATGTAAATCTGCTCCTGGTCTGTGATTAAACAGTGTGTGATCGGGAGTCTGAATTGGCTCATGTTGTCTGATATAACAGTATGTTAGTGGGATTCATAATGATCTCCTGGTCTCTGATCTAACAGTATGTGTGTGGGAGTCTGTATGACCTCCTGGTCTCTGATGTAACAGTGTGTGTATGGGAGTCTGAATGAGCTCCTGGTCTCCGATCTAACATTGTCTTTGCGTGATTCTGAATGAGCTCCTTGTCTCTGATCAAACAGTGAGTGTGTGTTAGTCTGAATGGGCTCCTGGTGTATGTTCTTAAAGAGTGTTTGTGGGATTCTGAATGTGCTCCTGGTCTCTGATATAACTGTGTGTGTGTCGGAGTCTAAATGAGCTTCTGTTCTAAGATCTAAAAGTGTGTTTGTGTGGATCGGAATGGGCTCCTTGTCTCCAAATCAACCGTGTGTTTGTGGGAGTCTGAATGTGCTCCTCGTCTCTGATCTAGCAGTGTGTGTGTGTGAGTCTGAATGTACTCCTGGTATCTGATCGAACAGTGTGTGTGCGGGAGTCTGAATGAGATCCTGGTCTCTGATCTAACAGTGTGTGTGCGGGAGTCTGAATTGCCTCCTGGTGTCTAATCTCACAATATGTGTGTGGGAGTCTGAATTGGCTCATCGTCTCTGATCTAACAGTGTGTGTGTGGGTGTCTAAATGGGCTCCTGGTCTATGATCTATCTGTGTTTTTGTTGGAGTCTGAATGAGCATCTGGTCTCTGATCCAACAGTATGTGTGTGGGAGACTGAATGATCTCCTGGTCTCTGATCCAACAGTGTGTGTGTTTGGGTCTGTATGGATTCCTGGTCTCTGATCTAATAGTGTGTGTGTCGGAGTCTGAATGAGCTCCTGATCTCTGATTTAACAGTGTGTGGGGGTGGGTCTGAATGAGCTCCTGGTATATGATCTGACATTTTGTGCGTGGGAGTCAGAATGAGCACCTGGTCTCTGATCTAACATTGTGTGTGTATGAGTTTGAATGGGGTCCTGGTCTCTGATCCAACTGAATTTGTGTGGGAGTTAGAAGGGATGCTGGTCCCTGATCTAACAGTGTGCGTTCGGGAGTCTGAATGAGCTCATGGTCTCTGATCTAATAGTGTGTGTGTGGGAGTCTGAATGGGCTCCTGGTCTGTGATCTAACACTGTGTGTGTGGGAGTCTAAAGAAGGCTCCTTGTCTCTGATCTAACAGTGTGTTTGTGGGAGTCTGAATGAGCCCCTGGTCTCTGATCTAACAGTGTGTGTGCGGGACTCTGATTGATCTCCTGGTCTCTGATCTAACAGTGTGTGCGTGGGAATCTGTATGGGCTCCTGGTGTCTGTTCTAACACTGTGGGTGAGGGAGTCTGAATGTTCTCCTGGTCTCTGATCTAACAGTGTGTGTGTGGGAGTCTAAATGGGCTCCTGGTGCTTGATCTAACAGTGTGTGTGTGTAAGTGTGTCTGAATGGGCTGCTATTCTCTGATCTAAGAGTGTCTGTGGGAGTCATAATTAGCACCTGATCTCTGATCTAACAGTGTGTTTGCGGTAGTCTGAATGAGCACTTGGTCTCTGATCTATAAGTGTGTGTGTGGGAGTCTGAATGGGCTCCTGGTCTGTGATCTAACACTGTGTGTGTGGGAGTCTAAAGAAGGATCCTTGTCTCTGATCTAACAGAGTGTTTGTGAGAGTCTGAATGAGCTCCTGGTCTCTGATCTAACAGTGTGTGTGTGGGACTCTGAATGATCTCCTGGTCTCTGATCTAACATTGTGTTTGTGTGAGTCTTAATGGGCTCCTGGTCTCTGATCTAACAGTGTGTGCGTGGGAATCTGTATGGGCTCCTGGTGTCTGTTCTAACACTGTGGGTGAGGGAGTCTGAATGTTCTCCTGGTCGCTGCTCTAACAGTGTGTGTGTGGGAGTCTGAATGGGCTCCTGGTCTCTGATCTAACACTGTGTCTGTGGGAGTCTAAATGGGCTCCTGGTGTCTGATCTAACAGTGTGTGTGTGTAAGTGTGTCTGAATGGGCTGCTATTCTCTGATCTAAGAGTGTCTGTGGGAGTCATAATTAGCACCTGATCTCTGATCTAAAAGTGTGTTTGCGGTAGTCTGAATGAACTCTTCGTCTCTGATCTAACAGTGTGTGTTTGGGAGTCTGAATTTGCTCCTGGTATCTGAACTAACAGTGTATGTGTGGGAGTGTCAATATGCTTCTGGTCTCTCATTAAACAGTGTGTGAGCGGGTGTCCGAATTGACTCATGCTGTCTGATTTAACAGTGTGTTTGTGGGAGTCTGAATGGGCTCCTGGTCGCTGATGTAATAGTATGTGTGTGGTAATCTGAATGAGCTCCTGGTGTCTGTTCCAACAGTGTGTTTGTGGGAGTCTGAATGTGCTCCTGGTCTCTGATATAACTGTGTGTGTGTGGGAGTCTAATTGGGCTCCTTGTCTATGATCTGAAAGTGCGTTTGTGGGAATCGGAATGGGCTGCTGGTCTCTGAATCAACAGTGTGTTTGTGGGAGTCTGAATGGGCTCCTCGTCTCTGATCTAGCAGTGTGTGTGTGTGAGTTTGAATGAGCTCCTGGTCTCTGATCTTACAGTGTGTGTGTGGGAGTCTGAATTGCCTCCTGGTGTCTGATCTCACAGTATGTGTGTGGGAGTCTAAATGGGCTCCTGGTCTCTGATCTAACAGTGTGTTTGGGGAATCTGAATGGTTTCCTGGTCTCTGATCTATCTGTGTTTTTGTTGGAGTCTGAATGAGCAGCTGGTCTTTGATCCAACTGTATTTGTGTGGGAGTCGGAATGATCTCCTGGTCTCTGATCTAACAGTGTGTGTGTTTGTGTCTGTTTGGGCTCCAGATCTCTGATCTAACAGTGCGTCTGTGGCGTCTGAAGGAGCTACGTATCCCTGATTTCACAGTGTGTGTCTGGGGGTCTGAATGAGCTCCTGGTATCTGATCTGACATTTTGTGTGTGGGATTCTGAATGAGCGCGTTGTCTCTGATCTAACAGTGTGTGTGTCGGAGTCTGAATGAGCTCCTGGTATCTGATCTAACAGTGTGTGTTTGGGAATCAGAATTGGCTCCTGGTCTATGATCTAACAGTGTGTGTTTGGGATTCTGAATGAGCTCCAGCTCTCTGATCTATCAGTGCGTTTGTGGGTTTCTGAATGGGCTCCTGGTCTCTGATCTATCATTGTGTTTGTTCGAATCAGAATTGGTTCCTGGTCTCTGATCTAACATTGAGTGTGTGCGAGACTGAATGGGCTCCTGGTCTCTGATCTAGCATTGTGTTTTTTTCGAATCAGAATTGGTTCCTGGTCCCTGATCTAACATTGTGTGTGTGCGAGTCTGAATGGGCTCCTGGTCTCTGATCTAACAATGTGTCTGTGGGAATCTAAATGGGCTCCTGGTCTCTGATCTAAAAGTGTGGGTGGGAGTCTGAATTAGCTCCTGGTCTCTGATCTAACAGTATGTGTGTGGGAGTCTGAATGAGCTCCTGGTCTCTGATCTAACAATGTGTGTGTGGGAGTCTGTATGACCTCCTGGTCTCTGGTGCAACAGTGTGTATGGGAGTCTGAGTGAGCTCCTGTTCTCTGATCTAACAGGGGTGTGTGTTAGTCTGAAAGTTCTCCTGGTGTATGCTCTAAAAGAGTGTTGTGGGATTCTGAATGTGCTCCTGATCTCTGATATAACTGTGTGTGTGTGGGAGTCTAAATGGGCTCCTGGTCTAAGATCTAAAAGTGTGTTTGTGGGAATCAGAATGAGCTCCTGGTCTCTAAATCAACCGTGTGTTTGTGGGAGTCTGAATGGGCTCCTGTTCTCTGATCTAGCAGTGTGTGTGTGTGAGTTTGAATGTACTCCTGGTATCTGATCGAACAGTGTATGTGCGGGAGTCTGAATAAGATCCTGCTCTCTGATTTAACAGTGTGTGTGCGGGAGTCTGAATTGGCTCCTGGTGTCTGATCTAACAGTGTGTGTGTGGGAGTCTGAATTGCCTCCTGTTGTCTCATCTCACAATATGTGTGTGGGAGTCTGAATTGGCTCATCGTCTCTGATCTAACAGTGTGTGTGTGGGTGTCTAAATGGGCTCCTGGTCTATGATCAAACAGTGTGTTTGGGAATCTGTATGGGTTCCTGGTCTCTGATCTATCTGTGTTTTTGTTGGAGTCTGAATAAGCATCTGGTGTCTGATCCAACAGTATGTGTCTGGGAGTCTGAATGAGCTCCTGGTCTCTGATCAAACATTGTGTGTGCGGGATTCTGATGAGCTCCTTGTTTCTGATCAAACAGTGCGTGTGTGTTATTCTGAATGTGCTCCTGGTGTCTGTTCTAACAGTGTGTTTGTGGGATTCTGAATGTGATCCTGGTCTCTGATATAACTGTGTGTGTGTGGGTGTCTAAATGGGCTCCTTGTCTATGATCTGAAATTGCGTTTGTGGGAATCGGAATGGGCTGCTGGTCTCTGAATCAACAGTGTGTTTGTGGGAGTCTGAATGGGCTCCTCGTCTCTGATCTAGCATTCTCTGTGTGAGAGTTTGAATGTACTCCTGGTATCTGATCTAACAGTGTGTGTTCGGGAGTCTGAATGAGCTCCTGGTCTCTGATCTAACAGTGTGTGAGTGGGAGTCTGAATTGGCTCCTGGTCTATGATCTAACAGTGTGTTTGGGGAATCTGTATGGGTTCCTGGTCTCTGATCTATCTGTGTTTTTGGTGGAGTCTGAATGAGCATCTGGTCTCTGATCCAACAGTATGTGCGTTGGAGACTGAATGATCTCCTGATCTATGATGTAACAGTGTGTGTGTGGGGGTCTGAATGAGCTCCTGGTATGTGATCTGACATTTTGTGTGTGGGAGTCAGAATGAGCACCTGGTCTCTCATTTAACAGTGTGTGTGTGGGATTCTGAATGAGCGCCAGCTATCTGATATAACAGTGTGTTTGTGGGGGTGTGAATGAGCTCCTGGTCTCTGCTCTAACAGTGTGTGTGTGGGAGTCTGAATGAGCTCCTGGTCTCTGATCTAACAATGTGTGTGTGTGTGTCTGAATGGGCTGCTGTTCTCTGATCAAAGAGTGTCTTTGGGACTCATAATTAGCAACTGATCTCTGATCTAACACTGCGTTTGCGGTAGTCTGAATGAGCACTTGGTCTCTGATCAATTAGAGTGTGTGTGGAACTCTGAATGAGCTCCTGGTCTCGGATCTAACAGTGTGTGTTTTGGAGTCTGAATTGGCTCCTGGTGTCTGATCTAACAGTGTGTGTTTTGAGGCTGAATGTGCTCCTGGTATCTGAACTAACAGTGTATGTGTGGGTGTGTTAATGTGCTCCTGGTCTCTGATTAACCAGTGTGTGACCGGAATCCGAATTGACGCATGCTGTCTGATCTAACAGTGTGTTTGTGGGAGTCTGAATGGGCTCCTGATCTCTGATCTAACAGTATGTGTGTGGGAGTCTCAATGAGCTCCTGGTCTCTGATCTAACATTGTGTGTGCGGGATTCTGATGAGCTCCTTGTTTCTGATCAAACAGTGCGTGTTTGTTATTCTGAATGTGCTCCTGGTGTCTGTTCTAACAGTGTGTGTGTGGGATTCTGAATGTGCTCCTGGTCTCTGATCTAACAGTGTATGGGTGGGAGTCTGAATGAGCGCCAGCTCTCTGATCTAACAGTGTGTTTGTGGGAGTCTGAATGAACTCCTGGTCTCTGATCTAACATTGTTTGTGTATGAGTCTTAATAGTGTCCTGGTCTCTGATCCAACTGAATTTGTGTGGGAGTCAGAAGAGATCCTGGGCTCTGATCTAACAGTGTGTGTGCGGGAGTCTGAATGGGCTCCTGATCTCTGATCTAACACTGCGTGTGGGAGTCTAAATAAGGCTCATTGTCTCTGATCTAACAGTGTGTTTGTGGGACTCTGAATGAGCTTCTGGTCTCTGATCTAACAGTGTGTGTTTGTGTGAGTCTGAATGAGCTCCTGGTCCCTGATCTAAGAGTGTGGGTGTGGGAGTCTCCATAAGCTCCTGGTCTCTGATCTAACAGTGTGTGTATGGGAGTCTAAATGTGCTTCTGGCGTCTGAACGAACGATGTATGTGTGGGAATGTTAATCTGCTCCTGGTCTGTGATTAAACAGTGTGGGAGCGGGAGTCTGAATTTGCTCATGCAGTCTGATATAACACTGTGTTAGTGGGAGTCTGAATGGGCTCCTGGTCTCTGATCTAACAGTATGTGTGTGGGAGTCTGAATGAGCTCCTGGTCTCTGATCTAACAATGTGTGTGTGGGAGTCAGAATGAGCTCCTGGTCTCTAATATAACAGTATGTGTGTGGGAGTCTGTATGACCTCCTGGTCTCTGATGTAACAGTGTGTATGGGAGTCTGAGTGAGCTCCTGTTCTCTGATCTAACAGGGGTGTGTGTTAGTCTGAAAGTGCTCCTGGTGTATGCTCTAAAAGAGTGTTTGTGGTATTCTAAATGTGCTCCTGGTCTCTGATATAACTGTGTGTGTGTGGGAGTCTAAATGGGCTCCTGTTCTCTGATCTAGCAGTGTGTGTGTGTGAGTTTGAATGTACTCCTGGTATCTGATCGAACAGTGTATGTGCGGGAGTCTGAATAAGATCCTGCTCTCTGATTTAACAGTGTGTGTGCGGGAGTCTGAATTGGCTCCTGGTGTCTGATCTAACAGTGTGTGTGTGGGAGTCTGAATTGCCTCCTGTTGTCTCATCTCACAATATGTGTGTGGGTGTCTAAATGGGCTCTGGTCTATGATCAAACAGAGTGTTTGGGAATCTCTATGGGTTCCTGGTCTCTGATCTATCCGTGTTTTTGTTGGAGTCTGAATAAGCATCTGGTGTCTGATCCAACAGTATGTGTCTGGGAGTCTGAATGAGCTCCTGGTCTCTGATCTAACATTGTGTGTGCGGGATTCTGATGAGCTCCTTGTTTCTGATCAAACAGTGCGTGTGTGTTATTCTGAATGTGCTCCTGGTGTCTGTTCTAACAGTGTGTTTGTGGGATTCTGAATGTGCTCCTGGTCTCTGATAGAACTGTGTGTGTGTGGGAGTCTAAATGGGCTCCTTGTCTATGATCTGAAAGTGCGTTTGTGGGAATCGGAATGGGCTGCTGGTCTCTGAATCAACAGTCTGTTTGTGGGAGTCTGAATGGGCTCCTCGTCTCTGATCTAGCAGTCTCTGTGTGTGATTTTGAATGTACTCCTGGTATCTGATCTAACAGTGTGTGTTCGGGAGTCTGAATGGGCTCCTCGTCTCTGATCTAGCAGTCTCTGTGTGTGATTTTGAATGTACTC
Source organism: Squalus acanthias (assembly GCA_030390025.1). Classification (NCBI taxonomy): domain Eukaryota; kingdom Metazoa; phylum Chordata; class Chondrichthyes; order Squaliformes; family Squalidae; genus Squalus; species Squalus acanthias. The sequence goes on along the minus strand of JASTWF010000032.1, from coordinate 1,232,625 downwards.
CTGGTATCTGATCTAACAGTGTGTGTTCGGGAGTCTGAATGAGCTCCTGGTCTCTGATCTAACAGTGTGTGTGTGGGAGTCTGAATGAGCGCCAGCTCTCTGATCTAACAGTGTGTTTGTGGGAGTCTGAATGAGCTCCTGGTCTCTGCTCTAACAGTGTGTGTGTGGGAGTCTGAATGAGTTCCTGGTCTCTGATCTAACACTGTGTGTGTGGGAGTCTAAATGGGCTCCTGGTGTCTGATCTAACAGTGTGTGTGTGTGTGTGTGTCTGAATGGGCTGCTGTTCTCTGATCTAAGAGTGTCTGTGGGACTCATAATTAGCAACTGATCTCTGATCTAACAATGTGTTTGCGGTATTCTGAATGAGCACTTGGTCTCTGATCAAACAGAGAGTGTGTGGAACTCTGAATAAGCTCCTGGTCTCGGATCTAACAGTGTGTGTTTGGGAGTCTGAATTGGCTCCTGGTGTCTGATCTAAAAGTGTGTGTTTTGAGTCTGAATGTGCTCCTGGTATCTGAACTAACAGTGTACGTGTGGGAGTGTTAATGTGCTCCTGGTCTCTGATTAACCAGTGTGTGACCGGAATCCGAATTGACACATGCTGTCTGATCTAACAGTGTGTTTGTGGGAGTCCGAATGGGCTCCTGATCTCTGATCTAACAGTAAGTGTGTGGGAGTCTGAATGAGCTCCTGGTCTCTGACCTAACATTGTGTGTGCGGGATTCTGATGAGCTCCTTGTTTCTGATCAAACAGTGTGTGTGTGTTATTCTGAATGTGCTCCTGGTGACTGTTCTAACAGTGTGTTTGTGGGAGTCTGAATGGGCTCCTGGTCTCTGATCTAATAGTATGTGTGTGGGAGTCTGAATGAGCTCCTGGTGTCTGTTCTAACAGTGTGTTTGTGTGATTCTGAATGTGCTCCTGGTCTCTGATATAACTGTGTGTGTGTGGGAGTCTAAATGGGCTCCTTGTCTATGATCTGAAAGTGCGTTTGTGGGAATCGGAATGGGCCGCTGGTCTCTGAATCAACAGTGTGTTTGTGGGAGTCTGAATGGGCTCCTGGTCTATGATCTAGCAGTCTCTGTGTTTGAGTTTGAATGTAACCCTGGTAACTGATCTAACAGTGTGTGTTCGGGAGTCTGAATGAGCTCTTGGTCTCTTATCTAACAGTGTGTGTGTGGGAGTCTGGAATGCCTCCTGGTGTCTGATCTCACAGTAGGTGTGTGGGAGTCTAAATGGGCTCCTGGTCTCTGATCTAACAGTGTGTTTGGGGAATCTGAATGTTTTCCTGGTCTCTGATCTATCTGTGTTTTTGTTGGAGTCTGAATGAGCATCTGGTCTCTGATCCAACTGTATTTGTGTGGGAGTCTGAATGATCTCCTGGTCTCTGATCTAACAGTGTGTGTGTGTTTGTGTCTGTATGGGCTCCAGATCTCTGATCTAACAGTGTGTGTGCGGGAGTCTGAATACGATCCTGGTCACTGATCTAACAGTGTGTGTGTGTGGGAGTCTGAATGGCCTCCTGGTGTCTGATCTCACAATATGTGTGTGGGAGTCTGAATTGGCTCATCGTCTCTGATCTAACAATGTGTGTGTGGGTGTCTAAATGGGCTCCTGGTCTATGATCAAACAGTGTATTTGGGAATCTGTATGGGTTCCTGGTCTCTGATCTATCTGTGTTTTTGTTGGAATCTGAATAAGCATCTGGTGTCTGATCCAACAGTATGTGTCTGGGAGTCTGAATGAGCTCCTGGTCTCTGATCTAACATTGTGTGTGCGGGATTCTGATGAGCTCCTTGTTTCTGATCAAACAGTGCGTGTGTGTTATTCTGAATGTGCTCCTGGTGTCTGTTCTAACAGTGTGTTTGTGGGATTCTGAATGTAATCCTGGTATCTGTTATAACTGTGTGTGTGTGGGAGTCTAAATGGGCTCCTTGTCTATGATCTGAAAGTGCCTTTGTGGGAATCGGAATGGGCTGCTGGTCTCTGAATCAACAGTGTGTTTGTGGGAGTCTGAATGGGCTCCTCGTCTCTGATCTAGCAGTGTGTGTGTGTGAGTTTGAATGTACTCCGGGTATCTGATCTAACAGTGTGTGTTCGGGAGTCTGAATGAGCTCCTGGTCTCTGATCTAACAGTGTGTGTGTGGAAGTCTGGATTGCCTCCTGGTGTCTGATCTCACAATATGTGTGTGGGAGTCTGAATTGGCTCATCGTCTCTGATCTAACAGTGTGTTTGGGAATCTGTATGGGTTCCTGGTCTCTGATCTATCTTTTTTTTTTGTTGGAGTCTGAATGAGCATCTGGTCTCTGATCCAACAGTATGTGTGTGGGAGACTGAATTATCTCCTGGTCCCTGATCTAACAGTGTGTGTGTTTGGGTCTGTATGGAATCCTGTTCTCTGATCTAACATTGTGTGTGTGGGATTCTGAATGAGCTCCTGGTATCTGATCTGACATTTTGTGTGTGGGAGTCAGAATGAGCACCTGGTCTCTCATTTAACAGTGTGTGTGTGGGATTCTTAATGAGCGCCAGCTCTCTGATCTAACAATGTGTTTGTGGGAGTCTGAATGAACTCCTGGTCTCTGCTCTAACAGTGTGTGTGTGGGAGTCTAAATGGGCTCCTGGTGTCTGATCTAACAGTGTGTGTGTGTGTGTGTCTGAATGGGCTGCTGTTCTCTGATCTAAGAGTGTCTGTGGGATTCATAATTAGCAACTGATCTCTGATCTAACACTGTGTTTGCGGTAGTCTGAATGAGCGCTTGGTCTCTGATCAAACAGAGTGTGTGTGGAACTCTGAATGAGCTCCTGGTCTCGATCTAACAGTGTGTGTTTGGGAGTCTGAATTGGCTCCTGGTGTCTGATCTAACAGTGTGTGTTTTGAGACTGAATGTGCTCCTGGTATCTGAACTAACAGTGTACGTGTGGGAGTCTGAATGAGCTCCTGGTCTCTGATCTAACATTGTGTGTGCGGGATTCTGATGAGCTCCTTGTTTCTGATCAAACAGTGCGTGTGTGTTTTTCTGAATGTGCTCCTGGTGTATGTTCTAACAGTGTGTTTGTGGGAATCGGAATGGGCTGCTGGTCTCTGAATCAACAGTGTGTTTGTGGGAGTCTGAATGGGCTCCTCGTCTCTGATCTAGCAGTCTCTGTGTTTGAGTTAGAATGTACTCCTGGTATCTGATCTAACAGTGTGTGTTCGGGAGTCTGAATGAGCTCTTGGTCTCTGATCTAACAGTGTGTGTGTGGGAGTCTGGAATGCCTCCTGGTGTCTGATCTCACAGTAGGTGTGTGGGAGTCTAAATGGGCTCCTGGTCTCTGATCTAACAGTGTGTTTGGGGAATCTGAATGGTTTCCTGGTCTCTGATCGATCTGTGTTTTTGTTGGAGTCTGAATGAGCATCTGGTCTCTGATCCAACTGTATTGTGTGGGAGTCGGAATGATCTCCTGGTCTCTGATCTAACAGTGTGTGTGTTTGTGTCTGTATGGGCTCCAGGTCTCTGATCTAACAGTGCAAATGTGGGAGTCTGAATGAGCTACGAATCCCTGATTTCACAGTGTGTGTCTGGGGGTCTGAATGAGCTCCTGGTATCTGATCTGACATTTTGTGTGTGGGATTCTGAATGAGCACCTGGTCTCTGATCTAACACAGTGTGTGCGGGAGTCTGAATTATCTCCAGCTCTCTAATCTAACAGTGTGTTTATGGGAGTCTGAATGGTCTCCTGGTCTCTGATCTATCATTGTGTGTTTGGGAATCAGTATTGGTTCCTGGTCTCTGATCTAACAGTGTGTGTGTGGGAGTCTGAATGGGCTCCGGGTCTCTGATCTAACAGTGTGTGTGTGTGAATCTAATAGGGCACCTGGTCTCTGTTCTAACAGTGTGTGTGTGGGAGGTTTAATTGGCTCCTGGTCTCTGATCCAACATCATTTGTGTGGGAGTTAGAATAGTCCCCTGGTCTGTGATCTACTGTGTGTGTGCGGGAGTCTGAATGAGCTCCTGGTCTCTGATTTAAAAGTGTGGGTGGGAGTCTGAATGGTCTCCTGGAATCTGATCTTTCAGTGTGTGTGAGAGTCTTAATTAGCTCCTGATCTCTGATCTAAACGTGTGTGTGTGGGAGTCTGAATGGGCTCCTTGTCTCTGATCTAAGAATGTCTGTGAGAGTCTTAATTAGCTCCTGATCTCTGATCTAAACGTGTGTGTGTGGGTGTCTGAATGAGCTCTTGGTCTCTGAAATAACAGTGTGTGTGTGGGAGTCCGAATGAGCTCCTGGTCTCTGATCTAACAGTGTGTGTGTGGGAGTCTGTATGGCACCTGGTCTCAGATCTAGCAGTGTGTGTGTGGGAGCCTGAATGGGCTCCTGGTCTCTGATCTAACAGTTTGCGTGTGGGAGTCTGAATTTTCTCCTGGTCTCTGATATAACAGTGTGTGTGTGTGGACGTCGGTATGGTCTCCTCGTCTCTGATATAACAGTGTGTGTATGGGAGTCTGAATGAGCTCCTGGTCTCTGCTCTAACAGTGTGTGTTTGGGAATCAGAATTTGCTCCTGGTCTCAGATCTAACATTGTGTGTGTGAGAGTCTAAACGGGCTCCTGGTCTTTGATCTAACAGTGCGTGTGTGGGAATCCAAATGGGCTGCTGGTGTCTGTTCCAACACTGTGAGTGTGGGAGTCTGAATGTGCTCTTAGTCTCTGTTCCAACAGTGTGTGTGTGTGGGAGTTTGAGTGGGCTCCTGGTCTTTGATTCAACAGAATTTGTGTGGTTGTTAGAATGGGCTCCTGGTCTCTTATCTAACAGTGTGTGTGCGGGAGTCTGAAGGAGCTCCTGATGTCTGATCTAAAAGTTTGTGTGTGGGAGTCTGAACGGGCTGCTGGTATCTGATCGAACAGTGTGTTTGTGGGAGTTTGAATCAGCACCAGTTCCCTGATCCAACAGTAAGTTTGTGGGAGTCTGAATGAGCTCCTGGTCTCTAATGTAACAGTTTGTGTGTGTGAGTCTGAATGAGCTCCTGGTCTCTGATCTAACAGTGTGTTTCTGGGAGTCTGAATGAGCTCCTGGTCTCTGATCTAACAATGGGTGTTTGGTGATCTGAATGGGTTCCTGATCTCTGATCTAACAGTGTGTGTGTGGGAAACTGAAATGGCTCCTGGTGTTTGTTCTAACACTGTTGCTGTGGGAGTCTGAATGTGCTCCTGGTATCTGTTCTGACAGTGTTTTTGTGGGAGTGTGAATGTGCTCCTGGTCTCTGATCCAACAGTGATTGTGCGGAAGTTATAATTTGCTCCTGTTCTCTGATCTAAATATATGTGTGCGGGCGTCTGAATGAGCTCCTGGTCTCTCATCTAAGAGTGTGTGTGTGCGAGACTGAATGTGCTTCTGGTGTGTGATCTAACAATGTGTGTGTGGGAGTTTGAATTAGCTCCTGGTCTCTGATTTAACAGAGTGTGAGTGTGGGAATCAGAATGAGCTCCTGGTCTCTGATGTAACACTGTTTGTGTGGGAGTCTGAATGTGCTCCTGCTCTCTGATTTAACATTATGTGTGTGGGAATCTGAAAGCGCACCTGCTCTCTGATCTAACAGTGTGTTTGTGGGAGTCTGAATGAGCTCCTGGTCTCTCATCTGACATTGTGTGTGTGTGCGTCTGAATGAGCTCCTGGTCTCTGATTTAAAAGTGTGTTTTGGGGAATCAGAATTGGCTCCTGGTCTCTGATCAAACATTGTGTGTGTGGGAGTCTGAATGAGCTCCTGCTCTCTGATCTAACAGTGTGTTTGTGGGAGACTGAATGGGCTCCTGGTCTCTGATCTATCATATTGTGTGTGGGAATCTGAATGTGCTTCAGCTCTCATCTAACAGTGCGTTTTTTTTGGAGTCTGAATGTGCTCCAGCTCTCATCTAACAGTGCGTTTTTTTTGAGTCTGAATGGGCTCCTGGTCTCTGATCTAACATTGGGTGTTTGGGAGGCTGAATGGGCTCCTGGTCTCTGATTTAACATATTGTGTGTGGGAGTCTGAATGTGCTCCTGCTCTCTGATCTAACAGTGTGTTTGTGGGAGTCTGAATGGGCTCCTGGTCTCTGATCTAACATTGAATGTTTGGAAGTCTGAATGGGCTCCTGGTCTCTGATGTAAAATGTGAGTGTGCGGGTTTGAATGAGCTCTTGGTCTCTGATCTGACATTTTGTATGTGGGAGACTGAATGTGCACCTGGTCTCTGATCTAACAGTGATTGTGCGGAAGTTATAATGTGCTCCTGTTCTCTGATCTAACTGTATGTGTGCGGGAGTCTGAATGAGCTCTTGGTCTCTCATCTAAGCGTGTATGTCTGCGAGTCTGAATGTGCTTCTGGAGTCTGATCTAACAATGTGTGTGTGGGAGTCTGAATTAGCTCCTGGTCTCTGATTTAACAGAGTGTGTGTGTGGGAATCAGAATGAACACCTGGTCTCTGATCTAACAGTGTGCGTGTGGTATCCTGAATCATCTCCTAGTCTCTGATCTAACAGTATGTGTTTGGGAATCTGTATTGGCTCCTGGTCCCTGATCTAACTCTGTGTGTGTGGGAGTCTGAATGTGCTCCTGCTCTCTGATTAAACAGTGTGTGTCTGGGAATCAGAATGCGCTTCTGCTCTCTGATCTAACAGTGTGTTTGTTGGAGTCTCAATGATCTCCTGATCTCTCATCTGACATTTTGTGAGTGGGAGTCTGAATGAGCACCTGGCCTCTGATCTAACAGTGTGTGTGTGTGAGTCTGAATGAGCTCCTGGTCTATGATCTACCAGTGTGTGTTTGGGAGGCTGAATGTGCTCATGGTCTCTGATCTAACACTCTTTGTGTGGGAGTCTGAATGTGCTCCTGCTCTCTGATCTAACAGTGTGTTTGCGGGAGTCTGAATGGGCTCCTGGTTTCTGATCTAACACTGGGTGTTTTGGGCGGCTGAATGTGCTCCTGGTCTCTGATCTAACACGATGTGTGTGTGAGTCTGAATGTGCTCCTGCTCTCTGATCTAACAGTGTGTTTTGTGGGAGTCTGAATGGGCTCCTGATCTCTGATCTAATATTGGGTGTTTGGAAGTCTGAATGGTCGCCCGGTCTCTGATGTAAAATGTGAGTGTGGAGGTTTTAATGTGCTCCTGGTCTCTGATCTGACATTTTGTATGTGGGAGTCTGAATGTGCACCTGGTCTCTGATCTAACAGTGTTTGTGCGGAAGTTATAATGTACTCCTGTTCTCTGATCTAACTGTATGTGTGCGGGAGTCTGAATGAGCTCTTGGTCTCTCATCTAAGAGTGTATGTCTGCGAGTCTTAATGTGCTTCTGGTGTCTGATCTAACAATGAGTGTGTGGGAGTCTGAATTAGCTCCTGGTCTCTGATTTAACAGAGTGTGTGTGTGGGAATCAGAATGAACACCTGGTCTCTGATCTAACAGTGTGCGTGTGGGAGTCTGAATGAGCTCCTAGTCTCTGATCTAACAGTATGTGTTTGGGAATCTGTATTGGCTCCTGGCCCCTGATCTAACACTGTGTGTGTGTGAGTCTGAATGTGCTCCTGCTCTCTGATTAAACAGTGTGTGTCTGGGAATCAGAATGCGCATCTGCTCTCTGATCTAACAGTGTGTTTGTTGGAGTCTGAATGATCTCCTGGTCTCTCATCTGACATTTTGTGAGTGGGAGTCTGAATGAGCACCTGGCCTCTGATCTAACAGTGTGTGTGTGTGAGTCTGAATGAGCACCTGGCCTCTGATCAAACACTGTGTGTGTCGGAGTCTGAATGAGCTCCTGCTCTCTGATCTAACAGTGTGTGTGCGGGAGTCTGAATGTGCTCCTGGTCTCTGATCTAACACTGTGTGTGTGCGGGAGTCTGAATGTGCTCCTGGTCTCTGATCTAACACTGTGTGTGTGGGAGTCTGAATGTGCTCCTGCTCTCTGATCTAACAGTGTGTTTGCGGGAGTCTGAATGGGCTCCTGGTTTCTGATCTAACACTGAGTGTGTGGGAGTCTGAATTTGCTCCTGCTCTCTGATCCAACAGTGTGTTTTGTGGGAGTCTGAATGGGCTCATGATCTCTGATCTAATATTGGGTGTTTGGAAGTCTGAATGGTCGCCCGGTCTCTGATGTAAAATGTGAGTGTCGTGGTTTTAATGTGCTCCTGGTCTCTGATCTGACATTTTGTATGTGGGAGTCTGAATGTGCACCTGGTCTCTGATCTAACAGTGTGTGTGTGCGATTCTGAAAGAGCACCTGGTCTCTGATCTAACACTGTATGTGTGGGAGTCTGAAAGAGCACCTGGTCTCTGATCTAACAGTGTGTTTGTGGGAGTCTGAATGGGCTTCCGGTCTCTGATCTAACATCGGTTGTTTGGGAGACAGAACGGGCTCCTGGTCTCTGATCTAACAGTGTGTGTGTGGGGTTCTGAATGAGCTCCTGGTATCTGATCTGACATTTAATGTGTGGGAGTCTGAATGAGCTCCCGGTCTCTGATCTAACAGTGTGTGTGGGAGTCTGAATGGGCTTCTGCTTACTGATCTAACATTGTGTTTGTGTGAGTCTGAATGGGCACCTGGTCTCTGATCTAACAGTGTGTGTATGGGATTCTGAATGGGCTCCTGGACTTTGATGTAACATTGCTTGTGTGGAGTCTGAATGTGCTACTGGTCTCTGTTCTAACAGTGTGTGTGTGGGAGTCTGAATGGGCTCCTGGTCTCTGATCCATCAGTGATTGTGTGGAAGTTATAATGAGCTCCTTTTCTCTGATCTAACTGTTTGTGTGCGAGAGTCTGAATGAGCTCCTGGTCTCTCATATATGAGTGTGTGTGGGAGTCTGAATTAGCTCCTGGTCTCTGATGTAAAAGTGTGTGTGTTGGAATCAGAATGAGTACCTGGTCTCTGATCTAACAGTGTGTGTGTGGGGGTCTGAATGAGCTCCTGGTCTCTTATCCAGCAACGTGTGTCTGGGAGTCTGAATGTGCTCCAGCTCTCTGATCTCACAGGTGTTGTGGGAGTCTGAATGGGCTCCTGGTCTCTGATCTAACATATTGTGTGTGGGATCTGTATGTGCTCCTGCTCTCTGAGCTAACAGTGACTTTGTGGGAGTCTGAATGGGCTCCTGGTCTCTGATCTACAATTGGTTGTTTGGAAGTCTGAATGGGCTCCTGGTCTCTGATGTAAAATCTGAGTGTGGGGGTCTGAATGAACTCCTGGTCTCTCATCTGTCATTTTGTGTGTGGGAGTCTGAATGAGCAGCTGCTCCCTGATCTGACAGTGTGTTTGAGGAAGTCTGAATGGGCTCCTGGTCTCTGATCTAACAGTGTGTTTGAGGGAGTCTGAATGTGCTCCTGGTCTCTGATCTAACATCGGGAGTTTGGGATTCTGAAAGGTCTCCTGGACACTGTTCTAATAGTGTGTGTGGGGGTGTCTGAATGAGCTCCTGGTCTCTGATCTATCCATTTTGTGTGTGGGAGTCTGAATGAGCACCTGGTCTCTGATCAAACACTGTGTGTGTAGGAGTGTGAATGAGCTCCTGCTCTCTGAGCTAACATTCTGTTTGTGGGAGTCTGATTGGACTCCTGGTCTCTGATCTAACATTGTGTGTGTGTGAGTCTGAATGGGCTCCTGGTCTCTGATCTAACAGTGTGTGTGTGGGAGACTGAATGGGCTCCTGGTCTCTGTTCCAGCAGAATTTGTGTGCGAGTTAGGATGGGCTCCTGGTCTCTGATCTAACAGTGTGTGTGCGGGAGTCTGAATGAGCTACTGGTCGATGATCTAACAGTATGTGTGTGCGAGTCTGAATGGGTTCCTGGTCTCTGATCTAACTCTGTGTGTGTGGGAGTCTAAGTTGGCTCCTGGTCTCTGATCTAACTGTGTGTTTGTGGGAGTCTGTATGTGCTCCTGGTCTCTGATCTAACAGTTTGTGTGTGTGGATCTAAATGAGCTCCTGGTCTCTGATCTAACAGTGTGTGTTTGTGAATCTGTATTGGCTCCTCGTCTCTGATCAAACTCTGTGTGTGTGGGAGTCTGAATGAGCTCCTGCTCTCTGATCATACTCTATGTATGTGGGATTCTGATTGAGCTCCTGGTTTCTGATCTACAGTGTGTGTGTGGGATTCTGAATGAGATCCTGTTCTCTGATCTAACAGTGTGTATGTGGGAATCTGAATGAGATCCTGGTCTCTGATCAAACTCTGTGTGTTTGGGAATCTGTATTGCCTCATTGTGTCTGTTCTAACACTGTGGGTGTGGGAGTCTGAATGGGCTCCTGGTCTCTGATCTAACAGCGTGTGTGAGTGAGGCGGGATGGGCTCCTGGTCTCTGATCTAACAGTGTGTGTGTATGTTTCTGAATGGGCTCCTGGTCTCTGATCTAACAATGTGTGTGTGTGAGTCTGAATGGGCTCCTGGTGTCTGATCCAACAGTGTGTATGTGGGAGTCTGAATGAGCTCCTGTCCTCTGATCTAACACTGTGTGTGTGGGAGTCTCAATGGGCTCCTGGTCTCTGATCTAAGAGTGTCTGTGGGAGTCCGAATGAGCTCCTGTCCTCTGATCTAACACTGTGTGTGTGGGAGTCTCAATGGCCTCCTGGTCTCTGATCTAAGAGTGTCTGTGGGAGTCTGAATGAGCTCCTCTACACTGATCTAACAGTGTGTTTGTGGGAGTCTGATTGCGCTCCTGGTCTTTGATCTAACAGTGTGTGTGGGAGTCTGAATGGGCTCCTGGTCACTGATCTAACAGTGTGTGCCTGGGAATCTGAATGGGCAGCTAGTCTCTGATCTAACAGTGTGTGTGTGGGAGTCTTCAATAGCTCCTGGTCTTTGATATAACAGTGTGTTTGTGGGACTCGGTATGGTCTCCTCGTTTCTGGTCTAAAAGTGGTTTTTTTTGGAGTCTAAATGAGATCCTGGTCTCTGATCGATCAATGTGTGTGTGGGAGTCTGAATCCGTTCCTGGTCTCTGATCTAACAGTGTGTGTGTGGGAGTCTGAATGTGATCCTGGTCTCTGAATGAACAGTGTGTCTGTGGGAGTCTGAATGTACGCCTGGTCTCTGATATAACAGTGTGTTTGTGGGTGTCGGTGTGGTCTCCTCGTTTCTGTTCTAACAATGTCTGTCTGGGTGTCTGAATGAGCTCCTGGTCTCTGAGCTAACATTGTGTGTGTGGGTGCCTGAATGAGATCCTGGTCTCTGATCGAACAGTGTGTGTTTGGAAGTCTGAATGCGCTCCTGGTGTCTCATCTAACAGTGTGTGTGTGGGAGTCTGAATGCGCTCCTGGTGTCTCATCTAACATTGTGTGTCTCAGAATTTTAGTTATGAATTGACCTGCTCCCTGTTTCAGGGACAGTGTCTGTGTTTATCTGCTCCGGGTTAATTGGATATACACTGAAACGACAGGATTAGTATTTATCACCGAAATTACCTGAAATCAGTCACTGAAAAGCTGCTCTGACTTCCTGCCAGTGGATCAGACTGAAGGGTTCTTATTCTCTGAACTTCCGAATAGCGACTGAAATAATATACAGCTCTTGGTGAGTTCAGCACACAGACGGGCAATACTTGTCCAGTTTTAATATAGATATAAAATAATATACTTTCTATCTGATATATAAAGTGCAGGACTAGAATGGGTTAAATTCAGCCGCTCAGTGATTGTAATTGATGCCAGTCTCCATGGGAACTATTTATCTCTGCTTGTTATTAATTCCAGTCAGTTGAGATCAGCAGGTCATAGAGTATTCTGTCCAATGTTTTTTAAAATGGAATATATGTAAAATATATCACAGATTAACATTTTGCTCACATCAATAAATCAATTCCTATCATTTAATCATTAAACACTCTAACTGTCCGAAAAGCAAGAGATGTTCATCTCACTCTGCGAGGTTGCACTGTGGGAATCGAGTTCACTCTGCAGGATTGAAAATGTAGAATGTTGGGTGGACCGGTGCTGAGTAATATCAAGACTTTAATAATACGGCAGCAGATTCTCACCATTGTGAGCAGCACATTTCAGGAATTCACTATTCCTCTTTATCTGTTCAGTCTATACAGCATCAGTGTGAATATCCACATCTCTCCTAATAAGGCAGAAAAAATGCAACACGGATGTTCCCTTATTGGGTTGGTTTGGAGATTTAACTGAATGTTTTGTTTGCATTGGTGAGAATCTGGTTCATAGCTTTTAATGTTCTGGTACTGAGCTAACACTGTCCAACACAGGATCCCTTTGAAATTTCAACCAGTAACAGTGAACCTGAATCCCAGCGTAAACAAGACAGGTTACATTCCCGGCCGTGTTTACATCTCTTACTTCATTCAATCAGCGAAGTTAATGATTGAATTGTTGGAAGTGAATTGTTTATTTGAGGTGAGAGTTATTTTGCGGAATCTTTTAAAATATGTTCTGTGATCTCAGAAATCATAATGGGAGACTTGTGTAAAACTTTTGTGCTCAGCTTACTGTAACTAATAAGAAGCAGAGACATGTAGTTTCCAGTTCAGTGATGCATCAGGAAGGGTAGTGAATATTTAAGTGAGATCAGTGACTGAACAATTGAGGTCAGAAATGTCTCGGAATAGGCAATGGCAGTGCAATGCATGTCAGAGATATTCCTAGACTTGTAATTACAGTACAATATCTGTCAGTAATGCTGCTCGGGTTGTATTAACAGTACAAGTGTGGTCAGTAATATACCTGGATGTGGAATCATGGTGCAAGTGAGGTTCCTGGACTATTACATGGATAGTGACAGTATAAGTGAGGTCAGTGACGTATCGGAATGGGTCATAACAGTAGATGTGAAGTCAGTGACATTTCCAAATAACTATCACATCTTCCCGAATGTTCTTTGAGAAGCGATGATTTCTGTTGCTTGTGTTGAAACCGGCAGTGAGAATGTCAGCTTATGGGTTCATATTAGTGCCAGTCAGTTGGTCACAGCAGCTTCAGACATTATTCCTGTGAGGTCATTAATTAATCCTATCTCGTTGCACATTACCAGGTCTAGTATAACCTGCTCTCTGGTTGGCTCCAGAACGTGCTGTTGTAAGAAACTATCCCGAAAACTTTCCATGAACTCCTCATCGATGCTACCTTTGCCCATCTGATTTTTCCAGTCTATATGCAGATTAAAATCCCCCAAGATTATTGCCGTACCTATCTGATAAGCTCCCATTATTTCTGACTTTATACTCCCTCCTACCATGTGGTTACTGTTAGGGGGCCTGTACACCACTCCCACAAGTGACTTATTGCCTTTATTATTTCTCATTTCTACCCAAACTGCTTCTACATCCTGGTTTCCTGAACTTAGGCCATCCCTCTCTAGTTCGCTCATACGATCATTCATTAACAGAGCCACCCTCCACCTTTTCCCACCTTCCTGTCCTTCCTAAATGTCATGTACCCTTCAATATTCAGTTCCCAATCTATGTCATTCTGCAAACATATTCTGCAATGGCTATCAGATCATATTTATTTATTTGTATTTGCGCTATCAATTCATATGTTTTGTTTCGAAAGCGACATGCATTCAAATGCAGAGCCTTTAGTTTTGTCCTTTTATTATTTTTATAACCTCCAGCCTTATCTGTTGATTTACTCTTAGATTTGCACTCTCTATCCCTTCCTGTCACTGTCTGTTTATCATTTCCCATATTAATACCTTTCTCTATTGCCTTGTCTCTAATCTTTGAATTACCACATCTTCCCAAATTTGATCCCATGCCCCCAATATTTAGTTTAAAGCCCTCACTACCGTCCTAGTTATACGACACGCCAGAACACTGGTCCCAGCACTGTTCAGGTGAAGACCATCCCAACGATAGAGATCCCACTTTCCCCAATACTGGTGCCAGTGCCCCAAGAATTGAAACCCATTTCTAACACGCCAGTCCTTGAGCAACGCATTCCGCTCTCTAATTTTATTCACCCTGTGCCAATTTGCTCGTGGCTCAGGTAATAATGCAGGCATTATTACCCGTGAGGTTCTGCTTTTTAATTTAGCCACCTATCTGCTCATAATCTCTCAGCATAACCTATTTCCTAGTTCTACCTTTGTCGTTGGTACCTACAGCTATTTACAATATATATTAATGATCTAGACAAGGGAACTAGATGTAATATCTCCAAGTTTGCAGACGACACAAAGCTGGGTGGATGTGTGTGCCGTGTAGAGCATGCCGATAAACTCCAGCATGATTTGGACAGGTTGGGTGACTGGGCAGAAGCGTGGCAGATGCAGTATAATGTGGATAAATGCGAGGTTATCCACTTTGGAGTCTAAAACTGGAAGGCAGATTATTATCTGAATGGCAATAGATTGGGAAAAGGGGAAGTGCAACGAGACCTGGGTGTCCTTGTGCACCAGTCGCTGAAGGTAAGCATCCAGGTGCAGCAGACGGTTAAGAAGGCAAATGGTAATTTGGCCTTCGTAGCGAAAGGGTTCGAGTACAGGAACAAGGATGTCTTGCTGCAGTTGTACAGGGCCTTGGTGAGACCACACCTTGAGTATTGTATGCAGTTTTAGTCGTCTTATCTGAGGAAGGATGTTCTTGCCATGGAGGGAGCGCAGCGAAGATTTACCAGGCTGATACCTGGGATGACAGGAATGACATATGAGGAGAGATTGGGTCGATTGGTCTTATCCTCGCTAGAGTTTCGAAGAATGAGAGGGGATCTAATTGAAACTTTTAGAATTCTAACATTACTAGACAGGCTAGATGCAGGAAGGATGTTCCCGATAGCGGCGGTGTCCAGAACCAGAGGTCACAGTCTAAGGATAAGGGGTAAGCCATTTAGGATTGAGATGAGGAGGAATTTCTTCACCCAGGGAGTGGTGAACCTGTGGAATTCTCTACCACTGAAGGCAGTAGAGTCCAATTCATTAAATATATTCAAGAAGGAGTTCGATATATGTCTTAAAGCTAAAGGGATCAAGGGATATGGAGAGAAGGCAGGGACAGGGTACTGAATTTGGATAATCAGCCAAGATCTCATTGAATGGCGGAGCAGGCTCGAGGGGCTGAATGGCCTACTCCTACACCTTTCTTCTATGTTCTATGTTTCTACATTGATCACGACCACTGGCTCCACCCTCTCCCACTGGCTCCTCCCCTTCCCAGCAAGTTCCTCTCCAGCCCAGAGCAGATGTCCTGAACCCTGGCACCGGAAGGGTACACAGCCGTCTGGACTCTCGGTCTTGGCCGCAGAGAACTGTATCTATCCTCCTGTCTATGCTGTCCTCAATTACCACTACATTCCGAATAACTTCACCCGCTTGAATGGCTTCCTGTTGCTCGGTGACATGGTCAGTTTGCTCATCCACCCTGCAGCCACCGCTTTCATCCATACAGGCCGTAAGAACCTCAAATCTGTTGGACAATTGCAAAGGCTGAGGCTCCTCCACCTCCTGGGTCCCCATCCCTGCCTCACTCGCTGTCACATCCTCCTGTCCCTGACCACTGACCAAATCTGAGGACCTTATCCTAAGGGGTGTGACTGCCTCCTGGAATAAAGTGTCCAGGTAACGTGGAAGACTCTGACGGGCCCCAAGTCTTTGCTTTTCCGCAGTTTGAGCAGCAGGGCACCAGGGATGAGGGACTGCAGTTATGTGGAGAGACTAGAAAAGCTGGGATTCTTCTCTTTAGAGCAGGGGAGGTTAACGGGGATTTATAGAGTTGTTCCTAACTAATGGATTCCTTGAATAGATTCAGAGATACTTACAGCACAGAAGGAGACCTTTCGGCCCGAAGTGCCTGTGCCCGCACTTTGGAAGAGTAGTCGTACTTAGTCCCACATCATAGCTTACTGTCCGTAACCCTGTGAGTTTCTGCACCTCAAAACCTGTCCAACTGTGTTTAAAATTATTCATGGAATCAGCTTCCACCACCATTTCCAGGAGAGCCTTCCAGATCCGGGCAACTCTCTGAGTGAAAACATTACTCCTCAGCACCCCTCGAGATCTTTTTCCAATGATTTTGAATCTAAGAACTCTGGTTATTGAACCACCCGCCAGCGGGAATATTTGCAAGGTTTTGGATAAATAAATAAGCAGAAACAGTTTCTGTGGCAGGAGCGTCGGTGACCAGAGGACACAGATTTAAGATAATTGGCAAAAGAACCAGAGGTGGAGATGAGGAGATTGTTTTTTACACAGCGCGTTATTGTGATCTGGAATGCACTGCCTGAAAGGGTGGTGGAAGTAGATTCAATATTAACTTTCAAGATGGAATTGGATAAACACTTGGAAGAGGGAAATTTTGCAGGGCAATGGGGAACTAGCAAGGGAGTGGAACTAATTTCAAAGAGCCGTCACAGGCACGATGGGCCTAATGGCCTCCTCCTGTGCTGTGTCACTCTAGGAACTTTAAGCTGTAATAATCTCTGCTACCAGGAGGTTGCGCCACGGCCTAAAACATCCAGTCTCCCCCTAGAGGCCCGTTGGGGAAATACAGCCTACCCATTGTAACTGTGTGAACGTCAGTGATAGACATTACATTGATCTCTCCTTTCTTTCTCCCCACTCACCAACCATAGGTACAGACTGTCACTGAGGATCAGGCTCCACAGACACAGACTGCTTCACCAGTACCTCATCTCAAGGGCTTTATCTCCTGTTTCAGCCCGACACTCAGGCCCAGAAACTCCCCACATTAACGCCGTGTGTTTGCGTCCTATTCAAAAAGTGGCGGTGTTACAGTCAGGATCTATGAGGTATTTCAGAAAAAGTTACAGAGGTGGCCGAGGGGTATATCATAGTGGTGCAGTCAGGAGTGTGGGGTATATTGGTGTTACAGTGATGAGTGTGAGGTATATCAGTATTACAGTGAGTGGCGTGGGGTATATCAGTGTCACAGTGAGGTTGTGAGCTATGTCAGTGTTACAGTGAGGGGTGTGGGGTATATCAGTGTTACAGCGAGGTTGTGAGGTATATCAGTGTTACAATGAGGGGTGTGGGGTATATCAGTGTTAATGTTAGGGGTGTGGGGTATATCAGTCTTACAGTGAGGTTGTGAGGTATATCAGTGTTACAGTGAGGGGTGTGGTGTATATCAGTGTTACATTGAGGAGTGTGTTGTATGTCAGTGTTACAGTTAGGGGTGAGGTGTAAATTAGTGTTACAGTGAGGGGTGTGGGCTATATCAGTGTTACAGCGAGGGGTGTCGGGTATATCAGTATTGCAGTGAGGGGTGTGAGGTACATCAATGTTACATTGATTGGTGTGGGACATATCAATGAGTGACAATACCTTGTTTGTGGCTTATATCGTTGTGTTACAGTGAGGGGTATGGGGTATATCAGTATTAAAGTGAGTAGTGTGGGGTTATCAGTGAGTGAAAGTGAGGGTTGTGGGGTCTATCAGCGTGTTACAGTAAGGGATGTGGAGTATATCATTCTGTGACAGTGAGGAGTTTGGAGTATATCTGTGTTACACTGAGGGGTGTGGGATATATCAGATTACATTGAGCGGTGTGGGGTATATCAGTGAATTACAGTGAGTGATGTGGGTTATATCAGTGTTACAGTGAGGGGTGTGGGGTATATCAGTGTTACAGTGATGTGTGTGTTGTGTATCGCAGATTGTTACAGTGAGGAGTGTGGGTTGCATCAGTGTGTTACAGAGAGCGTTTTGGGGTATATCAGTTAGTTACAGTGAGCGGTATTGGGTATATCAGAGTGTTACAGTGAGGGGTGTGAGGTATATCAATGTTTTCCAGTGAGGGGTGTGGGATATATCTGTTACTATGTGGCATGTGGGGTATATCAGAGTGTTACAGTGAAGGGTGTGGGGCATATACGAGTGCTACTCTGCGCGGTGTGACATATATCATTGTTACAGTGAAGGGTGTGGGGTATATCAGTGTTACAGTGAGGGGTGTGGGGTATATCAGATTGTTAAACTGAGGAGTGTGACTTATATCAGTGTTACAGTGAGTGGTACGGGTATATCAGTGTTACAGTGAGGGGTGTGTGGCATATCAGTTGTAATAATGAGGTTGTGTGCGGTATATCAGTGTGTTACAGTGATGTGTGTGGGGTGTATCAGATTATTCCAGTGAGGGGAGTAGGTTATATCACTCTGTTACAGTGAGGGGTGTGAGTTATATCAGAGTGTAACAGTGAGTGTGGTGGGGTATATCAATATGTGACGGTGTGTGTATATCAGAAGGTTACAGTGAGGGGTGTGAGGTATCAGTGTTGCAGTGAGGGCTGTGGGGTATATCAGAGTGTTACAGTGAAGGGTGTGGGGTAAATTAGAGTGTTACAGTGAGGGGTGTGGGGTATATCAGTGTTACAGTGAGGTGCGTGACGTATATCAATGCTTTCCAGTGAGGTGTGTGGGATATATCTGTTACTATGTGGCATGTGGGGTATATCAGAGTGTTACAGTGAGGGGTGTGGGGCATATACGAGTGGTTTCTGCGCGGTGTGGCATATATCAGTTTTACAGTGAGGGGTGTGGTGTATATCAGTGTAATAGTGAGGTGTGTGCGGTATATCAGTGTGTTACAGTGATGTGTGTGGGCTGTATCAGATTATTATAGTGAGGGGTGAGGGTTATATCACTGTGTTACAGTGAGGGGTGTGAGTTATATCAGAGTGTAATAGTGAGGGGGTGAGGTATATCAATATGTGACGCTGTGGGGTATATCAGAAGGTTACAGTGAGGGGTGTGAGGTATCAGTGTTGCAGTGAGGTCTGTGGGGTATATCAGAGTGTTGCAGTGAAGGGTGTGGGGTATATCAGTGTTACAGTGAGGGCTGTGGGGTAAATGAGAGTGTTACAGTGAGGGGTGTGGGGTATATCACTGTTACAGTGAGGGGCGTGGGGTATGTCAGATTGTTACATTAGGGGTGTGGGGAATATCAATGTGTGACAGTGATGGTTGTGGGGTATATCAGGTTGTTACAGTGGGGAGTGTGACTTATATCAGTGTTGCAGTGATGGGTATCTGTATATCAGTGTTACAGTGAGGGGTGTGGGATATATCAGTGTTGCAGTGAGGGGTGTAAGGTATATCATTGTTACAGTTAGTGTTGTAGTGTATATCAGTGTGTTACAGTGAGGGATGTGGGGTATATCACTGTTACAGTGAGGGGTGTGGGGTATATCAGTGTTACACTGATGGGTGCGGGGTATATCAGTGTTACAGTGAGGGGTGTGGGGTATTTCGGAGTATTACAGTGAGGGGTGTGGGGTATATCCGAGTGTTACAGTGAGGGACGTGGGGTATGTCAGTGTTACATTGAGGGGTGTGGGTTACATCAGTGTGTTACAGTGAGGGGGTTGGGGTATATCAATGTGTTACAGTGACCGGTATGGGTTATATCAGAGTGTCACAGTGAGGGTTGTTGGATATATCTGTTACTATGTGGCGTGTGGGATATATCAGATTGTAACAGTGAATGGGAGTGGGGTATACCAATATGTGACAGTGTGGGGTGTGGGGTACATCAGAAGGTTACAGTGAGGGGTCTGAGATATCAGTGTTACAGTGACGGGTTTGGGGTATATCAATGTTAACGTCAGTGGTGTGAGGTCTATCAGAATGTTAACGTGAGGCGTGTGGGGTGTATCAGAGAGTGTTACAGTGAGGGGTGTGGGTATATCAGTGTGTGACAATAAGGGCTTGTGGCTTATATCACTGTTACAGTGAGGTGTGTGGGGTATATTAAAGTGTGACAATAAGGGTTTGTGGCTGATAGCAGTGTGTAACAGTGAGGGGCGTGGGGTATATTAAATTGTTACTCTGTGGGATCTATCAGTGATACACTGAGGGGTGTGGGTTCTATCAGAGTGTTTCAGTGAGGGTAGTGGTGTTTATCAGTGTTACAGTAGCAGTGTTACAGTGAGGGGTTAGCGTTATCTCAGTGTGTTATAGTGAGGGGTGTGGGGTATATCAGTGTTACAGTGAGGGTTGTGGGGTATATCTGTGTATTACAGTGATTGGTGTGGGGTATGTCAGTGTTACAGGGAGGGGTATGGTGTATATCTGTTACAGTGAGGGGTTTGGGGCATTTGAGAGTGTTAAATTGAGAGCTGTGGTATATATCAGATTGTTATAGTGAGGAGTGTGACTTATATCAGTGTTACAGTGAGGGGTATTGTGTATATCAGTGTTACAGTGAGGGGTGTGGATTATATTGATTCTTACAGTGAGAGGTGTGGGGAATATCAGTGTTTCAGTGAGGGGTGTGGGGTATGTCAGACTGTTATATCGAGGAGTGTGGGATATATCTGTGTTACAAGGAGAGCTGTGGGGTATATCAGGGTGTTAAAGTGAGTGGTGTTGGATATATCTTGCAGTGAGGGGTGTGGTATATATCTGTTACAGTGAGAGGTCTGGGGTGTATCAGTGTTACAGTGTGGGTTATGGAATATATGAGAGTGTTTCAGTGAGGTGTATATCAGTGTTACAGTGAGTGGTGTTGGTTGTATCAGTGTGTTACAGTGAGGGGTGTAGAATATATCAGAGTGTTACTGTGAGAGGTGAGGGGTACATCTGTGTGTTACAGAGAGGGATGTGAGTTATATCGGTGTTACAGTGAGGGGTGTGGGGTATTTCAGTGCTACAGTGAGGGGTGTTGGTTATATCAGCATGTTCCAGTGGGACTGTGGTGTATATCAGAGAGTTAGTGAGGGAAGTAGGGTTTATCAGTGTGTTACAGTGAGGTGTGTGGGGTACATCAGAGAGTTACAGTGAGGGGTGTGGGGTATATCGTTTTTTCAGTGAAGGGTGTGTGGTATATCAGTGTTACATTGAGGGTTGTGGGGTATATGAGTTTGTTACAGTGAAGGTGCGGGGTATATCAAGTTGTTACTGTGAGGGGTGTGCGGTATATCAATGTTACTGTGAGGAGTGTGGGTTACATCAATGTATGACAAGAATTTGTGAGTTCTATCAAAGTGTTACACTGAGGGGTGTGGGGTGTATCAGTGTTACAGTGAGGAGTGTGGGATAAATTAGAGTTTTACAGTGAGGGGTGTGGAGTATATCAGTGTTACAATGAGGAGTGTGCGGTATATCAGTGTGTGACATTAAGGGTTTGTGCGTTATTTCAGAGTGCTACTTTGAGGGGTGTGGGGTATATCAGTATTACAGTGAAGGCTGTTTGATCTATCTGTGTTAAAGTGAGGGTTGTGTGTTGTATCAGAGCCTTACTGTGAGGGGTGTGGTGCATATCAGTGTGGTACTCTGAGCGGTATGAGGCATATCAGTGTTAAAGTGAGCGGTGTGGAGTATATCAGTGTTACAGTGAGGCACGTGGGATATATCAATGTTACAGTGACGGGTGTGCGGTATATCAACGTGTGACAATAAGGGTTTGTGGGTTATATCAGAGTGTGTTACAGTGAGGGGTGGGGTATTTCAGGGTTACAGTGGGGGGTGTGGGGTCTATCAGAATGTTACTGTGGGGTTGTGGGGTATATCAATGTTACAGTGAGGCGTGTGTGGTATATCAGTGTTACAGTGAGGCGTGTGGGGTATATCAGTGTTACAGTGAGGCGTGTGGGGTATATCAGTGTTACAGTGAGGGGTGTGGAGTCGTTTAGTGTGTTACACTGAGGGGTGTGGTCTATATCAGTGTTACTGTGAGCGGTGTTGGGTATAACTGTGTTACAGCGAGGTGTGTGGGGTATATCAGAGTGTTACAGTTTAGCTTTTAAATGCCCTGAATTCATTTGTCCATGACTATACAAGTCACTCTGGGTACAGGTATATTGTGTATAATTAAAACAGGTTTTTTAAGCATGAAATATCCAGTTACAAAGAAGTAATACATAACAGGAAGATCGTCGCAGTCTGTTGATTGTACCCCAGCGTTCCTTCCGAGTATCTCTCTTCTTTTGCTGTGTTCTGTTGACTGAAACTTCTCATCTTCTGGTTTTGCGCTGCTTTCGGTGTTCAATAGCTGTTTATTTATTCCTTTTTTCCCCCTCCGTTTTGCCTACGTGGCAGTTAGTAAGCAAGCTATTTTTATCTGAGAACAACATTCACACTAAATTCTCACAGATGTCTTTTTGCTTCCTGAACAGCTGATTGTTTAGCCAGTTCTGCATTTATGAGTGGTGACTTACTCCAGCCCTCTATGTTCTATTGCAATGTTGCTGAATTTCTTGTTTCCACTGTCTCCTTGTTTACTTAAGAAGCCATTTGACAGAATTACATTAATTTCTAACAGAGTTTAGTCAGGTGGGCATAATTCCCATCCTGCTTTGGTCTCAGCCATACGCCATTTTATACAGTCTTTTTAGGTTTTTAACGTACAATTTCACATATTATAGTTTTAGAAAAATGGTTACAGAATCTTAATAATGGTTTCTAAATCCTACAAGTACACTCTATCCTACAGATCACTACCTTGAGGGCGAGGCATTTGTCCGACCCCTCAAAACTAAAATCTTACACGTGGGTTTGTTCTCCCATGTTTCTGTAACTTTGAAGATATTCCGGGTTGTGATCATATTTAAACGCGATCGGGTTTCGTACATTAGCTGATTCAGGTACAAGTTGGGTGATGACCAGTACATGGGAAATTATCGTAATCCAAGGAGGAATTTCCATGTTTGTCCCTATGTCCCACCAATGTGTTTGATCTTCGATACCTGGAATTTCCTTTGCTACGGCTTTATTCCCTTGCACCAGTGTATAATAATGGCGTTGGGAGGTGCTCACTTGATTTATTAATTCGGTTAAGGCTTCAGGTAGCTTGGGGATATCATATCCGAATTTAGTGACATAATCTTCCAGATTTATATTTAATTCATCCTCTACTTGTAATACCTGCTGTTCATGTGAGGCTACTGCAAGGAGAATCCTTCCTCCTATTACCGTAGTCTTAGTAGGTCTGATACAGTAGGTCCCTGGGGTTATTGAACATTCAAGTGTTCCGTGATTGTAAGAGTTCTCTAAAGTGGTAAAACAATACCTCGCTTCTCGTACGTAGGCTGTTCTAGTTCTTACAGCTGAGGGGCCTGTCACTTCCATAGTACAGTTTAACCTTTCTCCATTCCAACCATACCCACAGGTGTCCTTTGAATGATCGTACAAACTGTATGGGCAAACAAGGACATCCTCATTTGTGCTACATCCTGTAGGTTTGGGTCAATCCATGTTAGTTTTTCTGACTGTACTAACCATTGTGGTGCCGTGAGAAATCGGTTAATGGTATTTCCTTTTACTATTCCTGTATACTCTATTCTAAATAGGGGGCTGGGCCTGGTTCGATTCATTAGACTAGGAATTTGAAGTATTAGTCCAGATAATGGTAAATACATGGAACTAGTATAGTATAGCTATTACATAGACGTGGCTGAAAGAGGGGCGGGTGTGGCAGCTCAATATTCCTGTTTACAGGATTTTCTGTCGGGATAGAGAGGGAGTTAAAAAGGGAGGGTGGTCGTGGTATTGATTACATAAACTATTACAGCTGTGAGGAGGGATGATATGTTGGAGGGATCATCAAACGAGGCCATATGGGTCAAATTAATAAACAAAAAAAGGGCGATCACACTGCTGGAGAGTTTACTTTAGACCCCAAACAGTCAGAGGGAGATAGAAGAGCAAATATGTGGACACATTTCTGAGAAGTGCATAAACTATAGGCCAGTAATGGTAGGGCATTTCATCTACCCCAATATTAACTGGGATAAAATTAGTGTTAAGGATATAGAAGCTGCCGAATTCCTAAAATGCATCCAGGAGAACTTTTTTAGCCATTATGTAGCAACACCAACAAGGGAGAGGGCGGTTCTGGACTTAATTTTAGGGAATACGGCTGGGCAGGTAGAAGGCGTATCAGTGGGGCAGCATTTTGGTGCTAGTGACCATAATTCTGTTAGATTTAAGGTGGTTATGGTAAAGGACAAGGATAGACCAGGAATACAAATTCTAAATTGTGGAAAAGTAATTTTGCTAAGCTCAGAGGGGATTTAGCCATAGTGGACTGGAAACAGCTACTTGAAGGTAAATCAGTGTCAGAGCAGTGGGAGGCATTCAAGGAGGAGATCCGGAGGGTTCAGACCAAATATGTGCCCTTTAAAAAAAAAGGTAGGACTAACAAATCTAGAGCCCCCTGGATGTCTAGGGACATACAGGGTCGGATAAAGAAAAAAATGGAGGCGTTTGACAGATGCCGAGTGCTAAATACTGCACAATCTTTAAAGGAGTACGGAAAGTGCAACGGTGCAATTAAAAAGGATATTAGGAAAGCAAGGAGAGGACATGACAAATTCTTTGCAAATAAAATCAAGGAAAACCCAAAGTAATTTATAAATATATTTAAGAGTAAGAGAATAACTAAAGCAAGGATAGGGCCTATTTAGAGATCATGAGGGTAATCTGTGTGTGGAGGCGAGAGACGTCGGTAGGGTTCTTAATGAATACTTTGCGTCGATTTTCACAAAAGGAGAGGGGCGAAGCAGACATTACTATCAGGCAGTGTGAAATTTAGATGAAATAAACATAGTGAGAGAGGAAGTATTAAGGGTTTTAGCAGCTTTATAAGTGGATAAATCCACAGGCCCGAATGAAATGTATCTCAGGCTGTTTAGTGAAGCAAAAGAGGAAATAGCAGAGGCCCTGACAATTATTTTCCTCTCTGGCTTCAGGTGTGGTACTGGAGGACTGCTAACGTGGCACCCTTGTCTAAAAAGGGAGAAACGGATAGACCGAGTAATTACAGGCCATTCAGCCCAACCTCGGTGGTGGGAAAATTATTCGAAATAATTCTGAAGGACAGGATAAATCTTCATTTAGAAAGACACGGATTAATCAAGGAAAGTCAGCAGGGATTTGTTAAGGGAAGGTCGTGTCTGACAAACTTGATTGATTTTTTTGTGGAGGTAACAAGTATGGTAGATGAGGGTCGTGCGTTTGATGTAGTGTATATGAACTTTAGCAAGGCTTTTGATGAGGTTCCACATGACAGACTGGTCACGAAGTTAAAAGCCCATGGGATCTAGGGCAAAGTGTCAAGTTGGATTCAAAACTGGCTCGGAGGCAAGAGGCAGAGGGTAATTGTTGCTGTGTGTTTTTGTGACTGGAAGGCTGTTTCCAGTGGGGTTCCGCTGGGCTCAGTACTAGGTCCCTTGCTTTTTGTGGTATATATCAATGATCTAGACTTCAATATAGGGGGTAAGATTAAGAAGTTTGCAGATGATACTAAAATAGGCTGTGTGGTTGATATTGAAGAAGGAAGCTGTAGACTGCAGGAAGATATCAATACATTGGTCAGGTGGGCAGAACAGTGGCAAATGAAATTTAATCCGGAGAAGTGTGAGGTAAGGCATTTGGGGAGAGCTAACAAGGAAAGGGAAGACATATTAAATGGTCGGACACTGAGTAGTGTAGAGGAACAAAGGGACCTTGGAGTACATGTTTACAGATCCCTGAAGGTAGCAGGCCTGGTAGATAAGGTGGCTAAGAATAATACGGAATGCTTGCCTTTATTAGCCGTGGCATAGAATACAAGAATGAGAAGTCGAACAAGACCAGGTTATAGTCCAACAGTTTTATTTGAAATCACAAGCTTTCGGAGCTTACGTGGCCCCTTCCTCAAGTGAAGTGAAGAAATACAGAATCGACAAAGCATATATAGATAGAGAACAATGCTTGTGTAACTTACAATGGCAGATGACTAAATTTAATCATCCTGACTGTTTATCTGCCGATGTGTGACAAAAGGCAATCAGGTCAGCCAGGAAGGTACCACATCAAAGACATAGCAAGATACAACTGAGACAATGAGGTGGAGTTACAGGGGGTCTAATGTGTCAAAAGCTGCAGTCGGTATGTAAAACGATAAACTTTAAAATTTTTACTTTTTTACTGGGAATCACATCTGTAAACAAGCCAACGACGACTCGAGTCTGGATCACGTCATGTAAAACAGTAAAAATTTTAAAGTTTATCGTTTTACATACCGACTGCAGCTTTTGACACATTAGACTCCCTGTAACTTCATCTCATTGTCTCAGTTGTATCTTGCTATGTCTTTGATGTGGTACCTTCCTGGCTGACCTGATTGCCTTTTGTCACACCTCGGCAGATAAACAGTCAGGATGATTAAATTTAGTCGTCTGCCATTGTAAGTTACACATGCATTGTTCTCTATCTATATATGCTTTGTCGATTCTGTATTTCTTCACTTCACCTGAGGAAGGGGCCACGTAAGCTCCGAAAGCTTGTGATTTCAAATAAAACTGTTGGACTATAACCTGGTGTTGTGCGACTTCACATTTTTGTCCACCCCAGTCCAACACCAGCATCTCCGCGTCATAGAATACAAGAGCAGGGGGGTCATGCTTCAACTGTATAAAACACTGGTTAGGCCTCAGCTAGAGTACTGCGTGCAGTTCTGGTCACCACATTACAGGAAAGATGTGATTGTACTAGAGAGGGTATAAAGGAGATTTACAAGGATGTTGCCGGGAGTAGAGAATCTTAGCTATGAGGAAAGACTGGATAGGCTGGGTTTCTTTTCCTTGGAACAGAGGAGGCTAAGGGGAGACCTTATTGTTGTGTTTAAAAATATGAGTGACCTAGATAAAGTGGATAGAAATGACCTATTCCCCTTAGCAGAGTGGTCAAAAACTAGGGGGGGGGCACTAATTTAAAGTAATTGGTGGAAGGTTTAGAGGGGATTTTGAGGAGAAATGTCTTCACCCAGAGGGTTTTGGTGGTCTGGAACTCACTGCCTGAAAGGGTGGTAGTGGCAGAAACCCCAACTACATTTAAAAAGTACTTGGATGTGCACTTGGGATGCTGTAACCTGCAGGGCGACGGACCAAGAGCTGGAACGTGGGATTAGGCTCGATAGCTCTTTGTTTGCTGACAGGGACACGATGAGCTGTAACTTTCTATGATTCTTTGATAATGCAGCAGGGGTCTCATGAGGCCCTTGTTGAGATTGCTTTAATTTCTGAACCAGGTCAATAATATCCAAGCCCAGAGCTGTTTGTGTAGTTGTGATTAAGTTATTCAGGGGATTCCCCACATTAAAGGCCATGAAGGGGAGTCTGGTGCGTAGGTCCGGGGTCAGGGCAGACAGTATATCATTTTTCATGTCACTGTCCTCAAAATTAGGATGGTAATTCCGGAAAGCTACATAACATTAACTGAGGCTTTAAAGTGTGCAGGCTCGTCCACTGAGGATTTCATGGTATTGTTATCAGCATAGGCTGGGAGGGCACTTAGCCAGGTCGATGGTGGCATACGAGACGTAGGCCTTTTGGTTGGGGGTCGCAAGGGAGGATATAGTTCTCCGCTGACCCCTCACATTCTGTATCATAAATCGGGCGGGTGGGGGGTGGGGGTTCTACTCCCGTGACTGCCGCTATTATAACCGTTGTTTACCCAGCTGGTTTTGCAACTCTTGTAAAGTAATATGACACTGCCTGTGGTCCGACTCCCTTTGGGGCTGCTGAAGAGCCTCTCGTGAATCATTTAATTGTCTGGTAAGACGGTCATTTTCTTTTGTTAAGGAGGCTACCTGACACCGAGCCTCCTAAAGGTTCTGCTTTGCAGCGCCGGCGTGAACTGCATGAATGCTCTGTTGCTGTATTTTGCTGTCGACGCACCGACCTGGCCCTGAAGAACGTCATGTTGGTTACTGAAGAGCTTCAATTTTACTTTTTCACTCTAATGCCTCTTTTTCCCAGTTTGACTTATCGCTCGTTAACTTTAGATTTTCTTCAATCAGCCGTAGCTTGTATTTTTCTAATTTATTCTGATTGTCCTCTAGCTTGGTGACACGATACACTGCCGCAGAGGCCATCCGCTGCACTGCCCTATCTGGCTTCCATTTCTTCTCCTTAACTTATTTCTCAATGAACGCAACAACGTCCTCAAAGGATACTCTGCTATCCTCTGTTAGACATTCTACTACTAACGTCTGTAACTGTGCAGCCTCCCACTTCTTCATTAACTTCGTTTTAAAGACTGCAAAAAAAATCTCACTCGAACTCTTGTTGTACGTTAAAGAGACACTATCTGTTAGATAACCGAACACACCACAAGCACTCTCGTTGATCAGACGAAAATCAAAGCAAAAATCCAAGCGCCTGCCTTATGCACAACAGACCTCGTTTCAGTTAATAGTCACAGCTCCACGTTGGGCGAAAATCTGTAGCTTATTTTAATATAGATGTAAAATAATATACTTTCTATTTGATATATAAGGTGCCGGACTAGAATGGGTTAATTTCAGCCGTTCAGTGACTGTAATTGATGCCAGTCTCCATGGGAACTAACTGCTTGTTATTAATTCCAATCAGTTGAACACAGCAGGTCATAGATTAATCTTTCCAATGTTTATTATTATCGAATATATTTAAAATATATTACGGATCTGCATTTTGCTCACATCAATAAATCAATTCCTATCATTTAATCATTAAATGATCTGACTGTACAAAAACAAGAGATGTTCATCTCACTCAGCGAGGTTGCACTGTGGGAATCGGGTTCACTCTGCAGGATTGAAAATGTAGAATGCTGTTTGGAAAGGTGTTAATTAATATCAGGACTTTCAAAATACGGCAACAGATTCTCACCATTGTGAGCAGCACCTTTCAGGTATTCACGATTCCTCTTTATAAGTTCAGTCTATACAGCATCAGTGTGAAAATCCCCATCCCCTCTAATAAGGCAGAAAACATACAACACGGACGGTCCCTCATTGCAGGGGATGGAGATTTACCTGAAAGTTTTGTCTACACTGGTGAGAATCTGGTTCATATCTTTGAATGTTCTGGTACTGAGCTGAAATTGTTCATCACAGGATCCCTTTGAAACTTCCACCAGTAAAAGTGAACTTGAATCCCAGCGTTAAACAAGGCAGGTTACATTTCCGGCCGTGGTTACATCTCTTACTTCCTTCAATCAGTGAATTTAATGAATTTTGAATTGAGCTGAGTGTCAGTTTTGGGGAATCTATTAAAATATATTCTGTGATCTCAGAAATGATAATATGAGCCTTGTGTAAATCTGTTGTGCTCAGCTTACTGTAACTAATAAGAAGCAGAGATATGAAGATTCCGTTTCAGTGATGTATCAGGAAGGGTAGTGAGTATATAAGTGAGATCAATGGCTGAACAATTGAGGTCAGTAATGTCTCGGAATGGGCAGTGGCAGCACAATGTATGCCAGAGATAGTCCTAGAGTTGTATTGACAGAAAAATATCTGTCAGTAATGCAGCTCGGTTTGCATTGACCATGCAAGTGAGGTCAGTAATATGCCTGGATGTGGAACAATGGTGCAAGTGTGGTTCGTGGACTACAGAATGGATAGTGATAGTATAAGTGAGGTCAGTGACATATCGGAATGGGTCGTAACAGTAGGTGTGAAATCAGTGACATTTCTAAATAACTATCAAATCTTCGCTCATGTTCTGTGAGAAGCGATGATTTCTGTTGCTTGTGTTGAAACCGAAAGTGAGACTGTCAGCTTCCGGGTTCATATCAGTGCCAGTCAGTTGGTCAAAGCAGCATCAGACATTATTCCCACTCATGTTTATTACAGAACTGAAAATATCTAAATAGAGATATCGAGGAGGGGCAATCAGGACAATCCACTTCTCCCAAAGATCAGTTTCTGAACACTCCAGATTTGTTAAATCAAACTGATCATTAGGTCGTGCTGTACCAGAGAATTTTATTTGTGAACTGACCTGTTCCATGGTTCAGGGACAGTCTCTGAGTGTAAACAGACCGGGAGAATTGGATAGACAGTTGCTGAAATAACAGGGTTATAATTTATCACCGAAATTACCTGAATCCGTAACTAGATCTCTGCTCTCAATGCAATGCTATCGGACTGCAGCGCTAATATTTTATATTATTCCCAACTCCAGTGAAAAAATATTCAATTCTTTAGGGAGTTAAATTTACAGACGGGCAGTATCTGTCTAATATTAATAAAGATATACAATAAAATACTTTATATTAGTTATAAGAAGTACCGGACCAGCACAGGTTATTTTCAGCCGTTCAGTGACTAATTGATACCAGTCTCCATGGGAATTAATTGTCTCTGCTTCTTATTAATTCCAGTCAGTAAAACACAGCAGGTCATAGAGTATTCTTTCCAATGTTTATTATAATGGAAAACATTTAAAATATATTACAGATCTGCATTTTGCTCATCTCAATAAATCAATTGCGATAATTTAAACTTTAACACTCTGACTGTCCAAAAACCAAGAGATCTTCATCTCACTCGGCGAGGTTGCACTGTGGAAATCGGGTTCACTCTGCAGGATTGAAAATGTAGAATGATGGCTGGAAAGGTACTAATTTATATCAGGACTTTCAAAATACGGCAACAGATTCTCTCCATTGTACGCAGCACCTTTCAGGGATTCACTATTCTTCTTTTTACGTTCAGTCTATACAGCATCAGTGTGAAAATTCCCATCCCCCTAATAAGGCAGAAAACATGCAACACGGATGGACCCTCATTGCTGGGCAAGGAGATTTACCTGAACGTTTTGTCTACGCTGCTTAGAATCTGGTTCATATATTTTAATGTTCCGTTACTGCGCTGACACTGTCCAACACAGGATCACTTTGAAATTTCCACCAGTAACACTGAACCTGAATCCTTGCATTAAACAAGACAGTTTACATTCCCGGCTGTGGTTAAATCTCTGACGTCATTCAATCAGTGAATTTAATGAGTGAATTGGTAGGGAGTGAATTGTAGAGTTGAGCTGAGTGTCAGTTTGGGGAATCTTTTAAAATATGTTCTGTGATCTCAGAAATGATAATGGGAGACTTGTGTAAATCTGTTGTCAGCTTACTCTAACTAATAAGAAGCAGAAACATGTAGGTTCCAGGTTGAGTAACATTAATTCAAGTCACTGAACAGCAGCAGTTTCCCTTTCCACTCTGAGACTCTTTACACAACAATATTCTTTAATCCAGGTATTGGACAGATATATATTAAAAACCCCACAAACCATAGAATATCATCATTTTAATAACTATTGGGAATAACAGACGGTGCGCATCGCTCAGTCAGACAGGAATGATGAGAAGAAGGAGACGATTAATTTACAGTTTTAAATCATTTCCATGAGCCGATGTAATCATGTCATTCCATACAATTTCTATCCACTTCTCAGGGTGGGCTTAACAGTCACACATAGAAACTGAAACATTTCACTGGCCAAACTCCAAAAAAATACAGAAATGGGGACATCAGCAGATTATATTTCTAATATAATTAACTTCATGGTTCCTCACCTGTGATCTTTCAGATAATCTAAAATAGGTTCTCTGTGCTGTATTTAATTAAATTAACGGATAAATCTATTGTAATTTTGAACTATTCGTTTATATTGAACAGTGCTGCCCTGGATCCGTGAGATTTCAGGAGTAATGATAGTGGATAGCCTCATGTCTGAGGCAGCGCAATCATGCAATGGTGCACCAGCGATGTATCTGTATGGATAGTGACAGCATGAGTGAGGTCAGTGATAAACCTGGATGGGTAGTGATAGTATGAGTGAGGTCAGTGATAAACCTGGATGGGCATTGATAATACAGGTCAGTTCAGTGATATATCAGGAAGGGTAGTGAATATTTAAGTGAGATCAGTGACTGAATAATTGAGGTCAGTAATGACTCGGAATGGTTATTGGCAATACAATGTATGTCAAATATAATCCTAGAGTTGTATTGACAGTACAATATTTCTCAGTAATGCAGCTTGTTTTTTATTGACAGTACAAGTGAGGTTCGTTAAAAACAGAATGGATAGTGACAGTCTTAGTGATGTCAGTGACATATCGGAATGGGTCGTAACAGTAAATGTGAAGTCAGTGACATTTCTAAATAACTATCAAATCTTCCCGCATGTTCTGTGAGAGGCGAGGATTTTTGTTGCTTGTGTTGAAACCGGCAGTGAGACTGTCAGCTTACAGGTTCATATTAGTGCCAGTCAGTTGGTCACAGCAGCATTAGACATTATTCCAGCTCATGTTTGTTACAGAACTGAAAATATCTAAATTGAGATATCGAGGAGGGGCAATCAGGACAATCCACTTCTCCCAAAGATCAGTTTCTGAACACTCCAGATTTGTTAAATCAAACTGATCATTAGTTCGTGCTGTACCAGAGAATTTTATTTGTGAACTGACCTGCTCCATGTTTCAAGGACAGTATCTGAGTATAAACAGACCGGGAGAATTGGATAGACAGTCGCTGAAATGACAGGATTAGTATTTATCACCGAAATTATCTGAAATCTGTTACTAAATCTCTGCTGTCAATGCAATGCTATCGGACTGCAGGGCTCATATTTTCTATTATTCCCAATTCTAAAGAAATAATATTCAGTCCTTTAGGGGCTTAACTTTACAGACGGGCAATATCTGTCTAATATTAATATAGATATAAAATAACATACTTTATATTTGTTATATGAAGTACCGGACCAGAACGGGTTAATTTCAGCCGTTCAGTGACTAATTGATACCAGTCTCCATGGGAACTAATTGTCTCTGCTTTTTTTTAATCCAGTCAGTTGAACACAGCAGGACATAGAGTATTCTTTCCAATGTTTATTATAATGGAACATATTTAAAATATATTACAGATCTGTATTTTGCTCATATCAATAAATAAATTCCTATCATTTAATCATTAAACACTCTGACTGTACAAAACCAAGAGATCTTCATCTCACTCAGCGAGGTTGCACTGTGGGAATCGGGTTCACTGCAGGATTGAAAATGTAGACTGCTGGGTGGAACGGTGCTGAGTAACATCAGGACTTTCAAAATACGGCAACAGATTCTCACCATTGTGAGCAGCACCTTTCAGGGATTCACTATTTCTCTTTATAAATTCAGTCTATACAGCATCAGTGTGAAAATCCCCAGCCCCCTCATAAGGCGGAACCCAGACAACATCGACGGTCCCTCATTGTGGGGGATAGAGATTTATTTGAAACTTTTGTCTCCTCTGGTTAGAATCTGGATTATATCTTTTAGGATCCCTTTGAAATTTCCACCAGTAACAGTGAACCTGAATCCCAGCATTAAACAAGCCAGGTTACTAACCCGGCCGTGGTTACATCTCTGACTTCATTCAATCAGTGAATTTAATGATTGAATTGCAGGGAGTGAATTGTAGAATTGAGCTTAGTGTTAGTTTGGGGCATGTTTAAAATATATTCTGTGACCTCAGAAATGGTTATGAGAGCCTTGTATAAATCTGTTTTCAGCTTACTGTTACTGATAAGAAGCAGAGACATGTAGGTTCCAGGGTGATTCACATTAATTCCAGTCACTGAACAGCAGCAGATTCCCTTTTCACTCTAAGAGACTTTACACAACAATATTCTTTAAACCAGGTATTGGACAGATGTATATTAAAAACCCCACAAACCATAGAATAGGATCAATTTAATAACTATTGGGAATAACAGATGGTGCGAATCGCTCGGTCTGACAAGAATGACGGGTAATGAGAGCCGATTCATTTACAGCTTTCAAATCACTACCCGTTCTGCGCCTACAACTGATTCCTGTCCCTCAGTAACGTTTCTGGGCCTACACATGAGTCCATCCCCACATTAACATGTCTGGACCTACACTTGTCTTCAGGAAATCACGATCCGGTCTGGGCATGCACCTGACTCCAGTCCCTCACGACCCGGTCTGGGCCTACACTTGACTCCAGTCCCTCACTACCCGGTCTGGGCCTACACCCGACTCCAGTCCCTCACTACCCGGTCTGGATCTACACCTGACTCCAGTCCCACACTACCGGTCAGGGCCTACACCTGACTCCGGTCCCTCAATACCCGGACCAGGCCTTCACCTGACTCCAGTCCCTCAATACCGGTCTGGGTATACACCTGACTCCAGTCCCTCACTACCTGGTCTGGGCCTACACCCGACTCCAGTCCCTCACTACCCGGTCTGGACCTACACCTGACTCCAGTCCCACACTACCGGTCAGGGCCTACAACTGACTCCGGTCCCTCAATACCCGGACCAAGCCTACACCTGACTCCAGTCCCTCAATACCCGGTCTGGGTATACACCTGACTCCAGTCCCTCACTACCCGGTCTGGGCCTACACCTGACTCGAGTCCCTCGATACCTGGTCTGGGCCTACACCAGACTCCAGTCCCTCACTACCCGGTCTGGGCCTACACCTGAATCCAGTCCCTCACTACCCGGTCCAAGCCTACACCTGACTCCAGTCGCTCACTACCCGGTCTGGGTATACACCTGGCTCCAATCCCTCAGTACACGCTCTGGCCCTGCACCTGACTCCAGTCCCTCGATACCTGGTCTGGGCCGACACCTGACTCCAGTCCCTCACTACCCGGTCTGGGCCTACACCTGACTCCAGTCCCTCACTACCCGGTCTGGGCCTACACCAGACTCCAGTCCCACACTACCGGTCAGGGCCTACACCCGACTCCAGTCCCTCACTACCCTGTCTGGACCTACACCTGACTCCAGTCCCACACTACCGGTCAGGTCATAGACCTGACTCCGGTCCCTCAATACCCGGACCAGGCCTTCATCTGACTCCAGTCCCTCAATACCGGTCTGGGTATACACCTGACTCCAGTCCCTCACTACCCGGTCTGGGCCTACACCCGACTCCAGTCCCTCACTACCCGGTCTGGGCCTACACCTGACTCCAGTCCCTCACTACCCGGTCTGGGCCTACACCAGACTCCAGTCCCTCACTACCCGGTCTGGGCCTACACCTGACTCCAGTCCCTCACGACCCGGTCCAAGCCTACACCTGACTCCAGTCCCTCACTACCCGGTCTGGGCCTACACCTGACTCCAGTCCCTCACTACCCGGTCTGGGCCTACACCTGACTCCTGTCCCTCACTACCCGGTCTGGGCCTACACCTGACTCCAGTCCGTCACTACACGGTCTGGGACTACACCTGACTCCAGTCCCTCAGTATCCGGTCCGGGCCTACACCTGACTCCAGTCCCTCACTATCCGGTCCGAACCTACATCTTCAGTCCTCTCAGTCTAAATGGGCACTGAGTGTTGGAGAGAGAGTATTGACAGTATAAATGCCTCTTATATCAGTAATGGATCAGTATAGAGGAAATAGGTTATGTATATTAACGAAATGGTACAATTGTAAAGTGGGTGCAGTAACATGGAGACCGGTTCCCGCTTTAAGAGACCGCAGTGAATTATAGTTTCACAACCATAATTTGCGCGTTGCGTCTCCGCTTTAAATTCTCTCATTGATTCCAGCGTGCAAACTCGCCGCTGAAGCGGAAGATGTAATCACGCTGGGCGTGGAATAACGTAACGCTGCTGGGCGGGGTTTGAGGACAAAGCCTGCACTGCGATTGGTGGAAGCGCAACGGTGCCACCCAGTGATTGGTTCACTCAAATGTCCATCAGCGTGTGGCCGGGGAGGCGGGAGCTGTAGGCTCAGGTGCTGGAGCGACCGTTTGATTGGTTGGCGAGCTGTCCATCGTCGAACATTTCGGCGGATCCCCCAGAACGGCACCAGCTATTGGTTGGTGTGGCTGTCTTTCAAGCAACGGGCGGCTGCGATTGGTCAGCGGCCCCTTCAGGGGGACGAGAGCGGCGGCCGATCCATCAGCGCCTGAAGCAGCGGCAAAGCCCCGGTGTTGTGCAGGGGGAGCAAGTGGAGGGCCGACCCCAGCCGAGAGCCCAGAACAGGCGGTCACACCGGCAGCTAATGTTCCCAGTCCCCACCCCACCCCGGCCCTGCCGGGAGTAGGCATCAAGCCTCCATCCGGAGGAGGAGGAAGAGGTTGGTGAATCGGGGAGAGAAGGCCAGAAAACCCAGGGAGGGAGAAGAGATTTGGTGTCCTGGAACACCCACTCCCCTCCGGTCCGGTGGAATTTCCCGCCTCTGGGCTTCCCAATGGGAGATCATATGTAAATATGTCAATCTGTAGTTTCCACTGCTGCCAGAGGGGTCGCTGCTGCTGCTGGAATTACTTAGGATATATGGCACGGCAAGAGGCCCTTCGACCCAAACAGTCCCTGCCGGGGTTTATGCTCCACTCGTGCCTCCTCCCGTCTTTCCTCATCTAACTCTATTATAGTAACCCTCTATTCCCTTTGCCTTCATATGCTTATCTAGCCTCCCCTTAAATGCATCAATACTGTTCGCTTCAACCACTCCCTGTGGAAGCGAGTTCCACATTCCCACCACTCTCTGGGTGAAGAAGTTTTTTCTGAATTCCCTATTTGATATCATGGTGACTATCGTATAATGATGGCCTAGAGTCTTGCACTTCTCCACAAGTGGAAACACTCTCTCTGTATCTTCTGTTTCAAAACATTTCATTATTTTAAAGATCTTTGTTATGTTACCCCTCAGCCTTCTCTTTTCAAGAGAAAAGCCTTTTCATCCTTTCCTGATAGGGGTACCCTCGCATTTCTGGTATCATCCTTGTAAATCAGCTCTGCACCCTCTCCAGTCTATATCCTTTTTATAATATGGTGACGAGAACTGTTTGCAGTACTCCAAGTGTGGTCTAACCAAGGTTTGATACAGGTTTAGCATAACTTCACTACATTTCAATTCGACCCCCTAGGAATAAACCCACAGGCTTGGTTTGCTTTTTTTATGGCCTCGTTAATCTGTGTCGCTATTTTCAGTGCGGTGTGTATTTGTACTCCGAGATCTCCACCCCATTTAAATTTTTGTTTTCCAAGTGATACTTGGCCTCTTTATTTTTCTTACCAAAATGAAATACCTCACCTTTATCTCTGTTGAATTTCGTTTGCCAATTATATGCCAATTAAAGATCTGTTACAAATGCATAATAAATAATATCAATCAATAATGCAAATATGTGACTATAACTATTATATGTATGGCTCCCCATCTCCTCTCTCCCTCTCTCTCCATCGGTCTCTTCTCCTCCCCCTTTGTGTCCCTCTCCCTCTCTCCCTCTCTTTCTCTCTCCCTCAGAATTATAAAATGTCACTTTGCTGATATACATAGGATATACGGCACTGAAACAGGCCATTCAGCCAAAGCAGTCCAGGCTTTATTGCAGGTCTCCAAGCCACCGGGATATGCTACGGAGGAGTAGGTGAGGAGGACAAACACAGTTATCGTGTCAGCCTGTAATCCAGGCTCCATTCACCGTGTTAGGATCAGGGTAACTCAGCACAGGTCGGGGATGAAGCCTGGGCCTTTCCTGCTCTATGTGTGTGGGCGGTCTCAGTACCACACCAGGCGAGGATCAGGGTAACTCAGCACAGGCCGTGGATGGAGCCTCGGTCTTTCCTGCTCTGAGTGTGTGGGGCTCTCAGTACCCACACCGGGTGGGGACATTTCAGGATTGGGGCACACATCATTGCGTGAGTCTATTTGCCACCACTCTCACCCTCTCTCTCGCAGTTAGTTTCGGAGTTTGTGACTGAGCAGAATGGGCAGCTGCTGCCCCGCGCACCTCATACATTCAAAATGGACGACCTGCTGGTGGAGATGCAGCAGACTGAGAACTCGAGACTTCGACAAGCTCCGCAGCGAGGTAAGATCACCCCTGGGTGTAGAGGGTAGAGCAGGGATTCAACTCAGCACAGTCCGGGGATGGAGCCTGGGACTTTCCTTGTGTGTGTGTTTGTCACTGACCCGGGTATTGTTGGTAAAGGGTCACTGACCCCGGGCATTGTGGGTACAGGGTCACTTACCCCGGGTATTTTGGGTAAAGTGTCACTGACCCCGGGAACTGTGTGTACAGGGTCACTGACTCTGGGCACTGTGGTTAAGGTCCTTAGGGTGATTACGGCCCCCAGTGACTGTTTGACTTTAAATGTTGTTTGACTTCTGAATCTTCCTCTAACCCTAGACCCCGCTGTGACCTGTCCAGCAAAGTGGACCCTGGAATACCTGGAACAAATGGCAGAGGAACTGTGGCTGGGGAAACCGAACTGGAGCAGAGTCAGGAACAGAAATGGTATGGTGCGGGAGGGAGTAACAGTAATATCATGATAGTGTCGAGGGAGCTCTGTATTATACCTTACCTGGGAGCGCTGGATGCTGACACTGGGAATAAAGTGGGGGTACACTGTCAGGGTAACGTAGAGGAAGCAGTTTACTGTACCAGCCCTGGGAGTGCTGGATGCTGACACTGGGTATAAAGTGGGGGTACACTGTTGGAGTAATTTCGCGGGTGCTCTCTATTGTACCTGCCCTGGGAGTGGGAGGGGCTACGGCCACTTTGTGACATTGTTCCAGGCTGCCATGTGATTGGCACCCGGTTCATTTGTGATGTCACCTGGAGTCAGGGCCCCGTCTCTGGTTACAGCCCATCAGTAGGATGTCAGTGTGGGAGGAGCTGGAGTGACAGCTGACACTGGCAATGTGCAGCTGCCGATAAACAGGGCAAAGGACAGAATAGAACAATTTGATATTAAAGTAAGTAATTCATACACATTAATTGCAAATTTATTCAAATTAGTTACAATCACAGTCACAAAAAGAGTCCCACTGTACTCAAGGCAGAGATTCTTTGATTAATATGAATCATTATTCTATTGACAGTCTCTGGGAGTGATCAATATCTCAGGAAGGTGGAGAGAGAGAAGTCGAATCATCGCCACACTCATTGGGACTGGAGAAATGTCGCTGGCTTCACAGAGCAAGTCTGGTGGGACCAAGACCCCCGTGTCAGAGACATGAAAAAACGGGAAGCTTCAACAATGAATGGAAAGGTGAGGAACTTTACTGAGAATCCCACCAGTCCAGGAATTTTCCGAGGTGCGAGTCTAACCAGATAATGGGAGCTGTTCAACTTTAGACCTGAGAAAGGCAGATTAGAGTATTTTCAAAATGGTGAGTATCTAAGAAGACCATCTACCTCATAAAGCTGTTGTGGGTGGGGGTGAATCAATGGTTTGAAAAATTGAGAATGATAGATTTTTGTTGGTAAGTGTATTAAGATTACGGAACCAAGGCGGGTAGATCGAATTAAGGTACAGATCAGTCATGATCTGATTGACTGCTGGAGCAGGCTGTCCAATTAATCCCACTCCCCTGCTCTTTCCGCACAGACCTGTAAATCAGATCCGGTCAAAAATTCTCTTTTGTAAGTTATTATTGAACCTGCTTCCAGTGCCCTTTCAGGAGGAGCCACGAGATTCAGGGCTCCATTTACAAAAATCCCTCCCATATCAGAAACACATCCCATCCATATCAGAGGCACATTCCCCCATATCAGAGACAAGTCCCACCCATATCAGAGACACATCCTGCCCATATCAGAGACGAATCCCACCAATATCAGAGGCACATCCCATCCATTTCAGAGACACATCCCACCCATATCAGAGACAAATTCCTCCCATATCATTGAAACATCCACTCCATAAAAGAGCCAAATCCTACCCATGTATATTTGAACAATGATGGATGCTGAATGTTAGTGAGGGAATTATAATTCACTCCAAGTATCAGCCACTTTTATTGACATCAGGCTTTTCATACACAGATTTTTAAACTTGAACTCAAATTCTGAAATTCCGAGGGTGGGATTATGAATTCTCGTTCATCTGGATTAATCGTCCAGTGACCTAACCACTATGCTACATTATCCTCAGCGAGCTCAACATTTTTGTAGCACCTGATTGCTCAGTGTTACAGTATGCGTTAAAAGGGCTGACTGACTTTCAATCTCACTCCCAACCAGCTCATTTTAAAAACTGGTCCCCGATATTATCATCAAACTCCATTCTCCCCAGATTGCAGAATCTGTGAATCCGCGTGAGTTAATTCCAGCATACAAGGAAGTTACTCGCTGCCACACTGGAACCATTGATTTTTATGAGTCATCTGTAATTTCCATCTCCTGTGTCCAGCAGATTTGAATTTCGTACGCAATGTGAGGCAGGCAACAAAAGTCAGGGTTCAAAAGTTTCGAGCTTTTTGTTTGTCAGAGGCAGCTCAGAGACTGAGAACAATGAACATTTCAGGTGAAAAGCACGGATACGATCAGCTGAAGCTCACAGCAGCTCATTTCACAACTAATGCAAACTAGAGTGAGGAGAGCCAGGGAGAGAATTTCTAAGGTCACAGAAACATGGAAACATAGGAACAGGAAGAGGAAATTCAGCCCCTCAAGCCTGCTACAGCAGTCAATCAGACCATGGCTGATCTGAACCTTAATTCCATCTACCCGCCTTGGTTCCGTAATCTTAATACACTTACCCAACAAAAATCTATCAATCTCAATTTTCAAACCATTAATTGACCCCATGGCACAACAGCTTTATGGGGGATATAGTTTTCCATATTTCCACTCCTCTTTGTGTGAAGAAGTGCTTCCTGACATCACCACTGAACGGCCTGGCTCTAATTTTAAGATTATGCACCTTTTTGTGGATTACCTCCACCAGAGGAAATAGTTTCTCTCTATCTACCCTATCAATTCCTTTAATCATCAATTAGTTCACTCCTAAATCTTCGATACTCAAAGGATTACAAGCCTAGTCTACGCAACCAGTCCTCATAATTTAACCATTTCATCCCCGGTATCTTTCTGGTGTATCTGCGCTGCACCCCCTCCAAGCCCAATATGTCCTTTCTGAGGTGCGGGGACCAGAATTGAACACAGTACTCCAGTTGGGGTCTTACTGGGAGAGTGTTTGTATAACAAGGACATGGGTCACTGCGAGGCCCCTGACCGGATGTCAATGTCCCAGACACTGACTGCTGCTCACCCGCTAACACTGGGAGTTAAAGTGACTTCGATGGTCTCTGTACTGAAATTAAATGTCAAGCATCACCAAGGCTGGAACTTTAAAGGGCACTGAGTTAAGCGAGAAAATATTTACAGGTTGAATCCCTCCCGCGTCAGAAACGTGTCTGTATTGAAGTGATGCTGAGAGGGAATTTTTTGGTAATGGAATCGGATAGAAGCAGAATGGTGACATGGATGAGGGACTTCAGTTATGTGGAGAGACTGGAGAAGCTGGAATTTGTCTGCTTAGAGCAGAGAGGATTACGGGAGATTTGATAGAAGTATTGAAAATCATGAATGGTTTTGATAGAGTAAATAAGGAGAAACGGTTTCCAATGGCTCACGGGTCAGTAACCAGAGGTAACAGATTTAAGGTGATGGGAAAAAGAACCAGAGGCGACAGGAGCAAACATTTTCTTACACAGCGAGTTGTTGTGATCTGCAATGTGCTGCCTGAAAGTGCGATGGAAGCTGATTCAATAATTACTTACAAAAGGGAATTTTTGACGGGATATGATTTACAGTTCTATGCGGAAAGAGCTGGGGAGTGGGGGTAATTGGACAGCACTTCCAAAGAGCCGGCACAGGCACGATGGGCCGAATGGTCTTTTTCTGTTCTGTAACATTCTAGGATTCTATGATGTAATGTTTGTCAGATGATGCTGGCAGACTGACAACAATAGAATGTTCACATCAGAAGCACGAATAAGATATTTTACAGATCACAGGAGTACCTTTAGGAACATATGCAATCTAGAGTGAGGAGAACGAGCGTGCTGAGAGAGTGTTTGTGTAACCAGGACACTCGACACTGTCACGCCCTTGACCAGATATCAATCTCCTTGACCATGACTGCAGCTCACCCACTAACACTGAGACAGTAAAGCACTGTCTATGTATTTATAAAGAATGTCTAGAATCAGCAAGCGTGTGTATGTCGAAGTAATGTTGTAGTCTGTACACTGGACGAAGATATTGATTGCCCATTGCCCATTACTGACATGGGAAAGATTTACGCTGTGAATATTCTCTCTCTAACCATCAGTGATCATGAACGTGTGAGTTAATCCACTTTAGACCTGAGAAAGACAGATTAGAGTATATTTAAAATGGTGGGAATCCAGGAACACAATCTACCCCAAAAAGCTGTTGTGTCTGGGGGTCAATTAATGGTTTGAAAATTGAGAATGATTGATTTTTGTTGGTAAATAGATTAAGATTACGGACCCAAGGCGGGTATTTCGAATTAAGGTACAGATCAGCCATGATCTTATTGACTGCTGGAGCAGGCTGTCCAATTACTCCCACTCCCCAGCTCTTTCCGCACAGACCTTAAAATCATATCCGGTCAAAAATTATCTTTTGTAAGTTATTATTGAACCTGCTTCCAGTGCCCTTTCAGGAGGAGCCACGAGATACAGGACTCCATTTACAAAAATCCCTCCAATATCAGAGACACATCCCATCCAGATCAGAGGCACATTCCACCATATCAGAGACACATCCTGCCCATATCAGAGACACATGCCACCCATATCAGAGACAAATTCCTCCCATATCAGTGACACATCCACTCCATAAAAGAGCCAAATCCTACCCATGTATATTTGAACATTGATGGACACTGAGTGTTAACGAGGGAATTATAATCCAATCCATGTGTCAGACTCTTTTATTGACACAAGGCTTTTCATACACAGATTTTTAAACTTAAACACAAATTCTGAAACTTCCGAAGGTGGGATTTGAATTATCGTTCTCTGGATCAATCGTCCAGTGATCTAACCACTATGCTACCATACCCTCAGTGACCGCAATCTTTTTGTCGCACATGATTGCTTAGTGTTACAGTGTGCGTTAAAAGGGCTGACTGACTTTCAATCTCACTCCCAACCAGCTCATTTTAAAGTCCTGGTCCCCGATAGTTTCATCAAATCCATTCTCCCCAGATTGCCGAATCTGTGAATCCCCGTGAGTTAATTCCAGCATGCAAGGAAGTTATTCGCTGCCACAATGGAACCATTCCTTTTTATGAGTCATCTGAAATTTCCCTCTGCTGTGTGCAGCAGATTTGAATTTCGTACGCAGTGTGTGGCAGGCAACACAATGTCAGGGTTCAAAAGGGGGAGCTTATTGTTTTTTCAGAGGCAGCTCAGAGACTGAGAACAATGAACCTTTCAGTTCAAAAGCACGGTTAAGGTCTTCTGAAGCTCACAGCAGCTCATTTCACCACTAATTCAAACTAGAGTGAGGAGAGACAGAGCGATAATTTTTAGAGTCACAGAAACATGGAAACATAGGAACAGGAGAAAGCAATTCAGCCCCTCAAGCCTGCTCCAGCAGTCAATCAGAACATGGCTGATTTAAAATTAATTCCATCTACCCGCCTTGGTTCCGTAATCTTA
Organism: Squalus acanthias; assembly: GCA_030390025.1. NCBI lineage: Eukaryota > Metazoa > Chordata > Chondrichthyes > Squaliformes > Squalidae > Squalus > Squalus acanthias. The sequence goes on along the minus strand of JASTWF010000032.1, from coordinate 1,189,503 downwards.
ATACACTTACCAACAAAAATCTATCAATCTCAATTTTCAAACCATTAATTGACCCCCAGTCACAACAGCTTTATGGGGGATATAGTTTTCCAGATTTCCACTACCCTTTGTGTGAAGAAGTGCTTCCTGACATCACCACTGAACGGACTGGCTCTAATTTTAAGATAATGCCCCTTGTTGTGGATTACCTCCACCAGAGGAAATAGTTTATCTCTATCTACCCTATCAATCCCTTTAATCATCTGAAACACCCGAATTAGTTCACTCCTAAATCTTCGATACTCAAAGGATTACAAGCCCAGTCTATGCAACATGTCCTCATAATTTAACCCTTTCATCCAAAGTATCATTCTGGTGAATCTGCGCTGCACCCTCTCCAAGGCCAATATGTCCTTCCTGAGGTGCAGTGCCCAGAACTGAACACAGTTACACCAGATGGGGTCTTACTGGGAGAGTGTTTGTAGAACAAGGCCATGGGTCACTGCGAGGCCCCTGACCGGATGTCAATGTCCCAGACACTGACTGCTGCTCACCCACTAACACTGGGAGAGTAAAGGGAATGCGATGGTCTTTGTATTGAAATTAAATGTCAAGCATCACCAGGGCTGGAACTTTAACGGGCACTGAGTTTAGCGAGAGAATATTTACAGGTTGAATCCCTCCCGTGTCAGTAGCGTGTCTGTATAGAAGTGATGCTGAGAGGGATTTTTTTGTAATGGAATCGGATAGAAGCAGAATGGTGACATGAATGAGGGAATTCAGTTATGTGTAGAGACTGGAAAAGCTGGAATTTGTCAGCTTAGAGCAGAGTGGATTACGGGAGATTTGATAGAGGTGTTGAAAATCATGAATGGTTTTGATAGAGTAAGTAAGGAAAAACGGTTTCCAATGGCTCACGGGTCAGTAACCAGAGGACACAGATTTAAGGTGATGGGAAAAAGAACCAGAGGCGACAGGAGCAAACATTTTCTTACACTGCGAGTTGTTGTGATCTGCAATGTGTTGCCTGAAAGGGCGATGAAAGCAGATTCAATAATTACTTACAAATGGGAATTTTTGACGGGATATGATTTACAGGTCTATGCGGAAAGAGCAGGGGAGTGGGGACAATTGGACAGCTCTTCCAAAGATTTGCACTGGTACGATGGGCCGAATGGTCTACTTCTGTGCTGTAACATTATAGGATTTTACGATGTAATGTTTGTCAGATGTTGCCGACGGACTGACAACAATAGACTCTTCACATCAGAAGCACGGATAAGCTATTTTAAAGATCAAAGATGTACCTTTAGGAACATATGCAATCAAGAGTTAGGAGAGAGAGTGAGCTGAGAGAGTGCTTGTGTAACCAGGAAACGCGACAATGTCAGGCCCTTGACCAGATATCAATGTCCCAGACCATGACTGCTGCTCACCCACTAACACTGAGACAGTAAAGCACTGTCTCTGTATTTATATAGAATGTCAAGAATTAGCAAGCGTGTGTATGTCGAAGGAATGTTGTAGTCTGAACACTGGACGAAGATATTAATTGTCCATTGCCCATTATTGACATGGGAGAGATTTACCCTGCGAATATTCTCTGTCTAACAATCAGTGACCATGAACGTGTGAGTTAATCCACTTTAGACCTGAGAAAGACAGATTGGAGTATTTTCAAAATGGTGAGAATCTAAGAACTGTATCTACCTCATAAAGCTGTTGTGGCTGAGGGTCAATTAATGTTTTAAAAATTGAGATTGATAGATTTTTGTTGGTAAGTGTATTAAGATTACGGAACCAAGGTAGGTAGATCGAATTAAGGTACTAATTAGCCATGATCTGATTTACTGCTGGAACAGGCTGTCTAATTACTCCCACTCCCCTGCTCTTTACGAATCGACCTGCAAATCATATCCGGTCAAAAATTCCCTTTTGTAAGTTATTATTGAAAATGCTTCCAGTGCCCTTTCAGGAGGAGCCACGAGATTCAGGACTCCATTTACAAAAATCCATCCCATATCAGAGACACATCCCGTCCATATCAGAGGCACATTCCACCATGTCAGGGACAAGTACCAGCCATATCAGAGACACATCCTGCCCATATCAGAGACAAATCCCACCCATATCAGAGGCACAACCCATCCATATCAGAGACACATCCCACCCATATAAGAAACAAATTCCTCCCATATCAGTAACACTTCCACTCCATAAAAGAGCCAAATTCTACCCATGTATATTTGAGCAATGATGGACACGGAGTGTTAGTGAGGGAATTAAATTTCACTCCAAGTTTCAGACACTTTTCTTGACACCAGGCTTTTCATACTCAAATTTTTAAACTTAAACTCAAATTCTGAAAATTCCTTGGGTGGGATTTGAATTTTCGTTCTCTGGATCAATCGTCCAGTGAACTGACCACTATGCTACCGTCCCCTCAGTGATCTCAATCTTTTTGTCGCACCTGATTGCACAATGTTACAGTGTGCGTTAAAAGGGCTGACTGACTTTCAATCTCACTCCCAACCAGCTCATTTTAAAGGCCTGGTCCCTGATAGTTTCATCAAACTCCATTCTCCCCAGATGGTCGAATCTTTGAATCCGCGTGAGTTAATTCCAGCACAAGGAAGTTACTCGCTGCCACACTGGAACCATTGCTTTTTATGAGTCATCTGACATTTCCATCTCCTGTGTTCTGCAGATTTGAATTTCGTAGGCAGTGTGTGGCAGGCAACACAATGTCAGGGTTCAAAAGGTAGGAGCTTGTTGTTTGTCAGAGGCAGCTCAGAGACTGAGAACAATGAACCTTTCAGATCAAAAGCACGGTGACGATCTGCTGAAGCTCACAGCAGCTCATTTCACAACTAATGCAAACTAGAGTGAGGAGAGACAGAGAGAGAATTTTTAGATTCATAGAAACATGGAAACATAGGAACAGGAGGAGGAAATTCAGCCCATCAAGCCTGCTCCAGCACTCAATCAGACCATGGCTGATCTGTACCTTAATTCGATCTAACCCCCATTGTTCTGTAATTTTAATAAACTTACCAACAAAAATCTATGAATCTCAATTTTCAAACCATCAATTGACCCCCCGCCACAACAGCTTTATGGGGGAGATAGTTTTCCAGATTTCCACTACCCTTTGTGTGAAGAAGTGCTTCCTGACATCACCACTGAACGGACTGGCTCTAATTTTAAGATAATGCCCCTTGTTGTGGATTACCCCCAACAGAGGAAATGGTTTCTCTCTATCGACCCTATCAATTACTTTAATAATCTTAAACACCTCAATTAGTTCACTCCTAAAACTTCGATACTCAAATAATTAGAAGCCTAGTCTTTGCAACCTGTCCTCATAATTTAACCCTTTTAGCCCAGGTATCATTCTGGTGAATCTGCGCAGCACCCCCTCCAATGCCAATATGTCCTTCCTGAAGTGCCAGGCCCAGAAATGAAAACAGTACTCCAGTTGGGGTATTACTGGGAGAGTGTTTGTATAACAAGGACATGGGACACTGCGAGGCCCCTGACCGGATGTCAATGTCCCAGACACTGACTGCTGTTCACCCGCTAACACTGGGAGTGTAAAGGGACTGCGATGGTCTCTGTATTGAAATTAAACGTCAAGCAGCACCAAGGCTGGAAAGTTAAAGGGCACTGAGTTTAGCGAGAGAATAATTACAGTTCGAATCCCTCCCGGGTCAGAAACGAGTCTGTATTGAAGTGATGCTGAGAAGGATTTTTTTGGTAATGGAATCGGATAGAAGCAGAATGGTGCCATGGATGAGGGATTTCAGTTATGTGGAGAGACTGGAGAAGTTGGAATTTGTCTGCTTACAGCATACAGGATTACGGGAGATTTGATAGAGGTGTATAAAATCATGAATGGTTTTGATAGAGTAAATAAGGAGAAACGGTTTCCAATGGCGCACGGGTCAGTAAGCAGAGGACACAGATTTAAGGTGATGGGAAAAAGAACCAGAGGCGACAGGAGCAAACATTTTCTTACACAGCGAGTTGTTGTGATCTGCAATGTGCTGCCTGAAAGGGCGATGGAAGCAGATTCAATAATTACTTACAAAAGGGAATTTTTGACGGGATATGATTTACAGGTCTGTGGGGAAAGAGCAGGGGAGTGGGGTTAAATGGACAGCTCTTCTAAAGAGCTGCACAGGCACGATGGGCCGAATGGCCTTTCTTCTGTGCTGTATCATTCTGTGATTCTACTGTGTAATGTTTGTCAGATGATGCTGACAGACTGACAACAATAGACTCTTCACATCAGAAGCACGGATAAGATCTTTTGAAGATCACAGGAGTACCTTTAGGAACATATGCAATCTGGAGTGAGGAAAGACAACGAGCTGAGAGAGTGCTTGTGCAACCAGGACACGCGACACTGTCAGCCCTTGACCAGATGTCAATGTCCCAGACCATGACTGCTGCTCACCCACTAACAATGGGACAGTAAAGCACTGTCTCTGTATTAATAAAGAATGTGAAGAATCAGCAAGCGGGTGTGTCGAAGGAATGTTGTAGTCTGTACACTGGACGAAGATATTGATTGCCCATTGCCCATTACTGACATGGGAGAGATTTACCCTATGAATATTGTCTCTCTAACAATCAGTGACCATGAACGTGTGAGTTAATCCACTTTAGACGTGAGAAAGACAGATTAGAGTATTTTCAAAATGTTGATAATCTAAGAACACCATCTACCCCATAAAGCTGTTGTGGCGGGGGGTCAATTAATGGTTTGAAAATTGAGATGGATAGGTTTTTGTTGGGAAGTAAATTAAGATTACAGAACCAAGGCGGGTAGATCGAATTAAGGTACAGATCAGCCATGATCTTATTGACTGCTGGAGCAGGCTGTCCAATTAATCCCAGTCCCCTGCTCTTTCCGCATAGAGCTGCAAATCATATCCGGTCAAAAATTCCCTTTTGTTAGTTATTATTGAACATGCTTCCAGTGCCCTTTCAGGAGGAGCCACGAGATTCAGGGCTCCATTTACAAAAATCCCTCCCATATCAGAGACAATTCCCACCCATATCAGAAACACATCCTGCCCATATCAGAGACAAATCCCATCCATATCACAGGCACATCCCATCCATATCAGAGACACATCCCATCCATATCAGAGGCACATGCCACCATATCAGAGTAAAATTCCTCCCATATCAGTGACACATCAACTCCATAATAGAGCCAAATCCTACCCATGTATATTTGAACAATGATGGACACTGAGTGTTAGCGAGGGTATTATAATTCACTTGATGAGTCAGCCACTTTTATTGACACCAGGCTTTCCATACACAGATTTTTAAACTTAAACTCAAATTCTGAAACTTCCTAGGGTGGGATTTGAATTCTCGTTCTACTGGATCAATCGTCCAGTGACCTAACCACTATGCTACCGTACCCGCAGTGATCTCAATCTTTTTGTCGCACCTGATTGCTCAGTGTTACAGTGTGCGTTAAAAGGGCTGACTGACTTTCAGTCTCACTCCCAAACAACTAATTTTAAAGTCCTGGTTCCCAATAGCTTCATCAAACTCCATTCTCCCCAGATTGCCGTATCTGTGAATCCGCGTGAGTTAATTCCAGCATACAAGGAAGTTACTCGCTGCCACACTGGAACCATTGCTTTTTATGACTCATCTGAAATTTCCATATCCTGTGTCCAGCAGATTTGAATTTCGTACGCAGTGTGTGGCCGACAACACAATGGTCCGAAAATTAGACCTAATAAGGGAGATTACGCACTGTGTACTCTCGCATATTAGGTCCCGAAGTGCCGGTTTCCTGCATGCACTGCGCATGCGCGGGAAACCGGCAGTTCAGGTGTTGCGAAGGGGGCGTTTCCTAAGTGAACCGCGTGCTTGCTACAGGTTGTGCGCACGCAGCGAACTTAGTTTTTTTTTCAGGTTTCAACGTGCAGGTCAGTGTTGAAGATTTTACACATAAAGAAAGCAGGCGTAAGAGCCCCTTTTAACAAGGTAAGTAGTTAATTAAGTATTATTTAAATTTTTTTTCAACTGGTTTATCTTTTTTAGAGACTTTAAAGAAAGGTAAGTTTATTTTTATAACCTTTAAAAAGAATTTAAATTTTTTCAAAAATTTAAATTTTTGTTTAAACTGGTTAATGTATTTAATTATAGTTATTTTATTAATGTGATGTTTTTTAATTTAATTGAGGTTTAGCTGTTCTTTTGGGGGCAAGTTATATTCATAGCTTTGACAGTTCTTGCTGTCAAGACTATGAATGAAAGATGGTGTGCTGCCATTGGCTCTAACTGGCCCACGTGATCCCAGAGGTAGCATCGAACTAACTGCGCCTCTGGGACACGCACACACTGCGCTCCGGCACCAAGGAGAGGCCCAGGAACTGAAGTTCGTGTGGGCCAAAACCATAAAGGTAGGCGCGGAGTGCGATATCGCGGGGGATCCTTACCTCCGCGGCAACCATCGAACTCCAATTTCTGGGCCAATGTCAGGGTTCAAAAGATGGGAGCTTGTTGTTTGTCAGAGGCAGCTCAGAGACCGAAAACAATGAACTGTTCAGAGCAAAAGCTCGGATAAGATCTGCTGAAGCTCACAGCAGCTCATTTCACAACTAATGCAAACTAGAGCGTGGAGAGCCAGAGAGAGAATTTTTAGGGTCACAGAAACATGGAAACAAAGGAACAGGAGGAGGCAATTCAGCCCCTCAAGCCTGCTCCAGCAGTCAATCAGATCATAGCTGATCTGAACTTCAATTCCATCAACCCGCCTTGGTTCCATAATCTGAATATACTTACCAACAAAAATCTATCAATCTCAATTTTCAAACCATTAATGGACCCCCAGCCTCAACAGCGTTTTGGGGGAGATAGTGTTCCAGATTTCCACTACCCTTTGTGTGAAGAAGTGCTTCCTGACATCACCACTGAACGGCCTGGCTCTAATTTTAAGATTATGCTCCCTTGTTCTGGACTCCCCCCACCAGAGGAAATAGTTTCTCTCTATCTACCCTATCAATTCCTTTAATCATCTTAAACACCTCAATTAGTTCACTCCTAAATCTTCGATGCTCAAAGGATTACAAGCCCAGTGTAATGGGAATGCGATGGTCTGTGTATTGAAATAAAATGTCAAGCATCACCAAGGCTGGAATTTTAACTTACACTGAGTATTGGCGAGAGAATATTTACAAGTTGAATCCCTCCCGTTTCACTAATGAACCTGTATTTAGGTGATGCTTAGTTGGCATTTTTGAGAAATAATTGGGCAGCTGCAGAATGATCCAAAGAGACAAATGTAAGGGCAACCATCTTTGTTTTCTCGACACATAAAAGCATTTCATTACATTTTATTTATGGTATGTGAGCGTCGCTGGCACGGCCAGCATTTATTGCCCATCCCTAGTTGCCCTTGAGAAGGTGGTGGTGCGCCGGCTTAATCATCCGCTTCAGTCTGTATGGTGAAGGTCCTCCCACAGTGCTGTTAGGGAGGGAGTTCCATTAATTTCACCCAGCGACGATGAAGGAACTGCGATACTTCCTGGTCAGGATGGTGTGTGACTTGGAGGGGAACTTGGAGATGGTGGTGTTCCCATGTGCCTGCTGCCCATCTCCTTCTAGGTGGTAGAGTTCTCGTGTTTGGGAGGTGCTGCCGAATAATACTTGGCGAGTTGCCACAGTGCAACTTGTAGATGGAACACACTGCAGCCATGCTGTTGAATGTCAAGGGGTCGTGGTTAGACGCTTGCTTGTTGGAAATAGTCATTGCCTGGCACTTGTTTTCGCGAATGTTACTTGCCACTTATCAGCCCAAGCCTGAATCTCGGCCAGGTCTTGATGTATGCGGGCATGAAATGCTTCATTATCTGAGGATTTGCGAATTCTACTGAACACTTTGCAGTTATCAGCAAACAACTCCACTTCTGACCTTGTGATGGAGGGAAGGTCATTGATGACGCAGCTTAAGATGGTTGGGCATAGGAGTGTAGATGAGCATGCCAAGGAGCATCCTGCAGTGATGTCCTGTGGCTGTGATGATTGACCTCCAACCACCACAACCATCTCCCTTTGTGCTAGGTATCACTCCAGCCAATGTGGAGTTTTCCCCCCGATTCCCATTGAGTCAATTTCAATAGGGCCCCTTGATGCCACGTTCGGTCAAATGCTGCCTTGATGTCAAAGGCAGTCACTCTCACCTCACTTCTGTAATTCTGCGCTTTTGTCCATGTTTGGAGCAAGGCTGTAACGATGTCTGGATCCGACAGGTCCTGGCGGAATACAAACTGGGCATCAGTGAGCAGGTTATTGGGGAGTAAGTGCTGCTTGATAGCACTGTCGACGACACCTTCCATCACTTTGCTGATAATTAAGAGTATACTGATTGGGCGGTAATTGGCAGGATCGGATTTATCCTGCTTTTTGTGGACAGGACATACCTGGGCAGTTTTCCACATTGTCGGATAGAGAGATGCCAGTTTTATAGCTGTACTGGAACATATTTGATAGAGGCGCGGCTAGTTCTGGAGTACAAGTCTTCGGCACGACAGCCGACATGTTGTCGGGGCCCACAACGCTTGCTGTATTCAGTGCGCTCAGCCGTTTCTTGAAATCACGTGGAGTGAATCGAATTGGCTGAAGACTGGTTTCTGTGGATGGTGGGGACATCAGCAGCAGGCCGATATGAATCATCCACTCGGCACTTCTGGTTAAAGACGGCTGCAAACGTTTTAGCCTTGTCTTTTGCACTCAAGTGCTGGGCTCCACCATCATTGAGGATGGGGTTATTCATTGAGCCTCTTCCTACCGTTAGTTATTTAACTGTCCACCACCTTTCACGAATGAATGTGGCAGGACTGCCGAGCTTTGGTCTGATCCGTTGATTGTGGGACCGCTTAGCTGTCTACAGCATAGAACTTTCGCTGTTTCCCATCCATGTTGCAGCTTCCCCAGGTTGGCACCTCATTTTTAGGTACACCTGGTGCTTCTCCGGCATGCTCTTCTGCACTCCTTATTGTACCAGGGTTGATCTCCTGGCTTGATGGAAGTGGTAGAGTGAGGGATATGCCGTGCCATGCGGTTACATATGGTGGTGGAATGCAATTCTGCTGCTGCTGATGGGCCACAGTGCCACATGGATGCCCAGTTTTGAGCTGCTGGACCTGTTCTGAATCTAACACATTTAGCACGGTGGTAGTGCCGCACAACACGATGGAGGGTGTCCTCAGTGGAATGCACTTCCTTAAGCAGGTTCAATAATAACTTTAAATAGGGAGTTTATAAAGGAATATGATTTACAGGTCTATGCAGGGGAGTAGGATTATTTGAACAGCTCATTCACAGACACACGATGAGACGATTGACCTCCTTCTGTGCTGTAATGTTTGGCAGATGATGTTGACAGATTGAGAACAAAACATTGTTCATATCTGAAGCAAGGATAAGATCTTGTAAAGAGCACAGTAGTGCATTTAGTCAATGCGAGGCCCCTGACCATACTTCTTAGTCCCAGACCCTGGCTGCTTCTCACCGACTCACACTGGGACAGCAACGGGACTGTGATGGTCTCTGTATTTAAATTGAATGTCAAGAATCAACAAGCGTGTGTATGTCGAATGAATAGTGCAGATTCTACTGTAGATAAAGATATTGATGGAACATTACTGAAACAATACCTATATCGGTAGGATTTGTCCTGTGGATATTCTCTTTCCAACAATCAGTGCCCATGAACGTGTGAATTTATTCACATTAGACCTGAGGAAGATAGATCAGAGTTTGAACTAAATGGTGATAAGCTGGGGACTGAGGAGGAGCCATGTAATTCAGGGATCCAGGTACATAGATCCCTCCAATATCAGAGACACATCCCAACCATCTCAGAGACACATCCCACCCATCTCAGAGACACATCCCACCCATCTCAGAGACACATACCACCCATCTCAGAGACACATCCCACCTCTCTCAGCGACACATCCCACCATCTCAGAGACACATCCCACTCATCTCAGAGACACATCCCAACCATCTCAGAGACACATACCACCCATCTCAGAGAAACATCCCCTCCATCTCAGAGAAGCAGCCCACCCATCTCAGAGACACATCCCACCCATCTCAGAGACACATCCCACCCGTCTTAGAGACACATCCAACCCATCTCAGAGACACATCCCACCCATCTCAGAGACACTTCCCACACAACTCAGAGACACTTTCCACCATCTCAGAGATACATCCCACCCATCTAAAAGACACTTCCCACCCACAGCAGAGACACATCCCACCCATCTCAGAGACACATCCCACCCATCTCAGAGACACATCTCACCCATATCAGACACACATCCCACCCATCTAAGAGACACATCACACCATCTCAGAGATACATCTCACCCATCTCAGAGACACAGCCCACCCATCTCAGAGACACATCCCATCCATCTCAGAGAAACATCCCAGCAACTCAGATATACATCCCACCCATCTCAGAGACACAGCCCACCCATCTCAGAGACAGATCCCACCTATCTCAGAGACACATCCAATCCATCTCAGAGAGCCAGGCCACACATCACAGAGACACATTACATCCATCTCAGAGAGCCAGCCCACCCATCTCAGAGACACATCCCACCCATCTCAGTGACGCATCCCACCCATCTCAGAGATACATCCCACGCATCTCAGAGACACATCCCACCCATCTCATAGACACATCCCACCCATCTCAGAGATACATCCCACCCATCTCAGAGTCACAGCCCACACATCTCAGAGACACATCCCACCCATCTAAGAGATACATCCCACCCATCTCAGAGACACATCCCACCCATCTAAGAGACATATCCCACCCATCTCAGAGACACATCCCAACCATCTCAGAGACACATCCCACCCATCTCAGAGAAACATCCCATCCATCTGAGAGAGCCAGCCCACCCATCTCAGAGAGACATCCCACCCATCTCAGAGACAAATCCCACCCATCTCAGAGACACACCCGACCCATCTCAGAGTCACATCCCACCCGTCTCAGAGACACATCCCACCCATCTCAGAGATACATCCCACCCATCTCAGAGACACATCCCACCCATCGCAGAGACACATCCCACCCATCACAGAGACACATCCCACCCATCTCAGAGACACATTCCACCATCTCAAAGACACATCCCACCCATCTCAGAGACACATCCTAGCCATCAAGAGACACATCCCACCCATCTCAGAGACACAACCCACCCAACTCAGAGACACATCCCACCCATCTCAGAGACAAATTCCAACCAAATCAGATATACATCCCATCCAACTCAGAGACACATCCCACAATCTCAGAGACAGATCCCACCCATCTCAGAGTCACATCCCAGCATCTCAGAGACACATCCCACCTATCGCAGAGATATATCCTACCCATCTCATAGACACATCCCACCCATCTCAGAGACAAACCTCACCCATTTCAGAGACCCATCCCACGAATCCCAGAGACACATCACACCCATCGCAGAGATACATCCCACCCATCTCAGAGACACATCCCACCCATCTCAGAGACACACCTCACCCATCTCAGAGACACAGCCCAACCATCTAAGAGACACATCCCACCCATCTCAGAGACACACCCCACCCATCTCAGAGACGCATTCCACCCATCTCAGAGACACATCCCACCATCTCAGAGACACATCCCACCATCTCAGAGAGACACCCCACCCATCTTAGAGACACATCCCACCATATCAGAAACTCATCCCACCCATCTCAGAGACACATCACACCCATCTCAGAGACACATAACACCCATCTCAGAGACAGATCCCATCTCTCTCAGCGACGCATCCCACCATCTCAGAGTCACATTCCTCCCATCTCAGAGACACATCCCACCCATCTCAGAGACACATCCCACCCATCTCACAGACACATCCCACCCATCTCAGAGACACATCCCACACATCTCAGAGACACATCCCACCCATCTCAGAGACACATCCCACCAATCTCAGAGACACATTCCACCCATCTCAGAGACACATCCCACCATCTCACAGACACATCCCACCAATCTCAGAGACACAGCTCACCCATCTCAAAGACACATCCCACCCATCTCAGAGACAATTCCCACCCATCTCAGTTTAAAATCCCACCCATATCAGAGATACATCGCTCCGCCCCCCCCCCCCCATCTCAGAGAAACTTCTAGCCAATATCTGAGGCAAATCGCTGTTTTGCTTGCATATTACAGCTTCCTCAACTTGGCACCTCATGTTTTCGTACACATGATTCTTCTCCTGGCATGCCGTTCTGCACTCCTTATTGCACCAGGATTGGTCCCCTGGCTTCACAGTAGTGGCAGAGTCAGGGATATTGCGGGCCATGAGGTTACAGATTTTGGTGGAATACAATCCTGCTGCTTCTGATGGCCCATAGTGCCTCATGGATGCCCAATTTTGAGCTGCTGGACCTGAATCTATCACAATGCTGTCATGGACAGATGCATCTGCGACAGGTAGTTTGGTGAGGACGTGGTGAGTATGTTTTTCCCTCGTGTTGGTTCTCTCACCAGCTCTGCAAGCCTAGTCTGGCTGCTATGTCCTCTGGACTCGGCCAGCTCGGTCAGTAGTGGTGCTACCGAGCCACTCTTGATATTGGAATTTGAAGTCCCCCCAACCAGATTCAATTCTGTGCCCTTGCTACTCTCAGTGATTCTTTCAAGTGGTGATTTGTCCTGTGAATATTCTCTGTCTAACAATCAGTGCGCATGGACGTGTGAATTCATTCAGTTCAGACCTGAGAAAGATAGATCAGAATATTTTCTAAATGGTGAGAACTCAGGAACTGTGGAGGAGCCACGTGTTACAGGGATTCATGTGCACAAATCCCTCCCATATCAGAGACACATCCCAATCATCTCTGAGATACACCCCACCCATCTCACAGACACATCCCTCCCGTATCGGAGACACATCCCATCCATATTAGAGGCAAATTCCTCGCATATCAGAGACAAATCGCTTTTTCGCATGCATGTTGCAGCTTTCCCAGCTTGGCACCTTATGTTTAGGTACTCCTGGTGCTGCTCCTGGCCTTCTGTTCTGCATTCCTTATTGTACCAGGATTGTTCCCCTGACTTGCTGGTACTGTTAGAGTGAGGGATATGCCGGGTAATGAGGTTACAGATCGTGGTGGAATAAAATTATGCTGCTGCTGATGGCCCACAGTGCCTCATGGATGCCCAGTTTTGATCTGCTGGACCTGTTCTGAATCTATCCCATTTAGCACGGCGGTAGTGCGACACAGCACGATGGAGGATGCCCTCAGTGTGAAGACGGGACGTCGTCGTCACAATGACTGTGCGGTAGTCCGTGCTATCAATGCTGTCATGGACAGATGATTCTGCGACAGGTAGCTTGGTGAGGACGTAGTGTTTCCCTCGTGTTGGTTCTTCACCACCTCTGCAGGTCAAGTCAACCAGTTATGTCCTTCTGGACTCGGCCAGCTCGGTCAGTGGTGGTGCTACCGAGCTACTTTTGTGATGGTCCTTGAAGTGCCCCACCCAGATTAAATTCTGTGACCTTGCCACTCAGTGCTTCTTCCAAGTGGTGTTTAACATGGAAGAGTACTAATTCATGAGCTGATGGAGGGCGGTAGGTGGTAATCGGCAGGAGGTTTCTTGCCCAAGCTTGGCCTGAAGCCATGAGACTTCATGGAGTCCGGAGTCAATGCTGAGGACTCATAGGGCCAGTCGAACCCCACTGTATACTACTGTGCCGCAAGCTCTGGCGGGTCTGTCCTGCTAGTGGGACAGTGCCTACCCAGGGATGGTGATGGAGGAGTCTGGGACATTGGCTGAAAGGTATGATTATGTGAGTATGACTATGTCAGGCTGTTGCCAGGTAATATATTTTGGTAGGAGGCATGAGGAGAGGCAATATGAATTAAATGATACAATGTTAAAGGAGGTGCAGGAACAGAGGGACCTGGGGCTGTATGTACACAAATCTTGGAAGGACAAGTTGAGAAGGCTGATAAAAAAGCAGATACTTTCCTGGGTTTTATAAATAGAGGCACAATGTACAAAAACAAGGAAGTTATGGCTAAAACTTTATAAAACACAGGTTAGGCCTCAGCTAGAGTATTGATTTAAATTCTGGGCACCACATTTTAGGCAAGTTGTCAAGATCTTTGAGAGAGTGCACAGCAGGTTTATTATACGGGTATCCGGAATGAAGGGCTACACTTCTGTAGAGAGACTGGAGAAATTGGGGTTGTTCTTCTTCGAGAAGAAAATATTAAGAGGAAATTTGATTGAGGTGTTCAAAATCATGAATCGTTTTGATAGTGTAATCAGGAAAAGCTATTTCCAGTGGCGGAGGTTTTAGTGACCAGAGGACACGGGATTAAGGTGATTGGCAGAAGAACCAGAGGCAACATGAGGAAACATTTTTTTATTACACAGCGAGTTGTTGTGATCTGGAATACGCTGCCTGAAAGGGCACTGGAAGTAGATTTAACAGCAACTTCCAAAAGGGAATTGGATACATTTTTGACACGATATGATTTACAGGTCTACACGGAAAACGCAGGTGCCAGGGATTAATTGGACTGCCATTTCATAGAGCCGGCACAGGCACGATGGACCGAATGGCCTCATTCTGTGCTGTAACATTCTATGATTCTATGATGTAATGTTTGTCAGATGATGCTGACAGACTGAGAACAATAGATTGCTCACATCAGAAGCGCGGAAAAGATTTTTTTAAAGAACACAGGTGTACATTTAGCAAAATATCCTAACTAGTGTGAGGAGAGAGAGCGAGCTGGGAGAGTGTTTGTGTAAACAGGACTACCGACACTGTGAGGCCCCTGACCAGATATCAATGTCCCAGATCCTGACTGCTTCTCACCCACTAACACTGGGAGAGAAAAGAGACTGAGATGGTCTCTGTATTTATTTTGAATGTCAAGAATTACCAAGAGTGTGTATGTCGAACGATTAGTTTAAGCTGTACACTGGACAGAGATATTGTAAGACCATCACCCATTAATGACACATTATTGAGATGGGACGGATTGACACTCTGAATATTCTCTTTCTAACTCATTGCCCATGAATTTGTGATTTCACTGAACTCAGACCTGAGAAAGATAGATCATAGTATTTTCTAAATGGTAAGAAGCTAGGAATTGCCGAGTAGCCAAGAGTTTCAGGTATCCATGTACACAATTCCTTCCCATATCAGAGACACATCCCTCCCATATCAGAGACAAATCTCTCCCAAATCAGTGCCAAATCCCAATTATATCAGATACACATCCCACCCATGTATATTTGAACATTAATGGATACTGTGCGAGAGAATATTTAAAGGATTAATCCACTCCAAGTGTCAGCCACTTTCACTGATACCAGGCTTTTCATACCCAGATTTTTAAACTTGAATTAAGATTCTCAAACTTCCAAGGGTGGGATTTGAACTCTCGTTCTCTGTATCAACAAGTCCAGTGATATAACCACTATGCTACCGTACCCTCAGTGATCTCATTCTTTTTGTAGCACAAGATTGCTCAGTGTTACAGTGTTAAAAGGGCTGACTGACTTTCCATCTCACTCTCAACCAGCTCATGTTCAAGGTCTGGTCCACGATAGTTTCATTAATCTTCATTTTCCCCATATTGCCGAATCTGTGAATCCCCATGAGTTAATTCCAGCATACAAGGAAGTTACTCGATGCATCTCTGAACCCATTTTTATTTCTGAGTCCGCATGAAATTTCCATCTCCTGTGGCCAACAGATTTGAATGTTGTACGCTGTGTGTTGAAGGCAAGACAATGTCAGCCTTCAAAGAGTGGGAGGGAGCGTGTTGTTTTTCAGAGGCTGCACAGAGGCAGTACAATGAACTATCCAAATCAGAAGCACAGATAAGATCTGCTGACCTCACAGCTGCTCATTTCACAGCTAATGCAAACTAAAGGCAAGAGAGACACAGAGAATTATTAGGGTCACAAAAACATAGAAACATATAAAAAAGGAGGAGGCAATTCAGCTCCTCAAGCCTGCTCCAGCATTCAATCAGAACATGGCTGATCTGTACAGTAATTCCATCGAGCCCCCTTGGTTATGTAACTTTAATACGCTAACCCCCTTTTACACCCAAGCCTCAAAAGCTGTAAGGGGAGAGAGTGTTCCAGATTTCCACCTCGTTTTGTGTGAAGAAGTGTTTCCTGACATCAACACTAACCGCCTAGCTCTAATTTTAAGATTATGCCCCCTTGTTCTGGCATACCCCCACCTGAGGGAATAGTTTCTAACTATCTACCCAATCAACTCCTTCAATCATCTTAAACACTACAATGAGTTCACTCCTTAACCTTCTATACTCAAGGGAATACAAGCCTAGTCTATGCTACCTGTCCTCATAATTTAATCCTTTTAGCCAGGTATCATTCTGGTGAATCTGCGCTGCAACGCCCCTCCAAGGCCAATATGTCCTTCCTGAGGCGCGGGGCACAGAATTGAGCACAGTTACTCCAGATGGGGTGTTACTGTTAGAGTGTTTGTGTAACAGTACACGTGACACTGCGAGGCCCCTGACTGGATGCCAATGTCCCAGACACTGACTGCTGCTCACCCGCTAACACTGGGAGAGAAAAGAGACTGCGATGGGCTCTGTATTTAAATTGAAAGTCAAGCGTCACCAAGGCTGGAACTTTAATGGTAAATGAGTAATCAGTCAGTATTGAGGTGATTCTGATAAGGCATTTTTGGGAAAGAATCGGGCAGAAGCAGAATGATCCAGAGAGCCAAATGGAAGGGAATCCATCTTTGTTTTCTCCGCACATCAGAGGTTTTTTTTTATTCGTTCATGGGATGTGGGCCTCACTGGCAAGGCCAATATTTATTGCACTTCCCTGGTTTCACTTGAGAAGGTGGTCGTGAGCCGCCTTCTTGAACCGCTACAGTCCGTGTGGTGAAGGTACTACCTCAGTGCTGTTAGGGAGGGATTTCTAGGATTTTGACGCAGCCGCGATGAAGAATCTGCGATATATGTCCACGTCACAATGGTGTGTGACTTGAAGGGAAACTTGGAGATGGTGGTGTTCCCATGTGCCTCCTCCCCTTTTCCTTCCAGGCGTTAGAGATCGCGGGTTGGGAGGTGCTGCCGAAGAAGCCTTGGCGAGTTGCTGCAGTGCATCTTGTGGATGGTGCACACTGCAGCCACGGTACGCCGGTGGTGGAGGGAGTGAATGTTTATTTTGGTTGATGGGGTGCCAAGCAAGCGGGCTGCTTTGTCTTAAATGGTGTTGAGCTACTTGAGTGTTGTTGGAGCTGCACTCATCCAGGCAACTGGAGAGTATTCCCTCACAATCCTGACTTGAACCTTGTAGATGGAGGAAAGGCTTTGGGGAGTCAGGAGGTGAGACACTCGCCGCAGAATACTCAGCCTCTGATCTGCTCTTCCTGCCACAGTATTTGTCTGACTGGTCCAGTTAAGTTTCTGGTCAATGGTGACCCCCAGGATATTTATGGTGTGGGATTCGGCAATGGTAATGCCATTCAATGTCAAGGGGCGGTGGTTAGACGCTCGCTTGTTGGAGAAAGTCATTGCCTGCACTTGTGTGGAGCGAATGTTGCTTGTCACTTATCAGCCCAAGCCTGAATATCGTTCAGGTCTTGCTGCATGCGGGCATGGATTGTTTCATTTTCTGAGGATTTGCGAATGGCAGTGCACAGTGTGCAGTCATCAGCAAACATCCCCACTTCTGTCCTTATGATTGATTGAAGACTATTGATTAAGCAGCTTAAGATGGTTGGCTCTAGGATTCTGCCCTGAGGAAATCCTGCATTGATGACCTGGGGCTGTAATGATTGACCTCCAATCACCACAACCATCTTTCATTGTGCTAGGTATGACTTCAGCCAGTGGAGTGCTTTCCCCCCGATTCCCATTTACTTCAATTTTACTCGGGTTCCTTAATGCCACACTCAGTCAAATGCTGCCTTGCTGACAAGGGCTGTCACACACACCTTACCTCTGGAATTCAACTCTTTTGTCCATGTTTGGCCCAAGGCTGTAATGAGGTCAGTAACCGTGTGGTGTTAGCGGAGCCCAAACTGGGCATCAGTGGGCAAGTTATTGGTGAGTAAGTGCTGCTTGATAGCACTGTCAACGACACCTTCCAGCACTTTTCTGATGATTAAAAGTAGAATGACGGGGCGTAATTGGCCGGCTTAGATTTGTCCTGCTTTTGGTGGACAGGACATCACTGTGCAATTTTCCACATTGTCGGACAGATGCCAGTGTTATAGCTGCATTGGAACAGCTTGGATAGGGGCGTGGCTAGATCTGGAGCACACGTATTCAGTAAGACAGCCGTGGTGTTGTTGAGGCCCACATCCTTTGCTGTATCCAGTGTGCTGAGCCATTTCTTGGCAATTCAGCCCCTCAAGACTAATCAAGCATTCAATCAGATCATGGCTGATCTGTACTTTAACTCAATCTACCCGCCTTTGTATCTCATTAAAACACTCACCCAACAATAATCAGTCAATCTCAATTTTCAAACTTATAATTGACCCTCAGACTTAACAGCTTTTTGGGGGAGAGAGTGTTCCAGATTTCCACTACCCATTGTGTGAAGAAGTGCTTCCTGACGTCAAAACTGAACGGCCTAGCTCTAATATAAGATTATGCCCCTTATTCTGAAATCTCCCCACCATAGAAAATAGTTCATATCAATCACCCTATCAATTCCTTTAATCATCTTAAACACTAAAATTGGATCACACCTTAATCTTCTATTCTCAAGTCAATACAAGCCTAGTCTCTGCAATCTGTCTTCATAATGTAACCCTTTTAGCCGAGGTATCATTGTAGTGAATCGGCGCTCCTCCATTTTGAAGGCCAATATATCCTTCCTGAGGTGCGGTTCCCAGAACTGAACGCAGTACTCCAGATGGTTTATTACTGAGAGAGTGTTTGTGAAATCAGGACACGGGACACTCGGAGGCCCCTGACCGCATGTCAATGTGCCAGACACAGACTGTTGCTCACCCACCTGCACTGGGACAGTAAAGGGAATGCGATGGTCTCTGTATTTAACTCGAACGTCAAGCATCACCAAGGTTCGAACTTTAATGGGCACTGAGTGTTCGCGAGAGAATATTCATAGGTTGAATCCGTCCCGTGTCAGTAATGTTTTAGTATTGAGGTGATGCTGAGTGGACATGTTTGGGTATTGGATTCGGCAGAAGCAATATGGTGCCATGGATGAGGGAATTCAGTTATGTGGAGAGACTGGAGAAGAAGGGATTTATCTGCTCGGAGCAGAGAGGATTACGGAAGAGATTTGATAGAGGTGTTCTAAATCATGACTGGTTTTGATCGAGTGAATAAGGAGAAACTGTGTCCAGTGGCTGAAGTGTCAGTAACCAGAGGACACATAATTAATGTGATTGGAAAAAGAGCCAGAAGTGGCATGAACAAACATTTTCTTACACGGCGAGTTCTTGTGATCTGCAATGTGCTGCCTGAAAGGGCGTTCGAAGCAGGTTCAATAATAACTTTCAAAAGGGAATTTTTGACGGCATATGTTTTACAGGTCGATGTGGAAAGAGCAGGGGAGCGGGATTAATTGGACAGCTCTTTCAAAGAGCCGGCACAGGCACGATGGGCCGAATGGTCTCCTTCTGTGCTGTATCATTCTGTGATTATATGATGTAATGTTTGTCAGATGATGCTGACAGACTGAGAACAATAGATTTTTCACATCAGAAGCACGGTGGAAAATTTTTAAAGAGCACAGGAGATCATTTAGCAACATATGCAAACTAGATTGAGAGAGAGAGCGAGCTGGGACAGTGTTTGTGTAACCAGGACACGCGAGACTGTGAGGCCCCTGACCATATGTCAATGTCCCAGACCATGACTGCTGCTCAGCCACTAATGCTGTGACAGCAAAGAGACTGCGATTGCATTTGTTGTAATCACCTGGTCGTGGTGAACTCTGGAGGGGGCCGATATGGATCATCCACTCGACATGTCTGACTGAAGATGGTTGCAAACGCTTAAGCCTTGTCTTTTGCGCTCATTGAGCAGGGGATACTCATGGAGCCTCCTCCTCCGGTTAGTTCTTTATTGGTCCACCAACGTTCATGACTGGATGTGGCAGGACTGCAGAGCTTAGACCTGATCCGTGTATTTTGGGATCGCTTAGCTCTTTCTACAACATGGAACATGCGCTGTTTACCATGCATGTTGCAGCTTCCCCAGGTTGGCACCTCATGTTTAGGAACGCCTGGTGCTGCTCCTGTCATGCGCTTCTGCACTTCTCATTGATCCAGGGTTGTTCCCCTGGCTAGATGGTAGTGGTAGAGTGAGAGCTATGCCGGGCCATGAGGTTACAGATTGTGGTGGAATAATACTTTGCTGCTGCTGATGGCCCACAACGACTCATGGATGCCCAGATTTGAGCTGCTGGACGTGTTCTGAATCTATCTCATTTAGTATGGTGGGAGTAACGCACCACACGATGGAGGGTGTCCTCAGTATGTAGACGGGAATTCATCTCCACAAGGACTGTACGGTGGTCACTGCTACCAATACTGTCATGGACACATGCATCTGCGACAGGGAGATGTGGTCGAGTAGATTTTTCCCTCGTGATGGTTCTCTCACCACCTCTGCAGTCCCAGTCTGGACGCTATCTCCGACTCGGCTAGCTCGGTCAGTAGTGGAGCCACTCTTGGTGATGGACTTTGAAGTCCCGCACCAAGATTAAATTCTGTGCCCATGCTACTCTCAGTGCTTTTTCCAAGTGATTTTCAACATGGAGGATCACTGATTCATCAGCTGAGGGAGGGCAGTAGTTCGGAACCAGCAGGACGTTTCCTACCCATTCCTGACCTGAAATCATGAGACTTCATTGGGTCCGGAGTATATGTTGAGGACTCGCAGAGCCACTCACTCCCGACTGTATACTACTGTGCCGCCACCTCTGGTGGGTCTGTCCTGCCGGCGGGATAGGACAGACCCAGGGATGGTGATGGAGGAATCTTGGAGATTGGGTGAAAGGTATGATTCTGTAAGAATGCCTATGTCGGGCTGTTGCTTGACTAGTCTGTGGGACAGCTCTCCCAATTTTGGCACAATTCCCCTGATATTCGTGAGGAGGAATTTGCAGGATCGTCTGGGCTGGTCGTGCCGTTGTGGTGTCCGAAAGACAAAGTCAGCCTGTAAAAAGTGGGAGTTTTGTTGTCATTTGATACATTTTGATAGGAGGCATGAGGAGAGACAATATGAACTAAATGATACAATTTTAAAGGGGGTGCAGGAGCATAAAGACCTGGGACTGTATGTACACAAATCCTGGAAGTACAAGTTGAGGAGGCTGATAAAAAAATATATAGGTTCCTGGATTTACTAAAAGAGGCACAGAGTACAAAAGCAAGGAAGTTATTGCTAAACATTTATAAAACACAGGATAGGACTCAGCTGGAGTATTGTGTTCAATTCTGGGGACCATCTCTTAGGCTGGCTGTCAAGGAATTGCAGATGGTGTAGCGGAGATTTATTAGTGTGGTAACAGGAATGACCGAAGCCAGTTCAGTGGAGCTACTGGAGAAGCTAGGGTATTTCTCCTTAGAGCAGAGAAGATTAAGACAAGATTTAATTCAGGCGTTCAATATCATGAATCGGTTTGAAAGAGTAAGTAATGATGAGGTGTTCCCAGATGCAGAAGGGTCAGTGACCAGCGGACACAGATTTAAGGTGATTGGCAAAAAAGTCAGCGGCGACACCAGGATTTGTTTTTCAAACAGCGAGTTGTTGTGATCTAAAATGCACTGCCTGAAAGGGCGCTGGAAGCAGATTCGATAGTAACTTCCAAAAGGGAATTGGATGAATTTTGACTGGATATGATTTACGGATCGATAGGGAAAGAGCAGGGGAGTGGGATTAATTGGACAGCTCTTTCAAAGAGCCGGCACAGGCACGATGGGTCGAATGGCCTCCTTCCGTGCTGTATCATTCTATGATTCTATGATCTAATGTTTGTCAGATAATGCTGACAGACTGAGAACAATAACTTTTTCACATCAGAAGCACGAATACGATTTTTAAAAAGGCACAGATGTACATTTAGCAACATATGCAAACTTGAGTGAGGAGATAGAGCGAGATGTGAGAATGTTTGTTTAACCATGACATCCGACACTCTGAGGCCCCTGACCAGATAGCAATGCCCCAGACCCTGACTGCTGCTCACCCGCTAAGACTGGGACAGTAAAGGGACTGCGATGGTCTCTGTATTTAAATTAAGTAACAAGAATCACCAAGAATGTGTATGTCGAAGGATTAGTGTAAGCTGTACACTGGAGAGAGATATTGATAGACCATTGCAAATTAATGACACATTACTGATATGGGATGCATTTACACTGCGAATATTCCCTATCTAATTACCAGTACACATGGACGAGTGATATCACTCACTTCAGACATAAGAAAGATATATCAAATTATTTTCTAAATGCTGGGAAGCTAGGAACTGTGGAGGAGCCAAGAGATTCAGGTATCCATTTACACAAATCTCTCCCATATCAGAGACACATCCAGCCCACATCAGAGACAACTCCCACCCAAATCAGGTTAAAATCACACCTATATCAGATACACATCCCACCCACTGAGTGTTAGCGAGAGAATATTCACAGGAGAAATCTACTCCATCTGTCAGCCAATTTCACTGATACCAGACTTTTCATAGCCAGATTTTGAAACTTAAATTCAAATTCTCAAACTTCCAGGGTGGAATTTAAACTCTCGTTCTCTGGATCAATATCCCAGTGACTTAACCACTATGTTACCGTACCCTCAGTGATCTCAATCTTTTTGTAGCACCTGATTGCTCAGTGTTACAGTGTGTGTTAAAAGGACTGACACTAACTTTCCATCTTAATCCCAAACAGCTCATGTTCAAGGCCCGGTCCCCGATAGTTTCATCAATCTCCATTCTCCCCATATTGCCGAATCTCTGAATACCCATGGGTTAATTCCAGCATACAAGGAAGTAACTCGCTGCCACACTGAACCCATTGTCACTACTGAGTCTGCGTGATGTTTGTTTCCACAGTGGTTAACAGATTTGAATGTTGCATGCTGTGCTCGGCAGGCAAAACAATGTCAGCCTTCAAAATGTTGGAGCTTGTTGTTTGTCAGAGACTGCTCAGAGACTGCGCACAATGAACTCCTCAGATCAGCAGCAAGGATAAGATCTGCTGAAGCTCACAGCTGCTCATTTCACAGCTAATGCTAACTAGAGTGAGGAGAAACAGAGAGAGAATGTTTAGGTTCATAGAAACATGGAAACACAGGAACAGGAGGAGGCAATTCAGACCCTCAAACCTGCTCTAGCATTCAATGAGATCACGGCTGATCTGTAAATTAATTCCATCTACCCGACTTGTTTAAGTAACTTTAATGCCCTTATCCCAAAAAAAATTAACAATCTCAGTTTTAAAAATTTAAGTTAGCCCCCAACCTCAACAGCTTTATGGGGGAGAGAGTTCCAGATTTCCACTACCCTTTGTGTGAAGAGGTGCTTCCTGACATCACCACTGAAAAGCCTAGTCCTTATTTTAACATTATGCCCCTTTTTCTGGATTCCCCCACCAGAGAAAATAATTTCTCTCTAGTTACTCTATCAATTCCTTCAATCGTCTTAAAAACTACAATTAGTTCACTCCATAATCTTCTATATTCATGGGCATACAAGCCTAGTCTATGAAACCTGTCCTCATAATTTAACCCATTTAGCCCCGGTATCATTCTGGTGAATCTGCGCTGCTCTCCCTCCAAGGCCAATAGATCCTTCCTGAGGTGCGGTGCCCAGAACTGAACACAGTTACTCCAGATGGGGTCTTACTGGGAAAGTGTTTGTGTAACGAGGGCACGGGACACTGCGAGACCCCTGACCGGATATCAATGTCCCAGACACTGACTGCTGCTTACCCACTAACACTGCGATAGCAAAGAGTCTGCGATGCTCTCTGTATTTAAATTAACTGTAAAACATCACCAAGGCTAGAACTTTAAATGGCTTTGATTGTTAGCGAGAGAATATTTACAGGTTGAATCCCTCCCGTGTCAGTAATGTGTCTGTATTGAAGTGATGCGGATTGGGCATTTTTGGGTAATGGAATCGGGCAGAAGCAGAATGGTGCCATGGATGAGGGACTTCAGTTATGTGGAGAGACTGGAAAAGCTGGGACTTGTCTCGTTAGAGCAGAGAGAATTACGGGAGATTTGAAAGATCTGATCAAAATCATGACTGGTTTTGATAGAGTGAATAAGGAGAAACTGTTTCCAGTGTTTGAAGGGTCGATAACCAGAGGACACAGATTTAATGTGATTGGAAAAAGAACCAGAGGCGACATGAGGAAACAATTTTCTTGCACAGCGAGTTTATGTCATCTGCAATGTGCTGCCTGAAAGGGCGGTGAAAACTGGTTCAATAATACCTTTCAAAAGGGAATTTTTGACGGTATATGATTTACAAGTCTATGGGGAAAGAGCAGGCGAATGGGATTAATTGGACAGCTCTTTCAAAGAGCCGGCAGAGGCACGTTGGGTCAAATGGCCTCCTTCAGTGTTGTAACATTCTAGGATTCTATGATGCATTGTTTGTCAGATGATGCTGACAGACTGAGAACAATACATTGTTCATATCAGAAGCACGGACAAGATATTTTAAAGAGCACAGGAGATCATTTAGCAACATATGCAAACTAGTGTGAGGAGAGAGAGCGAGCTGGGACAGTGTTTGTGTAACTAGGACACGTGACACTGTGAGCTCCCTGACCATATGTCAATGCCCCAGAACCTGACTACTGCTCACCCACTAACACTGGGACAGTAAAGGGACTGCGATGGTCCCTGTATTTAAATTAAGTAACAAGAATCACCAAGAATGTCTCTTTCGAAGGATTCCCAGTTTTGAGCTGCAGGACATGTTCTGAATTTATCTAATTTAGCATGGTGGGAGTACCGCACCACACGATGGAGTATGTCCTCAGTGTGTAGACGGGACTTCATCTCCACCAGGACTGTACGGTGGTCACTGCTTCCAATACTGTCATGGACAGACGCATCTGCGACAGGGAAATTGGTGAGGATGAGATCAAGTAGGTTTCTCCTTCGTGATGGTTCTCTCACCACCTCTGCAATCCCAGTCTGGCCGCTATTTCCTTCAGGACTCGGCTAGCTCGGTCATTCCTGGTGCTACCGAGCCACTCTTGGTGATGGACATTTAAGTCCCTCACGCAGCTTAAATTCTGTGCCCATGCTCCTGTCAGTGCTTTTTCCAAGTGATGTTCAACAAGGAGGAGCACTGATTCATCAGCTGAGTGAGGGCGGTAGGAGGTAATCAGCAGGAGCGTTCCTTGCCCATGCTTGACCTGAAGCCATGAGACTTCATGTGCTATATGAAGCAATGTTGAGGACTGCCAGGGCCACTGAGTACCGACTGTATACTACTGTGCCGCCACCTCTGGTGGGTCTGTCCTGGTGGGATATGACAGACCCAGGGATGGTGATGGAGGAGTCTTGGACATTGGCTGAAATGTATGATTCTTTAAGAATGGCTATGTCGGGCTGTTGTTTGACTAGTCTGTGGGACAGCTCTCCCAATTTTGGCACAAGTTCCCTGAGATTCGTGAGGAGGAGTTTGCAGGATCGTCTGGGCTGGGTGTGCCGTTGTTGTGTCCGGAAGACAATGTCAGCCTGTAAAAAGTGGGAGGTTGTTGTCATTTGATACATTTTGGTAGGAGGCATGAGGAGAAGCAATATGAACTAAATTATATTATTTTAATGGGGATGCTGGAACAGAGAGACCAGGGTCTGTATGTACACAATTTTTTGAAGGACAACTTGATGAGGCCTGTAAAAAAGCATTTAGGATCATGGGCGTTACTAATAGAGGCACTGAGTACAAATGCAAGGAAGTTATTACTAAACATTTATAGAAAAACTGTTTAGGCCTCAACTGAAGTATTGTGTTCAATTTTGGTCAACACCTCATAGGCAGGTTGTCAAGGCCTTGCAGATAGAGCAGCGGAGATTTATTAGACTGGCACCAGGAATGACGGACTCCAGTTCAATGGAGATGCTGGAGAAGCTAGGGGTTTTCTACTTAGAGCATAGAAGATTAAGAAAAGATGTAATTGAGATGTTAAAAATCATGAAGTTTGAAAGAATAAGTAAGGATAAGCTGTTTCCAGTGGCAGAAGGGTCAGTGACCAGAGGACACAGATTTAAGGTGATTGGCAAAAGATTCATCGGCAACATGAGGATTTGTTTTTTACACAGCGAGTTGTCGTGGTCTGGAATGCACTGCCTGAAAGACCGCTGGAAGAAGATTCAACAGCAAATTCCAAAAGGGAATTGGATAAGTTTAGACGGGATATGATTTACGTATCTATAGGGAAAAAGCAGGGGAGTGGGATTAATTGGACAGCTTTCAAAGAGCCGGGACAGGCACGATGGGTCGAATGGCCTCATTTCGTGCTGTATCATTTTAGGATTCTATGATGTAATGTTTGTCAGATGATGCTGACACACTGAGAGCAATAACTTTTTTATATCAGAAGCACGGATACGATTTATAAAAGGGCACAGGTGTACCTTTAGCCACATATGCAAACTTGAGTGAGGAGAGAGAGCGAGATGGGAGAATGTTTGTGTAACCAGGACACCCGACGCTGTGAGGCCCCTGACCAGATATTAGTGCCCCAGACGCTGACTGCGGCTCACCCGCTAACACTGGGACAGTAAAGGGACTGCGATTGTCTCTGTATTTAAATTAAGTAACAAGAATCACCAAGAATGTGTATGCCGAAGGGTTAGTGTAAGCTGTACACTAGTCAGAGATATTGATAGACCATTGCCAATTACTGATACATTTTTAATATGGGATGCATTTACACTGCGAATATCCCTTTACTAACCACCATTGCACATGAACGAGTGAGTTCACCCACTTCAGGCCTCAGAAAGATTGATCCGATTATTTTCTAAATGGTGAGAAGCTAGGAACTGTGGAGGAGCCAAGAGATTCAGGGATCCATGTAAACAAATCCCTCCCATATCAGAGACACATCCCATCCATATCCGAGACAAGTCCCACCCAAAACAGATTCAAATCTCACCTATATCTGATACACATCCCACCCACTGAGTGCGAGAGTATATTCACAGGATAACTCTACCCCATCTGTCAGCCACTTTCACTGCTAGCTGGCTTTTCATAACTAGTTTTTTAAACTTAAATTCAAATTCTCAATCTTCCGGGTGGGATTTGAACTCTCCGCATCAATATCCCAGTGACATAACCACTATGCTACCGTAACCTCAGTGATCTCAATCTTTTTGTAGCAATTGATTGCTCAGTGTTACAGTGTGTGTTAAAAGGCCTGACACTGACTTTCCATCTTAATCCCAACCAGCTCATGTTCACGGCCTGGTCCACGATACATTCATCAATCTCCATTCTCCCCAGATTTCCAAATATGTGAATCTGCATGAGTTAATTCCAGCATACAAGGAAGTTACTCGCTGCCACACTGGACCCATTGTCACTTCTGAGTCTGCGTGATTGTTGTTTCCACTGTGTTTGAAAGATTTGAATGTTGTACGCAGTGTTCGGCAGGCGACACAATGTCAGCCTTCAAAATGTTGGAGCTTGTTGTTTGTCAGAGGCTGCTCAGAGACTGCGCACAATGAACTGCTATGATCAGCAGCACGGATACGATCTGCTGAAGCTCACAGCTGCTCATTTCACAGTTAATGCAATCTAGAGTGAGGAGAGACAGACAGAGAATTTTTAGATTCATAGAAACATGGAAACACAGGAACAGGAGGAGGCAATTCAGCACCTCAAACCTGCTCCAGCATTCAATCAGATGACGGCTGATCTGTACATTAATTCCATCTACCCGACTTGTTTACGTAACTTTAATGCACTTACCACAAAAAAAATCTTAACAATCTCAGTTTTCAAACTGTTAATTTACACCCCAGCCTCAACAGCTTTATAGAGGAGAGAGTTACAAATTGCCACTACACTTTTTGTGAAGAGGTGCTTCCTGACATCACCACTGAACGGGCTGGCTCTAATTTTAAGATTATGCCCCTTATTCTGGACTCCCCCCACCAGAGAAAACAGTTTCTTTCTATCTACCCTATCAATTCGTTTAATCATCTTAAAAACTACAATTAGTTCACTCCTTAATCTTCTATATTCAAGGGAATACTATCCTTGTCTATGCAACCTGTCCCCATAACTTAATCCTTTTTGCCCCGGTATCATTCTATTGAACCTGCGCTGCACCCCCTCCAAATCCAATATATCCTTCCTGAGGTGCGGTGCCCAGAATTGAACACAGTTACTCCAGATGGGGTCTTATTGGGAGAGTATTTGTGTAATCAGGACATGGGACACTGCGAGGCCCCTGACCAGATATCATTGTCCCAGACACTGACTGCTGCTCACCCACTAACACTGGGACTGTAAAGGGCATGCGATGGTTTCTGTATTTAAATTAAATGTCAAGCATCACCAAGGCTGGAAATTTAAAGGCCACTGATTGTTAGCGAGAGAATATTTACAGGTTGAATCCCTCCCTTGTCAGTATGTGTAAGTATTGAAGTGATGCGGATTGGGCATTTTTGGGTAATGGAATCGGGCAGAAGCAGAATGGTGCCATGGATGAGAGACTTCAGTTATGTGGAGAGACTGGAGAAGCTGGGACTTGTCTGCTAAGAGCAGAGAGGCTTACGGGAGATTTGATAGAGGTGTTCAAAATCATGACTGGTTTTAATAGAGTGAATAAGGAGAAACTGTTTCCAGTGGCTGAAGGGTCGGTAACCGGAGGACACAGATTTAATGTGATTGGAAAAAGAACCAGAGGCGATAGGAGCAAACATTTTCTTACACAGCGTGTTGTTGTGATCTGCATTTTGCTGCCTGAAAGGGCACTGGAAGAAGGTTCAATACTAATTTTAAAAGGGAATTTTTGACGGGATATGATTTACAGGCCTATGGGGAAAGAGCAGGGGAGTGGGATTAATTGGACAGCTCTTTCAAAGAGCCGGCACAGGCACGGTGGGCCGATTGGTCTCCTTCTGTGCAGTATCATTCCAGGATTCTATGATGTAATGTTTGTCAGATGATGCTGACAGACTGAGAACAATAGATTGTTCACATCAGAAGCACGGAAAATATATTTGAATGAGCGCAGGAGGACATTTAGGAACACATGCAAACTAGAGTGAGCAGAGAGAGCGAGCTGGGTGAATGATTGTGTAACCAGGAAACTCGACACTGTGAGGCCGCTGACCAGATGTCAATGACCCAGACCCTGAGTGCTGCTCACCCACTAACAGGGAGACAGTAAAGGGACTGCGATTACATTTCTTGTAATCACCTCGATGTGCGGACCTCTGGAGGAGGCCGATATGGATCATCCACTCGACAAGTCTGACAGAAAATGTTTGCAAATGCTTCAGACTTGTCCTATGCACTCATTGAGGAGGGGATACTCATGGAACCTCCTCCTCCCGTTAGTTGTTTATTGGTCCACCATCATTCATGCCTGGATGTGGCAGGACTGCAGAGCTTAGATCTGCTCCTTTGATTGTGGGATCGCTTAGCTCTTTCTACAGCATGGTACATGCGCTTTTTAGCATGCATGTTGCAGCTTCCCCAGGTTTGCACCTCATGTTTAGGTACGCCTGATGCTGCTGCTGTCATGCACTTCTGCAATTCTCATTGAACCAGGGTTGTTCCCCTGGCTTGATGGTAATGGCAGAGTGAGAGATGTGCCGGGTAACAGATTGTGGTGGAATAATATTTTGCTGCTGCTGATGGCCCACAGCGACTCATAGATGCACAGTTTTTAGCTGCTGGATATGTTCTGAATCTATCTCATTTAGCACGGTGGGAGTAACGCAACACACGATGGAGGGTGTCCTCAGTGTCTAGACGGGACTTCATCTCCACAAGGACTTTACGGTGGTCACTACTACCAATACTGTCATGGACAGATGCATCAGCGACAGGGAGATTAGTGAGGATGAGGTCAAGTAGGTTTTTCCCTCGTGATGGTTCTCTCACCACCCCTGCATTCCCAGTCTAGCCGCTCTCTCCTTCAGGACTCGGCCAGCTCGGTCAGTAGTGGTGCTACCGAGCCACTCTTGGTGATGAACATTGAAGTCCCCCGCCCAGATTAAATTCTGTTTCCTTGCTTGCCAAGTGATGTTCAACATGGAGGATCACTGACTCATCAGATGAGGGAGGGCGGTAGGTCGTAATCAGCAGGAGGTTTCCTTTCCCATGCTTGACCTGAAGCCATATGACTTCATGGGGTCCGGAGTCAAAGTTGAGGACTCCCAGGGCCACTCAGTCCCGACTGTATACTACTGTTCCGCCATCTCTGGTGGGTCTGTCCTGGTGGTATACGTCAGACCCAGGGATGGTGATGGACGAGCCTTGGACATTGGCTGAAAGTTATGATTCGTTAAGAATGACTATATCGGGCTGTTGTTGATTAGTCTGTATGACAGCTCTCCAAATTTTGGCACAAGTCCCATGATATTCGTGAGGAGGACTTTGCAGGATCGTCTGGGTTGGGTGTGCCGTTTTTGTGTCCGAAAGACAATGTCAGCCTGTAAAAAGTGGAAGGCTGTTGTCATTTGATACATTTTGGTAGGAGGCATGAGGAGATGCAATATGATCTAAATTATACAATTTTAAAGGGGATGCAGGAACAGAGAGACCTGGGTCTGTATGTACACAAATTTTGGAAGGACAAGTTGAGGAGGCTGATAAAAAAGCATATAGGATCATGGGCTTTACTCATAGAGGCACAGAGTAGAAAAGCAAGGAAGTTATTGCTAAACATTTATAAAACACTGGTTAGGCCTCAGCTGAAGTATTGTTTTCAATTCTGGGCAACACCTCATAGGCAGGTTGTAAAGGCCTTGCAGATGGTGCAGCGTAGGTTTATTAGAGTGGTACCAGGTATGATGGACTTCAGTTCAGTGGAGAGACTGGAGAAGCTAGGGTTTTTCTCATTAGAGCATAGAAGATTTAGAAAAGATTTAATTGAGATGTTCAAAATCATGAATCAATTTGAAAGTGTAAGTAAGGATAAGCTGTTTCCAGTTGCAGAAGGGTCAGTGACCAAAGTACACAGATTTAAGGTGATTGACCAAAGAATCAGCGGCGACATATGGATTTGTTTTTTACACAGCGAGTTATTGTGTTCTAGAATGCACTTCCTGAAAGAGCGCTGGAAGCAGATTCGATAGCAACTTCCAAAAGAGAATTGGATGAATTTTGACGT
Organism: Squalus acanthias; assembly: GCA_030390025.1. NCBI lineage: Eukaryota > Metazoa > Chordata > Chondrichthyes > Squaliformes > Squalidae > Squalus > Squalus acanthias. Next base: position 1,158,079 of record JASTWF010000032.1, on the reverse strand, counting down.
GATATGATTTACGTATCTATAGGGAAAGAGCAGGGGACTGGGATTAATTGGACAGCTCTTTCAAAGAGCCGGCACAGGCACGATGGGTCGAATGGTCTCCTTCTGTGCTGCATCATTCTAGGATTCTATGAAGTAATGTTTGTCAGATGATGCTGACAGACTCAGAACAATACCTTTTTCATATCATAAGCACGGATAAGATTTTATAAAAGGGCACAGGTGTACATTTAGCAACATATGCAAACTAGTGTGAGGAGAGGGAGCGAGCTGGGAGAATGTTTGTGTAACCAGGACACCCGACACTGTCAGACCCCTGACCAGATATTAGTGCCCCAGACCCTGACTGCTGCTCACCCACTAACAATGGGACAGTAAAGGGACTGCGATGGTCTCTGTATTTAAATTAAGTAACAAGAATCACCAAGAATGTGTATGTCGAAGGATTAGTGTAAGCTCTACACTGGACAGAAATAGTGATAGACCATTGCCAATTAATGAAACATTACTGATATGGGATGCATTTACACTGCGAATATTTCCTTTCTAATTACCAGTGCACATGAACGAGTGAGTTCACCCACTTCAGACCTCAGAAAGATAGCACCTGATTGTTCAGTGTTACAGTGTGTGTTAAAAGGGCTGACACTGACTTTCCATCTTAATGCCAACCAGCTCATGTTGAAGGCCTGGTCCCCGATACATTCATCAATCTCCATTCTCCCCATATTGCCGAATCTGTGAATCCGCATGAATAATTCCAGCATACAAGGAAGTTACTCGCTGCCACACTGGACTCATTGTCACTTCTGAGTCTGCGGGATGTTTGTTTCCAATGTGTTTCACAGATTTGAATGTTGTACGCTGTGTTCGGCAGGCAACACAATGTCAGCCTTCAAAATGTTGGAGCTTGTTGTTTTGTCAGAGGCTGCTCAGAGACTGCGCACAATGAACTGTTCAGATCAGCAGCACGGATACGATCTGCTGAAGCTCAAAGCTGCTCATTTCGCAGCTAATGTAAAATAGAGTGAGGAGAGACAGAGAGAGAATTTTTAAATTCATAGAAACATGGAAGCAGAGGAACAGGAGGCGGCAATTCAGCCCCTAAAACCTGCTCCAGCACTCAATACGATCACGGCTGATCTGTACATGAATTCCATGTACCCGACCTGCATAAGTAACTTTAATTCCCTTACCCCAAAAAAGTCTATCAATCTCAGTTTTCAAACTTTTAATTTAACCCCAAGCCTCAACAGTTTTATGGAGGAGAGAGTTCCAGATTTCCACTACCCTTTCTGTGAAGAAGTGCTTCGTGACATCACCACTGATCAGCCTAGTTCTAATTTTAAGATTATGCCCTTGGTTCTGGGATCCCCCACCACCGGAAATAATTTCTCTCTATCTACCCTATCAATTCCTTTAATCATCTTAAGAACTACAATTAGTTCATTCCTTAATCTTCTATATTCAAGGGAATAGAAGCCTGTCCTCATAACTTAACCCTTTTAGCCCCGGCATCATTCTGGTGAATCTGCGCTGCACCCCCTCCAAGTCCAATATATCCTTCCTGAGGTGCGGTGCCCAGAACTGGACACAGTTACTCCAGATGGGGTCTGACTGGGAGAGTATTTGTGTAACCAGGACACGGGAAACTGCGAGACCCCTGACCGGCTATCATTGTCCCAGACACTGATTGCTGCTCACCTACTAACACTGGGACAGTAAAGGGCATGCGTTGGTTTCTGTATTTAAATTAAATATCAAGCATCACCAAGGCTGGGACTTTAAAGGCCACTGATTGTTAGCGAGAGAATATTTACAGGTTGAATCCCTCCCTTGTCAGTATGTGTCTGTATTGAAGTGATGCGGATTGGGCATTTTTGGGTAACTGAATCGGGTAGAAGCAGAATGGTTCCATGGATGAGAGATCGCAGTTAAAGAGAGACTGGAGAAGCTGGGACTTGTCTGCTTAGAGCAGAGAGGATTACGGGGGATTTGATAGAGGTGTTCAAAATCATGACTGGTTTTAATAGAGTGAATAAGGAGACTGTTTCCAGTGGCTGAAGGGTCGGTAACCAGAGGACACAGATTTAATGTGATTGGTAAAAGAAGCAGAGGCGACATGAGCAAACATTTTCTTACACAGCGTGTTGTTGTGATCTGCAATGTGCTGCCTGAAAGTGCGGAGGAAGAAGGTTCAATACGGATTTTAAAAGTGATTTTTTGACGGGATATGATTTACAGGCCTATGGGGAAAGAGCAGGTGAGTGGGATTAATTGGACAGCTCTTTCAAAGAGCTGCACAGGCACGATGGTCCGATTGGTCTCCTTCTGTGCTGTATCATTCTAGGATTCAATGATGTAATGTTTGTCAGATGATGCTGACAGGCTGAGAACAATACATTGTTCAGTTCAGATGCACAGAAAATATATTTTAATGGGCACAGGAGTAGTTTTAGGAACATATGCAAACTAGAGTGAGCAGAGAGAGCGAGCTGGGAGAATGATTGGGTAACCAGGAAACGCGGCACTGTGAGGCCCCTGACCAGATATCAATGTCCCAGACCCTGACTGCTGCTCACCCGCTAACACTGAGACAGTAAAGGGACTGCGATTACATTTCTTGTAATCACCTGGTTGTGGGGACCTCTGGAGGAAGCCGATATGGATCATCCACTCGACATGTCTGGCTGAAAATGCTTGCAAATGCTTCAGCCTTGTCCTATGCACTCATTGAGGAGGGGTTACTCATGAGAACTCCTCCTCCTCAGGTAGGCCTGGTGCTGCTCCTGTCATGCGCTTCTGCACTTCTTATTGAACCAGAGTTGTTCCCCTGGCTAGATGGTAGTGGTAGAGTGAGAGATATGCCAGTTAACAGATTGTGGTGGAATAATATTTTGCTGCTACTGATGGCCCACAGCGACGCATAGATGCCCAGTTTTTAGCTGCTGGACATGTTCTGAATCTATCTCATTTAGCACGGTGGGAGTAACGCACCACACGATGGAGGGTGTCCTCAGTATGTAAACGGGACGTCATCTCCACAAGGACTTTACGGTGGTCACTGCTACCAATACTGTCATGGACAGATGCACCTGCGACAGGGAGATTAGTGAGGATGAGGTCAAGTAGGTTTTTCCCTCGTGATGTTTCTCTCACCAGCCCTGCATTCCCAGTCTGCTTGCTCTGTCCTTCAGGACTTGGCCAGCTCGGTCAGTAGTGGTGCTACCGAGCCACTCTTGGTGATGAACGTTGAAGTCCCCCACCCAGATTAAATTCTGTTTCATTGCTTGCCAAGTTATGTTCAACATGGAGGATCACTGACTCATCAGCTGAGGGAGGGCGGTAGGTGGCAATCAGCAGGAGGTTTCCTTTCCCATTATTCACCTGAAGCCATGAGACTTCATTCGGTCCGGAATCAATGTTGAGGACTCCCAGGGCCACTCAGTCCCGACAGTATGCTACTGTGCCGCCATCTCTGGTGGGTCTGTACTGGTGGGATAGGACAGACGCAGGGATGGTGATGGAGGAGTCTTGGACTTTGGCTGAAAGGTATGATTCTTTAAGAATGATTATATCCGACTGTTGCTTGACTAGTCTGTGGGACAGCTATCCAAATTTTGGCACAATTCCCCTGAGATTCGTGAGGAGGCCTTTGCAGGATCGTCTGGGTTGGGTGTGCCGTTGTTGTGTCCGGAAGAGAATGTCAGCCTGTAAAAAGTGGGAGTTTGTTGTCATTTGATACATTTTGGTACGAGCCATGAGGAGAGGCAATATGAACTAAATGATACAATTTTAAAGGGATGCAGGAAAAGAGAGACCTGGGTCTGTATTTACACAAATTTTGGTAGGACAAGTTGAGGAGGCTGATAAAAAGCATATAGGATCCTAGGCTTTACTAATAGAGGCACAGATTACTAAAGCAAGGAAGTTATTGCTAAACATTTAAAAAACACTGGTTAGGCCTCAGCTGAAGTATTGTGTTCAATTTTGGGCAACACCTCATAGGCAGGTTGTAAAGGCCTTGCAGATGGTGCAGCGCCGATTTATTAGAGTGGTACCAGGAATGACGGACTCCAGTTCAGTGGAGAGATGGAGAAGCTAGGGTTTTTCCTCCTTAGAGCATAGAAGATTAAGAAAAGATTAAATTGAGATGTTCAAAATCATGAATCAGTTTGAAAGAGTACGTAAGGATAAGCTGTTTCCAATGGCAGAAGGTCAGTGACCAGAGGAAACAGATTTAAGGTGATTGGCAAAAGAATCAGCGGCAACATGAGGATTTGTTTTTTACACAGCGAGTTGTTGTGATCTGGAATGCACTGCCTGAAAGAGCGCAGGAAGAAGATTCAACAGCAACTTCCAAAAAGGAATTGGATACATTTTGACGGGATATGATTTACGTATGTAAAGGGAAAGAACAGGGGAGTGGGATTAATTGGACAGCTCTTTCAAAGAGCCGGCACAGGCACGATGGGTCGAATGGCCTCCTTCCGTGCTTTATCATTCCAGGATTCTATGATGTAATGTTTGTCAGATGGTGCTGACAGACTGAGAACAATAACTTTTTCATATCAGTAGCACGGATACGATTTTTAAAAGAGCACAGGTGTACATTTAGCAACATATGCAAACATGAGTGAGGAGAGAGAGCGAGATGGGAGAATGTTTGTGTAACCAGGACACCCGACACTGTGAGGCCCCTGACCAGATATCAGTGTTCCAGACGCGGACTGCTGCTCACCCACTAACACTCGGACAGTAAAGGGACTGCGATTGTCTCTGTATTTAAATTAAGTAACAAGAATCAACAAAAATGTGTATGTCGAAGGGTTAGTGTAAGCTGTACACTATTCAGAGATATTGACAGACCATTGCCAATTAATGATACATTTTTGATATGGGATGCAATTACACTGCGAATATTCCTTTTCTAACCACCATTGCACATGAACGAGTGAGTTCACCCACTTCAGGCCTCAGAAAGATAGATCAGTTTATTTTCTAAATGTTGAGAAGCTAGGAACTGTGGAGGAGCCAGGAGATTCAGGGATACATGTAAACAAATCCCGCCCCTATCAGAGAAACATCCCATCCATATCAGAGACAAGTCCCACCCAAAACAGATTCAAATCTCACCTATATCTGATACACATCCCACCCACTGAGTGTTAGCGAGAGATGTTCACAGTATAAATCTACTCCATCTGTCAGCCACTTTCACTGATACCAGGCTTTTCATACACAGATTTTTTAACTTAATACAAATTCTCAATCTTCCGGGTGCGATTTCGACTCTCGTTCTCTGCATCAATATCCCATTGACATAACCACTATGTTACCTTACCCTCAGTGATCTCAATCATTTGCAGCACCTGATTGCTCAGTGTTACAGTGTGTGTTAAAAGGACTAATTCTAAATTTCCATCTTAATCCCAAACAGCTCATGTTCAAGACCTGGTCCCCGATAGATTCATCAATCTCCATTCTCCCCATATTGCCGAATCTCTGGATCCCCATGGGTTAATTCCAGCATACAAGGAAGTTACTCGCTGCCACACTGAACCCATTGTCACTTCTGAGTCTGCGTGATGTTTGTTTCCACTGTGGTTAACAGATTTGAATGTTGTACGCTGTGTTCGGCAGGCAACACAATGTCAGCCTTCAAAATGTTGGAGCTTGTTGTTTGTCAGAGGCTGCTAAGAGACTGCGCACAATGAACTGTTCTGATCAGCAGCACGGATAAGATCTGCTGAAGCTCACAGCTACTCATTTCACATCTAATGCAAACTCGAGTTAGGAGAAATAGAGAGAGAATGTTTAGATTCATAGAGACATGGAAACAGAGGAACAGGAGGAGGCAATTCAGCCCGTCAAACCTGCTCCAGCATTCAATGAGATCACGGCTGATCTTTAAATTAATTCCATCTACCCGACTTGGTTTAGTAACTTTAAATCCCCCCAAAAATTATAAATCTCAATTTTCAAACTTTTAATTGACCCCCAGCCTCAACAGCTTTATGGAGGAGAGAGTTCCAGATTTCCACTACCCTTTGTGTGAAGAAATGGTTCCTGACTTCACCACTGAACGGCCTAGTACTAATTTTAAGATTATGCCCACATTTTTGTAACTCCTCCCACCAGCGGAAGTGGTTTCTTCCTAGCTACCCTATTATATTTATTTAATCGTCTTAAAAACTACAATTAGTTCACTCCATAATCTTCTATATTCAAGGGAATAGAATCCTAGTCTATGCAACCTGCCGTCATAATTTAAACCTTTTGGCCCCGGTGTCATTCTGGTGAATCTGCGCTGCACTCCCTCCAAGGCCAATCTCTCCTTCCTGAGGTGCGGGACCCAGAAATGAACAGAGTTAATCCAGATGGGATCTTACTGGGAGAGTGTTTGTGTAACCAGAACAGGGGGCACTGAGAGGCCCCAGACCTGATATCAATGTCCCAGACACTGACTGCTGCTCACCCACTAACACTGGGACAGTAAAGGGACTGCGATGGTTTCTGTATTTATATTAAATATCAAGCTTCACCAAGGCTGGAACTTTAAAGAGCTTTGATTGTCAGCGAAAGAATATTTAAAGGTTGAATCACTCCCGTGTCAGTAATGTGTCTCTATTGAAGTGTTGCTGATTGGCATTTTTGGGTAATGTAATCAAGTTGAAGCAGAATGGTGCCATGGATGAGGGACTTTAGTTATGTGGAGAGACTGGAGAAGCTGGAACTTCTCTGCTTAGAACAGAGAGGCTTACGGGAGATTTGATAGAGCTGTTCAAAATCATGAATGGTTTTAAGAGAGTGAATAAGGAGAGACTGTTTCCAGTGGCTGAATGGTCGGTAACCAGAGGACACAGATTTAAGGTGATTTCAAAAAAGAACGAGAGGCGACAGGAACAAACATTTTCTTACACTGCGAGTTTTTGTGATCTGCAATGTGCTGACTGAAAGGGCGGTGGAAGCAGGTTCAATAATAACTTTCAAAAGGGAATTTTTAATGGGATATGATTTACGGGCCTATGGGGAAAGAGCAGTGGAGAGGGCTTAATTTGACAGCTCTTTCAAAGCTTCGACACAGACACGATGGGTCGAATGGCCTGCTTCTGTGCTGTACCATTCTATGATTCTATGATGTAATGATTGTCAGATGATGCTGACAGACTGAGAACAATACATTGTTCATATCAGGAACACGGAAAATATTTTTTAAAGAGCACATATGCAAATTTGAGTGAGGAGAGAGAGCGAGCGGGGAGAGTGTTTGTGTAACCAGGACATACGACACTCTAAGGCCCCTGACCAGATATCAATGACTCGGACCCTGACTGCTGCTCACCCACTAACACTGGGAGAGTAAAGGGACTGCGATGGTCTCTGTATTTAAATTAAATTTCGAGAATCACGAAGACTGTGTATGTCGATATTTAGTGTAATATCTACATGGAGCGTGTTACAGATAGACCATTGTCCATTACTGACATATTTCTGATATGGGAGGGATTTTCCCTGTGAATATTTTCTTTCTCACATCAGTGCCCATGAACGTGTGAGTTCATCCACTTCAGACCTGAGAAAGACAAGCAGAGTATTTTCTAAATGGTGAGAAACTAGGAACATCGGAGGAGCCAAGAGATTCAGGGATCCCATATCAGAGACAATTCCCACCCATATCAGACACACATACCACCTGTATCAGAGTCACATCCCACCCATGTATATTTTAACATGAATGGACACTGAATGTTAGCGATATAATATTCACAGGATAAATCCACTCCATGTGTCAGCCACTTTCACTGAAACCAGGCTTTTCAAACCCAGATTTTTAAACCTGAATTCAAATTCTCAAACTTCCGGTGGTGGGATTTGAACTCTCGTTATCTGGATCAATAGCCCAGTGACATAATCACTATGCTACCGTACCCTCAGTGATCTCAATCATTTTGTAGCACCTGATTGCTCAGAGTTACTGTGTGAAATGGGCTGACCTACTTCCCATCTCACTCCGAACCAGCTCATGTTCAAGGCCTGGTCCCCGACAATTTCATCACTCTCCATTCTCCCCATATTGCCGAATCTCTGAATCCCCAGGGGTTAACTCCAGCATACAAGGAAGTAAGTCGATGCCACACTGGACCCAACGTCACTTCTGTGTCTGCCTGATCTTTGCTTTAACTGTGGCTAACTGATTTGAATTGTGTACGCTGTGTGTGAGAGGGAAGACAATGTCAGCCTTCAAAAGGGCGGGGGGCGGGGGGGGTGGGGCGTGTTTGGGGATGGAGCCTGTTGTTTGTCAGAGGCTGCACAGAGACAGAATAATGAAATATCCTAATCAAAAGCACGGATAAGATCGGCTGAAGCTCACAGCTGCTCATTTCACAACAAATGTAAACTGAAGGGACGAGAAACAGTGAGAGAATTTGTAGGGTCCTAGAAACATGGCAACATAGGAACAGGAAGAGGTAATTCAGCCCCTCAGGCCTGCTCCAGCATTCAATCAGATCATGGCTGATCTGTACCTTAACTCCATCTGCCCGCCTTGGTTAGGTAACTTTAATACCCTTACCCAACAAAAATCTATCAATCTCAATTTTAAAAATTTAATTGACCCCCAGCCTCAACAGATTTTAGGGGGAGAGAGTTTCAGATTCCTACGACACTTCGTGTGAAGAAATGCTTCCTGACATCACCGTCTTTGTTTTCTCTATACATCCCAGTGTTTTTTTTATTTGTTTATGGGATGTGGGCGTCTCTGGCAAGGCCAACATTTATTGCCAATCCCGAGGTGATGCTGAGGGTTCATTTTTTGGTAATGGAATCGGGCAGATGCAGAATGGTGCCATGGATGAGGGACTTCAGTTATTTGGAGAGACTGGAGCAGCTGGAATTTGTATAATTAGAGCAGAGAGATTTGATAGATGTGTTCAAAATCATGACTGGTTTAAATTGAGTGAATAAGGAGAAACTGTTTCCAGTGGCTGAAGGGTCGGTAACCAGAGGACACAGATTTAATGTGATTGGGAGAAGAACCAATGGGGACATGAGCAAACATTTTCTTACACAGCGAGCTGTTGTGATCTGCAATGTGCTGCCTGAAAGGGCGGTGGAAGCAGGTTCAATAATAACTTTCAAAAGGGAATTTTTGAAGGGACATGATTTACAAGTCTATGGGGAGAGAGCAGGGGAGTGGGATTAATTGGACAGCTCTTTCAAAGTGTCGATACAGACACGATGGGTCGAATGGCCTCATTCTGTGCTGTAGCATTCTATGATTCTATGATGTAATGTTTGTCAGATGATGCTGACAGACTGAGAACAATACATTGTTCATATCTGGAACACGGAAACGATATTTTAAAGGGCACAGGTGTACATTTAGCAACATATGCAAGCTAGCATGAGGAGAGCGAGCGAGATGCGAGATTGTTTGTGTAAACAGGACACGCGACACTTTGAGGCCCTTATCAGATATCAATATCGCAGAACTTGACTGCTGCTCCCCCCCCCCCCCCCCGAACACTGGGACAGTAAAGGGACTGCGATGGTCTCTGTATTTAAATTGAATTTCAAGAATCAACAAGAGTGCGTATCTCGAAGGATTAGTGAAATCTCTACACTGGAGTGTGTTACTGATAGACCATTGCCCATTACTGACACATTACTGATATGGGAGGGATTGACCATGTGATATTCTCTCTTTAACACTCAGTGCCCAGTTAGCCTTATATCAGTAGGAGGGGAATTTCTAGAATCTATTATTAAGGACCTGCTAACAGGACACTTGGAAACTCACAATAAGATTCGGCAGAGTCAACGCAATTACATGCAATGGAAATTATGTTTGATAAATATATCAAAGTTTTTCAGGGTTTAAGTAGCAGGGTAGATAAGGGGGAACCCAGTGGCAGTAGTGTATTTGGATTTTATAATTTTATAAGCTTGAATGAGACCACCTCTCATTCTTCTCAACTCCAGAGATTATCGGCCCATTCGACTTACACTCTCATCATAGGATAAACCTCTCATCACAGGAATCTATCTGTTGAAGTAGGGATAAACAGGACAATTTCGGGATGACTGTGTGTAACTAGTGGAGTGGCGCAAGGATCAGTGCTTTGGCCTCAGCTATTTCCAATCTGTATCAAGGACATAGATGAGGGGCAATGTGTAATGTGTCCAAGTTTGCTGACTATACAAAGGTGGGAAAGGAAACTATGAGGAGGACACAAGGAGGCTGCAAAGGGATATAGACCGTTAAGTGATTGAGAAATATGGTGGCAGATGGAGCATAATGTTGGGCAGTGTGAAATTATCCAGTTTAATAGGAAGAATGGGAAAACAGAATATTTTTACAAAGGTGAGAGACTAGTAAATGCTGGTATTCATAGTGATTTAGTGGTCCTTGTACACGAATCACAGAAAGTTAACATGCAGCTACAGCAAGCAATTAGGAAGGCAAATGGTATGTTCGCCTTTATTGCAAGAGGATTGGAGTATACGGGTAAGGAAGCCTTGCTGCAATTATAGAGGGCAATGGTGAGACCACACCTGGAGCTTGGTGTGCAGTTTTGGTCTCCTTATCTAAGGAAGGATATACTTGCCTTAGAGGGGATACATGGAATGTTCTCTAGATTGATTCCTGGGAAGAGAGGACTGCCCTATGAGCAGAATTTAAGACGAATGTGCCTATATTCTCTGGAGTTTAGAAGAATGAGAGGTGATCTCATTGAAGCATATAAAATTCTTAAAGGGATCGAAAGGGTAAATGCTGAGAGACTGTTTTTCCCTGGCTGGCCTGTCTAGAACTAGGGCTCATAGGCTCAGGATAAGAGCCCGGCCGTCCTGGACTGTGATGGGGAGAATTGTCTTCAATCAGACGGTTGTGAATCTTTGGAATTCTCTACCCCAGAGGGCTGTGGTGCTCAGTCGAGGTGTATTTTCAAGGCTGAGATCGGTACGTACTTTGGCACTAAGGGAACGAAGGTATATGAGAAAGGGCGGGAAGGTGGAGTTGTGGTACAAGATCAGTCATGTTCTTCTTGAAAGGCGGAGCAGGCTCGAAGAGCCGAATAGCCTACTCCTGCTCCTATTAATTATGTTCTTATGCCAATTAAAGTTCCAATAAACATAGACCATTCCCAATACTGAAAATACCATGCTCGGACCCTCCCCAGTTCCAATCTGCCGACACCCTTCATGCTGGGCAGCTGAAGACAAGTTATGTTACAGCAGCAGAGCCCAGCTGGTTACCATGGGCCCAGGAGAGATGTTTACTTACTTGTTTAGCTCAGATCATTTCACTTAATGTCTTTAATTTGCATGAATTCTGCCATATTTTCGAACATTGCTAAACCAGATTCTGTCAGCCAACCAGCACTGCCCTCAGCCACACGTGTCTCTGATGTGGGCGGAGTTGGTGGATGAGCTATCACTGAGTCCGACACCGCTCACAGCAGATTGCAACTGAGACTCAGTAGGGTGCAGGTGAACTGAACCCACTTCATCTCACACAGTGGCAACACATTTTGAGACTCTGGTAAGCAGTCGTGTTTGAATGGACTTTTAGAACAAGCTCAGAAATTTGTCACTTGCTAAGTAGGGACTCAGGGGTTTGTTTACCGCTTGTCCTGTCCCAATACCGGGCTCAGTAAAGACCTGTGTTAGAATATTAGAAGGGGAGCTGTACCAGGAGACTGGAAAGAGAGTCAAGCAATTGGTGTTTATCAAGGACATATAAGGAAATGGAGCTCACCTCTCAAGTAGGGGTCCCAGTGAGGGAGAGATTTAGAGCTAACCCATTCTAAATAGATATTCACACAGATTCGCTGTCCAGCTCCGTATTTAAAGATCCCTCTGATCCCCCAAAACCTCAACTCTCTGTAATACAAATTACGTATCTTTACTTCCAGAATATCACCCGGTGAGATGAGGACTCTGCTGCTGATTCTCGGTTACCTGAGTAAGTAATTTTCATTATAAACAAATTGCACTGTGTTTATTTAATGTCTTTACGAAGCAAAATCTACCAAGGCACTTCTCGTTTGTGATTTTGATTAGGACAGTTTCAGGGCTGTGGCAGGAGCAGAAACCTGATTGGAGCGGTTCAAACATGGAGCTTAAATTGAAATTCTTACATTCCTATTATTTAAACTTTTAATTTTTTTTATTCGTTCATGATATGTGGGCCTGGCTGGCAAGGCCAGCATTTATTGCGCATCTCTAATTCCCCTTGAGAAGGTGGTGGTGAGCCTTCTTCTTGAACCGCTGAAGTCCGTTTGGTGAAGGTACTCCCACAGTGTTGTTAGGGAGGAAGCACCAAGATTTTGGCTCAGCGGCGATGAAGGAACGTATGATCAGATTTAAAACTTATGCATTTGTGATCGGTATTCAATCATTACTGTGCGAAGTTTTGTTCTCCATATTACAAAAAAGGATGTAGAGGTACTGCAGAGGGTGCAAAAAAGGATTTCCAAGATGATACCAGACCTGAGATGTTCTCAGTTTCAGGAAAGACTGAACTGTTTGGAGCTCTTTTCTCTGGAAAAGAGATGGCTGAGGGGGTGGCCTGATAGAGGTTTTAAAATTATGACAGTAAACGTATAGAATATGTTTCCATTCTGGGTGAGGCGAGATCTAGGGGGCGAGCAATATAAGATAGTCACTAAAAATACAATATGGAGTTCAGGAGAAACCTCATTACCCAGAGAGTGGTGAGAATGCAGAACTCGCTAACACAGGGAACAGTTGAGGCGAATAGCATAGATTATAGATAAGCACATGAGGGAGAAATGTATCGAACGATGTGTTGATAGGGTGAGATGAAGAATGGTGGGAGGAGTCTCGTCGTGGAGAATAAACACAGTTAGGGAAAGTTGGGCTGAATGGCCTGTTTCTGAGCTTTAAATTCTTCATAATTCTATGCTGTACATATTACATAATGTTTTACATGATATACTTTTAATTAATGATCAGATGTAAAATTATGCATTTGTAATCGATCTTTAATATCTGCATTAGGGATCAATATCATTTATCATGCCTTTGTCATAGATATTTAATAATTGCATTAGTGATAAATATTTATTATGCAATAGTAAAATATCATTTAATATTGCAATGTTGATTGATATTATACATTTGCAATAGATATTTAATATTTGCATTATTGATTGATATTATTTATAATGGATTTGCAATAGATCTTGAATATTTGTATTATTGATCAAAATTAGTTTTTGGGGATTTGTAATAGATCTGTAATATCTGCATTATTGGTTGATATTATTTAGTGTGGATTTGGAATAGATCTTTAATATTTGCATTATTGATTGAGGATATGTAATAGATCTTTAATATTTGCATTATTGATTGATATTATTTATTAACCATTTGTAAGAAATCGTTAATATTTGCATTATTGACTGAAGTAATATTTAAGGATTTGAAATAGATCTTTAGTATTTGCATTATTGATTGATGTTAATTATTAAGGAATTGCAATAGATCTTTAATATTTGCCTAATTGATTCATGTTATTTTTATGGATTTGTAATAGATCTCTAATATTTTGCATTATTGATTTATATTATTTATTTTGGATTTGTAATAGATCTTTAGAATTTGCATTATTCATTGATGTTATTTATTCAGGATTTGTAATATATCTTTAATATTGACATTATTGATCGATATTATTTAGAAAGGATTTGTAGTAGATCTTTAATATTTTCATTAGTGATTGATATTATTTATTGAGGATATGTAATAGATCTTTAACATTTGCATTATTGGTTGATATTATTTAGTGTGGATTTGTAAAAAACTAGAAAGGATTTGTAGTAGATCTTTAATATTTGCATTATTGACTGATGTTATTTATTCAGGATTTGTAATAGATCTTTAATACATTCATTATTGATTGATATTATTTAGGAAGGCTTTGAAAGAGATCTTTAATATTTGCATTCTTGATTGATATTATTTATTAAGAATTTTGAATAGGTCTTTATTATTTTCATTATTGATCAATAATATTGTTTGAGGATTTGTAATAGATCTTTAATATTTGCATTATTGATTGATGTTATTTATTTAGGATTTGTAATAGATCATTAATAATTAAATTATTGATAAATATTGTTGAATATGCATTTGTAATAGATCTTTAATATTTCCATTATTGAGTGATATTTTTTATTACAGATTTGTAATAGATTTTCATAATTGAATTATTGATTGATGTTATTTATTCAGGATTTCTAATAGATCTTTAACAGTTGCATTATTGATTGAAATTATTTATTAGGGATTTGTAATAGATCTGTAATATTTGTATTATTGGTTGATATTATTTAATGTGGATTTGTAATAGATCTTTAATATTTACATCATTGATTGATGTTATTTATTAAGAATTTGCAATCTATCTAATATTTGCATTATTGATCAATATTATTTGTTCTGGATTTGTAATAGATCTTTAATATTTGCATTATTGATTGATATTAAGGCATTGCAATAGATCTTTAATATTTGCATTATTGATTGATATTATTAATGAAGGATTTTTAATAGATCTTTAATATTTTCATTAGTGATTGGTATTATTTTTGAAGAATTTGTAGTAGATCTTTAATATTTTCATTAGTGATTGACATTATTTATTGAGGATATGTAATAGATCTTTAATATTTGCATTACTGTTTGATATTATTTCGTGTGGATTTTAATAGATCTTTAATATTTGCATTATAAATTGATAGTATTTATTATGGATTTTTAATAGGTCTTTAATATTAGCATTAATGATCAATAATATTTTTGGTGAATTTGCAATAGATCTTCAATATTTGCATTATTGATTGATGTTATTTATTAAGGATTTGTAATAGATCTTTAATATTTGCATTATTCAATTATATTATTTATTAAGGGTTTGAAAAAGATCTTTAATATTTGCATTAATCATTGATGTTATTTATTCAGGATTGGAAACAGTTCTTTAATATTTACATATTTGTTCGATATTATTTAGGAAGGATTTGTAGTAGATCTTTAATATTTTCATTAGTAATTGATAGTATTTATTGAGGATATATAATTGCCCAGAAATTAAAGACTGAGTGTTGACGCGGGGGTAAGGCTTCCCCGCGATCTCTCACTCCGCGTTGGCTTTTTCAGATCCAGCTCGCACGAACTTGATGTTCCAGACATCAGCTGGGCAGTGCTTGCGTATCCCACCGGCGTAGTGAATTCGTGCGAGCTGTAGGATCACGTGACTCAGTTAGAGCCAATGGCAGCACAGCATCTTCCATTCATAAGTTTCACATACGTGCTGTGAAAGCTATGAATCTTACACACCCCCAAAATAACAGCTAAACCTCAATTAAATTAAAAAAACCATCACATTAATAAAATAAGTATAGTTAAATAAATTAAACATTTTAAATATAAAATAAAATTTTTGAAAAAATTTTAAATCTTTTAAAAAGTTATAAAAATAAACTTACCTATCTTTAAAGTCTCTAAAAAAGATATACCTTTTAAAAAAAATTCAAAATAATACTTAATTCACTACTTACCTTGTTAAAAGTGGGTCTTACTCCTTTTTTATTTCTAAAATCTTCCGTCCTTACCTGCGCGTCCAAAGCACTAAGTGCACAGCGTGCGCGCAGCCTGTAGCGCGCACGCGGTGCACCGAGGAACCGCCCCCTTTTCCAAAAAACAAGTGCCGGTTTTCAGCGCATGCGCAGTGCATGCAGAAAACCGGTAATTGGTGACAGAATACGCGAGAGTACACAGTGCGTACTCTCGCGTCGCGGGACTAATTTTTGGGCCAATAATTCTTCAATATTTGCATTATTGGTTAATATTATTTAACCTAGTATTAACAGTAAATAAGTTAATATAGTATTAACAGTTAATAATTTAATGTAGCATTAACTTTTACTCATGTAATATAGTATTAACAGTTACTAATTTAATGTAGTATTAACAGTGAGTAATTTAACATAGAATCAACAGTTTCGAATGTAAGATAGCATTAACATTTACTAATGTAATATAGTATTCAGTTACTAATGTAATATATAATTAACAATTACTAATTTAAAATAGTATTAACGGTTACTTATTTAATATAGTAGTTAGAATTACTAATTTAATAAAGTATTAACAGTTACTTAGTAATGTAGTGTTAACAGTTACTAATTGAGTGAAGTATTAACAGTTACTTATTTAATGTAGTATTAACAGTTACTTATTTAAAGTAGTATTAACAGTTATTAATTTAATGTAGTATTGACATATACTAATTTAATATTGTATTAACAGATACTTATTTAATTTAGTATTAAATGTTACTTACTTAGCGTGGTATTAACAGTTACTAATGTAATATCATATTAACAGTTACTAATTTAATGTAGACTTAACAGTGAATAATTTAATATAGAATCAGAAGTTAATAATGTAATATTATATTAAAAGTTATTAATGTAATACAGTGCTAACAGTTAATAATTTAATAGAGTATTAACAGTTACTAATTTAATATAGTATTAACAGTTGCTAATTTAACATAGTATTAACAGTCACTAATTTACAATAGTATTAACGGTCACGAATTTAATATAGTATTAACAGTTACTTAGTTAATAGATAGTATTAATAGTTAGTAATTTAATATCGTATTAACAGTTACTATTGTAATATAGTGTTAACAGTTACAAATTTCATGTAGCATTAACAGTTACTAAATTAACGTGGTATTGACAGCTTTTATTTTAATATTGTATTATCAGTTATTTATTTAATGTATGTGAGAAGTCGCACAACACCAGGTTAAGTCCAACAGTTTTATTTGAAATCACAAGTTTCGGAGCGCTGCTCCTTCGTCAGGTGAAGGGAAGAGATGTATATCGGCACAGCATATATAGTCAGAGAACACTCCCAGACGATTACAGTTAATCTTGCTAACTGCCCTTTATCACACCTCGGCAGAGAGACAATCACGGCAATCAAAGGTGTGAATGGTGTACAAACAGGTCAGTCAGGAAAACATTACATCAGTAAGATTTTTGTTTCCCTACAGACACCAGCATCTGCCACATTTGACCCCTTGTGAACCCACCTCTTTGTCTTTGATGTAATGTTTTCCTGACTGACCTGTTTGTACACCATTCACACCTTTGATTGCCGTGATTGTCTCTCTGCCGAGGTGTGATAAAGGGCCGTTAGAAAGATTAACTGTAATCGTCTGGCAGTGTTCTCTGAGTATATATGCTGTGCCGATATACATCTCTTCACTACACTTGACGAAGGAGCAGCGCTCCGAAAGCTTCTGATTTCAAATAAAACTGTTGGACTATAACCTTGTGTTGTGCGACTTATCACATTTGTCCACCCCAGTCCAACACCGGCATCTCCACATCATTATTTAATGTAGTATGAGCAGTTACTAATGTACTGTAGTATTAACTGTTACTAATTTAATGTAGTATTAACAGTTATTAATTTAATTTATTATTAACAGTTGCTAATTTAAATTAGGATTAACAGTTATTAATGTAATGTAGAATTAACAGTTACTAATTTGATGTAGTATTAACAGTTACGTATTGAATAAATATTACCAGTTCCTAATTTAATGTATTATTAACAGTTATTAATGTAATGTAGTATTAACAATTACTAATTTGATGTAGTATTAACAGTTACTAAGTTAACATGGTATTAACAGTTACTAATTTAATATTGTATTAACAGTTACTAATTTAATGTAGTATTAACAGTTATTATTTTAATGTATTATTAACAGTTGCTATTTTAAAGTAGTATTAACAGTTATTAATGTTATGTAGTATTAACAGTTACTAATTTGATGTCATATTAACAGTTACGAATTGAATGTAGTGCTAACAGTTCTTAATTTAATATTTTATGAACAGTTACTAATTTAATGTAGTATTAACAGTTACAAATTGAATATAGGATTAACAGTTACTAATTTAATGTAATATTTACAGTTACCAATTTAATGTTGAATTAACAGTTACTAATTTAATGTACTAATAACGGTTACTAATTTAACGTAGTATTAACAGTTATTAATTTAATATTGTGTTCACAGTTACTAATTTAATGTAGTATAACAGTTACTAATTTAACGTAATAATAATTGTTTATGAGTTAATATAGTATTAACCGTTAATTATTTAGCTTAGTGTTAACCATTACTTATTTAATGTAGTATTAACACTTACTAATGTAATATAGTATTAACAGTTATTAATTTAATGTAGTATTAACAGTGAGTAATTTAATATAGAATCAACAGTTGCCAATTTAATATAGTATTTTCAGTTAATAATATAATAGTATTATCAGCTTTTAATTTAATATAGTATTGACAGTTACTTATTTAATGTAGGAATGACAGTTACTTATGTAATACAGTATTAACAGCTACTAAATTAATTTTCCATTATCAGTTACTTATTTAATGTAGTATTAACAGTTATTAATTTAGTGTAGCATTAACTGATGCTTATTTTATGCAGTATTAACAGTTAGTAATTGAATATAGTATTAACAGATATTAATTTTATATATTAATAACAGTTAAAAATGTAATGTAGTATTAACAATTGCTAATCAAATGTAGTATTAACAGTTACGAATTGAATATAATATTAACAGTTACTAATTTAATGCAGTATTAGCAGTTATTAATTAATTGTAGTATTAGCAGTTACTAATTTAATGTAGTATTACCAGTTACTAATTGAATATGTCAATAACAGTTACTAATCTATTGTATTATTAACAGTTACTAATTTATTACATAGAAACATAGAAGATAGGAGCATGAGTAGGCCATTCGGCCCCTTGAGCCTGCTCAGCCATTCGATGAGATCATGGCTGATCATCCAAACTCAGTACCCTGTACCTGCCTTCTCCCCATATCCCTTGATACCTTTAGCTTTAAGAAATATATCTAACTCATTCTTGAATATATTTAATGACTTGGCCTCAACTACCTTCTGTGGTAGAGAATTCCACAGGTTCACCACTCTCTGGATGAAGAAATTCCTCCTCATATATGTCCTAAATTGCTTACCCGTTATCCTTAGATTATGAACCCTGGTTCTGGACTCTCCGACCATCGGGAACATTGTTGTATTAACAGCTACTAAATGAATATAGTATTAACAGTTACTAATATAATGTTGTATTAATAGTTATATTTTAACATAGTATTAATAGTTACGAATTTAAAAGAGTATTAGCAGTTACTGATTTAATATATTATTAACAGTTACTAATTTAATATATTAACCATTCCTGATTTAATGCAGTATTAACAGTTATTAATTTATTGTTGTATTAGCAGTTACTAATTTAATGTAGTATTAACAGCTATTAATTCAATACTGTATTAAGTTACATATTTAACGTAGTATTAACAGTTATTAATTTAATGTAGTATTAACTGCATCTGATTTTATGTAATATTAACAGTTACTAATTTAATTTAGTACTAACAGTTACTAATTCAATGTAGTATTAACGCTTGCTAATTTAATGTAGTATTAGCAGTTACTAATTTAATGTATTATTAACAATTACTAATTGAATAAGTTAATAAGAGTTACTAATCTAATTTATTATTAACAGTTACTAATTGAATATGATATTAACAGTAACTAATCTGATGTATTAATAACAGTTACTAATTTATTGTAGTATCAACAGATACTAAATGTTTATAGTATTAACAGTTACTAATATAATGTTGTATTAATAGTTAATAATTTAATATGTTATTAATAGTTAGGAATTTAACATAGTTTTAACAGTTACTAATTTAATGTAGGTGAAAAAGTTGCTAATTTAATAAAGTATTAACAGTTACTAATTTAATTTAGTATTAACCATTACTTAATGTTGTATTAACAGTTCTTAATTCATTGCAGTATTAGCAGTTACTAATTTAATGTAGTATTTACAGTTAGTAATTGAACATCTTATTAACAGTTACTAATTTTATGTAATATTAAAAGTTAATAATTTAATGTAGTATTAACAGTTACTAATTTAATTTGGTATTAACCATTACTTATTTAATGTAGTATTAACAGTTACTAATGTAATATAGTATTAACAGTTACTAATTTAATGTAGTATTAAAAGAGAGTAAAATAATATAGAATCAACAGTTACTAATGTAATGTAGTATTAACAGCTTTTAATTTAACTTAGTATTGCCCGTTACTTATTTAAGGTAGAATGAACAGTTACTAATTTAATATTGTATTAACAGTTACTTATTTAATGTAGTATTAACAGTTATTAATTTGATGTAGTAGTAACTGATACTAATTTTATGTAGTATTAACAGTTACTAATTTAATATAGTATTAACAATTACTTATTTAATTTAGTACTAACAGTTACTAATTTAATGTAGTATTAATAATTACTAATATAACATAGTATTAACAGTTGCTAATTGAAAATAGTATTAACAGTTACAAATTTATCTCCGATCTCCCCTCATAACCTCTCTACATTCAAGTTGTCCATGAGACCCACCTCCTGATCCCTCGACCCTATTGCCACCAAACTGCTGACCAACCACCTTCCTTTTCTGGCTCTCATGTTAGCTGATATTCTTAAAGGTTCTCTCTCCTCTTATACCGTACCCCTCTCCCTCAAATCTGTCGTCATCACCCATCTGCTCAGAAAACCAAACCTTGATCCCACCGTCCTTACAAACTACCGCCCCATCTCCAAACTCCACTTCCTCTCCAAAGTCCTTGAACGTGTTGTTGCCTCCCAAATCCGTGCCCATCTTTCCCGCAATTCCATGTTTGAAAACCTCCAATCAGGTTTCCGCCCTTGCCACAATACCGAAACGACTCTTATCAAAGTCACAAATGACATCCTTTGTGGCTGTGACAAAGCTAACTATCCCTCCTCTTCCTTCTTAACTTGTCTGCAGCCTGTGACACGGTTGACCACTCCATCCTTCTCAAAATACCTCTCCACCGTTTTCCAGCTGTGCGAGACAACTCTCACCTGGCTCCATTCTTATCTATCTAATATTAGCCAGAGAATCACATGTAACGGCTTCTCTTCCTGCTCCCGCATTGTTAACTCTGGTGCCCCCCAAGTATCTATACTTGACCCCTCCTTTTTCCCATCTACATGTTGCCACTTGGCGACATCATCCGAAAGCACAGCGTCATTTTGTACATGTACGCTGACAGCACCCAGCTCTACCTCACATCTTCTTCTCTCGACCCGTCCACTGAAGCTAAATTGTCAGACTGCTTGTCCGACATACAGTTCTGGATGAGCAAATATTTTCCGGCATTAAATATTTGGAAGACCGAAGCCATTGATTTTGCTCACTGCCACCAACTCCGTTACCCAGCCATTGACTCCATCCCTCTCCCGAATCTCGGTCTGAGGCTGAAACACACTGTTCGCCACCTTGGTGTCATATCTGAACCTGAAATGAGTTTCCGACCACATATCCGCAGCATAACAAAGACCACCGAGCTCCACCTCCATAACATTGCCCATCTCTAACCTTGCCTTAGCTCATCCGCTGCTAAAACCTCATACATGCCTTTGTTACCTCTACACTTGCCTATTCCAATGCACTCCTGGCTGGCCTCCCATTTTCAACCCTGCGTAAACTTACGGTCATCCAAAACTAAGTCTGCCCGTGTGCTAACTCGCACCAAGTCCCGTTCGCCCATATCCCTTGAGCTCGCTGACCTGCATTGACTCCCGGTTAGCAGCGCCTCGATTTCAAAATGCTCATCCTTGTTTTCAAATCCCTCCATGGCATCGCCCCATCCTAGCTCTGTAATCTCTTCCAGCCACACAGCCCCCCGAGATATCTGCGCTCCTCTAATTCTGGCCACTTGAGCCTCCCTGATTATAATCGCTCAACCTTTGGAGGCCGTTCCTTGTGTTCCCTGGGCCCCAAGCTCTGGAATTCTCTGGCTAAACCTCTCCGCCTTGCTACCGCTCTTTCCTCCTTTAAGACGCTCCTTACCACATAGCTCTTTGACCAAGCTTTTGGTCACCTGCCCTAATTTATGATTATGTGGCTCGGTGCCAAATTTTTTGGCTTAAAATACTCCTGTGCTGCGCCTTGGGACGTTTTACTACATTAAAGGCGCTATATAAATACAAGTTGTTGTTATTATTAAGGATTAATAATATTTGTTTAATATTTGCATTATTCATTGATATTTTTTATTAAGTATTTGTAATAGCTATTTAATATTTGCATTATTGCTTGATATAATGTATTAGGGATTTGTAATAGATCTTTAATATTTGTATTATTGAATGATATTATTAATTATGGATTTCCAATAGATCTTTAATATTTCTATTATTGATTGATATTATTTATTCTCCTCCTTCCTTTGCTCTGTTTTCACCACAAGAGAATTGTGAATTTTTTCCATGTATTAAGAGGCCCTGAAATCATTACTCTTTATTTGCACAAATATTGCAAATAATTTGTTATATTTACACACTTCTTTCTAATATTTAGCAAGCTGTATCTGTTTTTTAAATTTAATACTGATATTTATGTATTTGTACATTTAAATTATCATTTAAATTTGTATATTTGTTTAAACAGGCGGCGGACCTGGGTGGAGCGACAGCGGCGATGCAGCGGCAACAAAGGGCGGCAGCGACCAGGTAGGCCCACAGAGGCGGCGGACCTGGGTGGAGCGACAGCGGCGAGACAGCGGCAATAAAGGGCAGCAGCAACCAGGTAGGCCCACAGAGGCAGCGGACCTGGGTGGAGTGACAGCGGCGAGGCGGCGGCCATAAAAGGCGGCAGCGACCAGGTAGGCCCACACAGGCGGCGGACCTGGGTGGAGCGACAGCGGCGAGGTGGCGGCGGCCATAAATGGCGGCAGCGACCAGGAAGTCCCACAGAGACTGCGGACCTGGGTGGAGCGACATCGGCGAGGCGGCGGCCATAAAAGGCGGCAGCGACCAGGTACGCTTACCAATCTGAGCCCCGAGAGCGGGAGAGAGAAGTAAAAATTAATCATAGTGCGACGTCACCAGAAAGCAGGTAAATGATTGGTGAGTGAGTATTTCTATTTTTCTCCTTTTTCCAAACTTAAATTATGTGGTTTAAAGTTTCTAGGGTCTCTGTGGTGTAGCGGGGAAGGTTGGTAAACAAGGTCCCAATATCATTTAATTATAGTATAATTGGTGGTGTTGATTTGATTTAATTTACGTTCAATTAATTAAAGCGGAGTGCGGCTGGAGAGCGCCTAACCTCGGGAGATTTCAAAGGTGAGCGAGAGCGGCTGGAGAGAGCCAAACCTCGGGAGATTTCAAAGGTGAGCTACAACGGACCGGTGAGTGTAAAGAAGTAAAAAGTAATCGAAGGCTGACATCACCAGAAAGCAGGTAAGTGATTGGTTGGTGAGTATTTCTCTCTTTCTCCTTTTTTCCATACTTAAATTCTGTGGTTTATAGTTCCTAGATTCTCTGTGGTGTAGCGGGGACTGCTATTAAGCAAGGGCCCTTGAGTAAATCATTTAATTTAAAGTGAAATTGGTGGGATTCAATTAGTTTAATTTTAATTAATTAATTAAAGGGTAAGTCATGGCAGGAGAGCTCCGCCGCGTGATATGCTCCTTCTGCTATATGTGGGAAATCAGGGACGCTTCCTGTGTCCCTGCCGACCATGTGTGTGGGAAATGTATTCAGCTGCAGCTACTGACGGACCGCATTGCGGCGCTGGAGCTGCGGATGGATGCATATTGGAGCACACGCGACGCTGAGAACATCGTGGATAACACGTTTAGCGAGTTGGTCACACCGCAGGTTAAGGGTGTACAGGCAGGAAGTGAATGGGTGACCACCAGGCAGAGTAAGAGGTGCAGGCAGGTAGTGCGGGGGTCCCCTGTGGCCATCCCTCTCTCAAACAGATATACCACTTTGGATGCTGTTGGGGGGATGACTTATCAGGTGAAGGCGGCAGCAGCCAACTTTCTGGCACCATGGGTGGCTCTGCTGCACAGGCTGGGAGGAAAAAGTGTCGAAGAGCTATAGTGATAGGGGATTCAATTGTAAGGGGATAAGATAGGCGTTTCTGCGGCCGCAAACGAGACTCCAGGATGGTGTGTTTCCTCCCTGGTGCAAGGGTCAAGGACGTCTTGGAGCACCTACAGACCATTTTGGAGGGTTAGGGCGAACAGCCAATTGTCGTGGTGCACATAGGCATCAACGATATAGCTAAAAAACGGGATGAGGTCCTAAAAGCAAAATATAGGGAGTAAGGAGGTAAATTCAAAAAAAGGACCTCAAAGGTCGTAGTCTCAGGATTGCTTCCAGTGCCACGTACTAGTCAGAGTAGATATAGGAGGATATTTCAAATGAATAGGTGGCGAGAGGAATGGTGCAAGGGGGAGGGATTCAAATTCCTTGGACATTGGAATTGGTTCTGGGGGAGGTGGGAGCAGTACAAACGGGACGGTCTGCACCTGGGCAGGGCTGGCACCGATGTCCTAGGGGAAGCGTTTGCTAGTGCTGTTGGGGAGGGTTTAAACTAAAGTGGCATGGCGTTGGGAACCTGAGCAGGGAGACAGAGGAAAGGGAAACAAGGATAAAAGGTAGAGACAGGAAGGAGAAAAACAAAAGTCGAAGGCAAAGAATCCAACGGTTTAAATCAAACATGGACACAGTAAATAAAAATTTATATAGGTCTGAGAGCGTTAATAAAACAAGCCTGAAGGCTTTGTGTCTTAATGCAAGGAGCATTCGGAACAAGGTGGATGAATTAGCTGCGCAAATAGAGGTAAATGGATACGATTAGATTGAGATTACAGAAACATGGCCAAGTTTGGGAACTCAACATCCAGGGTTATTCAACATTTAGGAAAGATAGGCAAAAAAGAAAGGGAGGTGGGTTAGCATTGCTGTTTAAAGAGGGGATTAACACAATTTAAAGGAAGGATATTAGCTGTGATGATGCGGAATCTGGATGGATAGAACTGAGAAATAAAAAGGGGCAGAAAATGTTAGTGGGAGTGGTATATAGACCTCCAAACAGTAATACGGAGGTTGAGGACGGCATTAAAAGTGAAATTAGAGAAGCATGCAGTAAGGGCACAGCAGTCATCATGGGTGATTTTAATTTTCATATAGATTGGGCTAACCAAATTAGTAAAAATACTGTGAAGGAGGAATTCCTAGAAGGCTTACGGGATGGTTTTCTGGAACAATATGTCGAGGAACCAACCAGAGATCAGGCCATCTTAGACCTGGCATTATGAAACGAGAAAGGATTAATGAGCAATCTTGTTGTACGGGGCTCCTTGGGTCAGAGTGATCATAATATGATAGAATTCTTCATTAGGATGGAGAGTGAAGTAGTTGAATCAGAGACTAGGTCCTGAATTTAAATAATGGAAACTACGATGGTATGAGGCGCGAATTGGGTAGGATTGTTTGGGGAATGTCACTCAAGGGGTTGACGGTGGATAGGCAGTGGCAAACATTCAAAGACTGCATGGATGAACTACATAATTTGTTCATCCCAGTGTGGCAAAAGAATAAAACAAAAAGGGGGACTCAACCGTGGCTAACAAGGGAAATTAGGGATATCATAAGATTCAAGGAGAGGGCATATAAATTGACCAGAAAAAGCGGTAACCCTGAGGATTGGGAGCAGTTTAGGATTCAACAAAGGAGGACAAAGGATTAATTATGAAGGGGAAAATAGAATATGAAAGTAAGCTTGCTGGGAACATAAAAACTGACTTTAAGAGCTTTTATAGATATGTGAAGAGAAAAAGATTAGTAAAATCACGTGCAGATCCATTGCAGTCGGAAGCGGGGGAAGTTATAATGTGGAACCAAGAAATGGCACCAATTAAATGCATATTTTGGTTCTGTCTTCACAAAGGAGGACACAAAAAACCTCCCAGAGATGTTGGAGAACATACGGTCTGATGAAAGTGAGGAACTGAAAGAAATCAGTATTTGCAGGGAAATGGTGTTAGGGAAATTGACGGGATTGAAGGCCGATAAATCCCCAGGGCCTGATAATCTACATCCTAGGGTACATAAGGAAGTTGCCCTAGAAATAGTAAATGCATTGCTGATAATCTTCCATCATTCGATGGAATCTGGAATTGAACCCATGGATTGGAGGGTAGCTAATGTTACCCCACTATACAAAAAGGGTGGCAGAGAGAAAGCGGGGAATTAGAGACCGGTAATCCTGACATCGGTAGTGGGGAAAATGCTAGAGTCCATTATAAAGGATGTAATAGCTGAGCACTTGAAAAACAGTGACAGGATCGGCAAAGTCAACATGGATTTACAAAATGTAAATCATGCTTTACAAATCTACTGGCATTTTTTAAGGATGTAACTGGGAAAATAGATAAGGGAGAACCAGTAGATGTGGTGTATTTGGACTTTCAAAAGGCTTTCGATAAGGTCCCGCATAAGAGATTAGCGTGCAAACTTAAGGCACATGGGATTGGGGGCAAGTTATTGTAAAGCTGAGGTT
Source organism: Squalus acanthias (assembly GCA_030390025.1). Taxonomy (NCBI): domain Eukaryota; kingdom Metazoa; phylum Chordata; class Chondrichthyes; order Squaliformes; family Squalidae; genus Squalus; species Squalus acanthias. Next base: position 1,131,495 of record JASTWF010000032.1, on the reverse strand, counting down.
TTTGTTGCTTTCTTTTACCGGAGAGATAAGGGTTCATCTAGAATAGAGAGGATTGTCGGTGAGCAGTGATTTACAGGGCAGGTTGGGCTGGGAGACAGATATAAATCTCGTTTATCGAAGGACGAATGTTTCCAGATTTAATTTGGTGGATTTTCTACATCGGCGGAGCTTGAGACTGAGGTTATTGGTGCTTCGGGGGTAAAAGCTGCTGTGTAACATTAGCTGTACTTTATATTAACATTAAACATCATTCTGTCACTCAGTCACAGACTCTGCACTCACTGACCCATGTGAACATCACAAAGTCCTGGAGGACACCTGGAGGAGCACGGATTGCATTAATACTCAGTGCATCAATAATGGGAAGTGCAAGTGTGATAAGGATCTTGTTCATGGATGGTACAGATTTAAAAGGTAACGTGAGGAGGAAATTACAGGTAAACTAGTCGATAAGCGAGGAGCAAATGTACAAAACGGAACAATGTGTAAGAGTAGGAATGGGAACTGCAGAGAGACCGGGATCATCAGTCAGAGCAATGGGACAGGGAGTTCATACAGGGGAAGGGGAACAACTGGACTCTGCACAGAGAAACAGGGAGACAAAAGGGAGATACCCAGGATAGAGGGACATATAGAACGGGGACAGGGAGTAAAGGGAGATACCCTGGATAGAGGGAAATATAGAACGGGGACAGAGAGTAAATGGAGATACCTGGGATAGAGGGAAATATAGAACGGGGACAGAGAGTAAAGGGAGATACCCGGGATAGAAGGACATATAGAACGGGGAGAGAGAGTAAATGGAGATACCCAAGACATAGAAACATAGAAAATTAGGAGCAGGAGTAGGCAATTCGGCCATTCGAACCTGCTCCGCCATTCAACATGATCATGGCTGATCCTCCATCTCAATACCGTATTCCCGCTCTCTCCCCATACACCCTGATGCCTTTTGTGTCTCGAAATCTATCAATCTCCTTCTTAAAGATAGAGGAAAAAATAGAAAAGGGAGATTGTAAAGGTAGATACCGGGATAGAGGGGAATATAGAACGGGGACAGAGAGCAAAGGAGCTACCGGGATAAAGGTTAATATAGAACGGGGACAAAGAGTAAATGGAGACACCCGGGATAGAGAGAAATATGTAACGGGGACAGAGAGTAAAGATAGACACCGGGATAGAGGTTAATATAGAACGGGGACAGAGATGAAAGGGAGATACCCGGGATAGAGGGGAATATAGAACGGAGACAGAGAGTAAAGGAGATACCCGTGATACAGGGGAATATATAACGGGGACAGAGAGTTAAGTCGATACCGGGATAGAGGGAAATATGGAACGGGGACAGAGAGTAAAGGATGGGCCCCATTTTCCGTTACTCTCTGCGGGTCCCAGTCTTTCATAGAACGGTTACTGCACGGAAGAAGGACATTCGGCCCGTCGAGTCCGTGCCAGCTCTCTGCAAGATTACCTCAGACAGTTCCTCTCCCCGCCATTTCGCCATAGACCGGCAATTACTTTTCCTTCGGGTACATATCCAACGTTCTTCTGAAAGCTATGATTGAGACTGCCACCACCACACGTTCGGGCGTTGCATTCCAGATCTTAACCACTCGCTGAACAAAAAAGTTTTTCCTCTGTCGCCTTTGGTTCTTCTGTCAATCACCTTCAATCTCTGTCCTCTGTTTCTCGACCCTTCTGTCAAATGGAACCGTTTCTCTCTTTTTACTCTGTCCAGATCCCTCATGATTTTGAACACCTCTATCAAATCTCTCCTCTGCTCCAAGGAGAACAACCCCAACTTCTCCAGTCTGTCCTTGTAAATGAAGTCCCTTATCCCTGGAATCATTCTTGTAAATCTTTTCTACCTCCTCTCTAAGGCGTTCATTTTCTTCCTAAAGTGCGGTGCCCAGAATTGGACACAATGCTCCAGTTGAGACCGAAACAGTGTCTTAGACAGGTTCATCATAATATCCACGCGTTTTACTCTATAGCTCTATTCATGAAGCTTTTTCAATCTGTCCTGCCACCTCCAACGACTTGTGCACATCTACCCGGTGGTCTCTCTGTTCATGCACCCACTTTAGGATTGTACCCTTTAGTTTCTATTTCATCTCCCCATTGTTTCTACCAGAATGTATTAATTCGCACCTTTCAGCATTAAATTACATCTGCCACGTGTCCGCCCATACCACCAGCTTGTCTATGTCCACTTGAATTATATCACTATACTCCTCACTGTTTACTATACTTCCAAGTTTGTGACATGTGCCAATTTTTAAATTGTGCCCTGTACACCCACATCCAAGTCATTTATTTACATCAAGAAAAGCAGTGGTCCTAGAACTGACCTCTGGGTAAAAACACTGTATGCCTTCCTCCAGTCCGACAAACAACTGTTCACCACTGCTCTCTGTTTCCTGTCACTTAGCCAATTTCGTATCCATACCGCCACTGTCCCTTTTATTCCATGGGCTTCAACGTTGCTGGCAAGCCTGTTATATGGCTCTGTGTTGAACGCCTTTAGGAAATCCATGTACACCACGTCTAACGCATTGCCCTCATCAACCCTCTCTGTTACCTCATCAGAAAACTGGATCAAGTTGGTTCAGCACGATTTGCCTTTAACAAATGCGTGTTAGCTTTCCTTAATTAATCCAGACATGTCCAAGTGGCTGTAAATTTTCCCCCCTAATTATTGTTTTTAAAATCTTCCCCACTACCGAGGTTAAACTGACTGGCCTGTAGTTGCTGGGATTATCTTAACACCCTTTTTTGGACAAGGTTGTAACATCTGCAATTCTCCAGTCTTCTGGCACCACACCCATTTCTAAGGAGGGTTGGACGATTATGGCCAGTACCTCCGCGAATACTTCCTTCAATTCCCCCAGTGTCCGAGTATGCATCCCATCTGGTCCTGGTGACTTATCTAATTTAAGTACAGCCAGCCTTTCTAGTACCTCCTCGTTAGCAATTTTTATCCCATCCAGTATCTCCTCTACCTCCTTCTTCACAGCCTCTTCTTGCTTGGTGAAGACTGCTCCAAAGTACTTATTTTGCACCTAGCCATACCCTCTGCCTCCATGCATAGGTCTCCTTTTTGGTCCCTTATCGGCCCCACCCCGCCTCTTACTACCCGTTTACTATGTATATGCCTATAGAAGACTTTTGGATTACCTTTTATGTTAGCTGCCATTCTATTCTCAAACCCTCCCTTTAACGCCTCCTATTTTCTTTCTGACTTCTCCTCTGAACTTTCTATATTTAGCCTGACTCTCAGATGTATACTCGACCTGACATCTATCATACGTGCTCTTTCTCTGCTTCATCTAAGTCTCTATCTCTTTCATCAACCAGGGAGCTCTGACTTTAGTTGCCCTACCTCGCCTGTAAACTAAATATTTCCTCTTTAAAGGCAGACCATTGTTCCTTTAAAGTTTTCCCTTCCAATCTTTGATTCCAATTTACCCAGGCCAGATCCGTTCTTGTCGCACCGAAATTGGCCTTCCTTCAATTAAATATTTTTACTCTATATTGCTCCCTATCCTTTTCAGTAGCTTAATCTTATGATATTATGATCATTGTTCCGAAATGTTCACCTACTGACACTTGCTCCACTTGACCGAACTCATTCCACAGAACAAGATCCATCAATGCCTCCTACCTCGTTGGGCCTGGAAACATACTGATCAAGAAAGTTCTCTTGAACAGACTTCAGAAGTTGTTCCCCTCTCTGCCCTTTACACTATTACTATCCCAATCTATATTAGGATAGTTGAAGTCCCTCATTATCACTACTTTATAGTTCTTGCATCACTCAGTAATTTCTCTGCAAATGTGCTCCTCCATATTTTTCCCAGTCGTTGTTGGCCTATAGAATATACCTAGTAGTGTAATGGCACCTCTATTATCCCTTAACTCTAGCCATATTGATTCTGTCCTTGACCCCTCCAGGACAAACTGTCTCTCCAGCACTGTAACATTCTCCTTAAACACACCATCTCATATCTTTCCTTCCCTGTCTTTGCTGAACACCTTATATCCAGGAATGTTTAATACCCAATACTGCTATTTTTTGGGACATGTCTCCGTTATTGCAATGACATCATATTCCTAGGTGGTTATTTGCGCCTGCAGCTCAGCAACCTTGTTTACTGTGCTTCGTGCGTTTCACATACATACACTGTAAACTTATCTTAGACCATCCTGTGTCTTCTCTTCATCTCATCCCACCTAATAACTCACGATTTATTACTTTAGTGCTATCCGTCTCTCCCAATCCTTTGTGCCATTTGTTTCCACTTTCAAATGGTACATCCTGGTGCCCAACCCCCTGCAAACATAGTTTACACCCTCCCTAACAGCAAAACTCCCCACAAAGATATTGGTACCGGATCTGTGGAGGTGCAACCCGTCTGGCCTGCACAGGTCCCAATGCCCCAGGAATCTGAAGCCCTCCCTCCTGCACCATCTCTCCAGCCACGCATTCATCTGCTCTAACCTCCTATTTCTATACTCACACGCGTGTGTCACCGGGTGTAATCCAGAGATTTCTACCTTTGAGGTACTGCTTTTTAATCTCTTTCCTAGCTCCTTAAGATGTGCCTGCAGTACCTCATTCCTCTTTCTATCTATGTTGTTGGTAGCGATATGGACCACGACCTCTGGCTGTTCAACCTCGCCCCTCAGAGTTTTTTGCAGCCGCTCGGTGACAGCAAATATGTAACGGCACAAGGGAGAATCTCAAGGCTTGATGGCATTTATTTTAATGCATGGAGTCTTGCGAGTAAGGCAGATGAATTGAAGGTGTTGATGAATGCATGGGAGTATGGTATTGTTGCTATCAGAGAGACATGGTTGAGGGAGGGGCAGGACTAGCAGCTCAATATTCCGGGGTATAGAATTTTCAGGCGAGACAGAGGGGGGTGTAAAAGAGGAGGGGGTGTCGCAAAATTAATCAAGGAGTCAATTACTGCTGTAAGGAGAAATTATATCTTAGCAGGTTCCTCTAATGAGGCCATATGGGTCGAACTTAAAATCAAAAGGGGGCAAGCTCTTTGCTGGGAGTGTACTATAGGCCCCCAAACACTCAGGGGGAGCTAGAGGAACAGATATGTAGGCAAATCCCAGAGAAGTGTAGGAATAATAGGGTAATAATAGCAGGCGATTTCAACTTACCCAATATTAACTGGGATAGTCCGTGTGTGAAAGTCTTTGAGGGTGCGGAATTCTTAAAGTGCATCCAGGAGAGTTTTTTGCCAGCATGTAGAAAGTTCTACAATAAAGGGGGTGGTACTGGACCTAATTCTAGGGAATGTAGCCGGGCAAGTGGTAGAAGTGTCAGTAGGAGAGCATTTTGTTGACAATGACCATAATTCAGTGAGATTTAAGGTAGTCATGGAAAAGGACAAAGATGGACCGGAAATAAAGGTTTTACATTGGGGGAAGGCCGATTTTAATACGATAAGGCAGGATCTGGCCAAAGTGGTCTGGTAACATCTACTTGTAGGAAAATTCACATCAGAGCAGTGGAAGTCTTTCAGAAAGCAAATAGAGAGAGTAGAACGGCAGCATGTTCCCGTAAAGTTCAAGGGTGGGACCAACAAGCCCAGGGAACCGTGGATGTTAAGGGATATACGAGAATGGATTAGGAAAAAAAGGGAGGCTTTTGGCAGATGCAAAGGATAAAAAACAGTGGAAGCCCTAGAGGAGTATAGAAAGTGCAGGGGGGTACTTAAAAAAAGAGTTCGGTGAGCGAAGTGGGGGCATGAAAAAACACTGGCGGGCAAAATATGGGAAAATCCCAAGGTGTTTTATAAGTATATTAAGGGCAGGAGGATAACGAGGAAAAGAGTAGGGCCCATTAGAGACCAAAGTGGCAATCTGTGTGTTGAGCCAGAAGATGCAGGTGAGGTTTTAAATAAATATTTTGCATCTGTGTTCACTATGGAGAAGGACGATGTAGGCATAGAAATCAGACAGGGGGATTGTGATATACTTGAACAAATTAGTATTGAGAGGAAGGAGGTACTAGCGGTTTTAGCGGGCTTAAAAGTGGATGCATCCCCAGGCCCATTCGAGATGTATCCCAGGCTGCTCTGTCAGGCAAGGGAGGAGATGGCAGGGGCTTTGACACAAATTTTCAGAACCTCTCTGGCCACAGGGGAGGTGCCAGAGGACTGGAGAACAGCTAACGTAGTACCATTATTCAAGCACGGGAATAGGGATAAACCAGAGAATTACAGGCCAGTGAGCCTGACATCAGTGGTAGGGAAATTATTGGAAATAATTCCGAGGGACAGAATTAGTCTCCACTTGGAGAGTCAAGGATTAATCAATGATAGTCAGAATGACTTTGTCAGGGGGAGATCATGTCTGACCAATTTGATTAAATTTTACGAGGGGTTGATTAGGTGTGTGGATGAGGGTAGTGCAGTTCACGTGGTCTACATGGACTGCAGTAAGGCTTGTCACAAAGTCGTGCATGGGAGTCTGGTCAAGAAGGTAATAGGCCATGGGATCCAGGGCAACTTGACACATTAGATCCAAAATTGGCTTAGTGGCAGGAGGCAGAGGTTGGTGGTCGAAGGATGTTTTTGTGACTGGAAGCCTGTGTCCAGTGGTGTACCGCAGGGATCGGTGCTGGGCCCTTTGTTGTTTGTAGTGTACATTAATGATTTAGATATGAATGTAGGAGGTATGATCAGTAAGCTCGCAGATGACACGAATATTGGTGCGTTGGTAAATAGCGAGGAGGGAAGCCTCAGGGTACAGGACGGTACAGACGGGTTTGTCAGATGGGCAGAAAAGTGGCGAATGGAATTATTGCTGAAAATTGTGAGGTGATGCATTTTGGGAGGTATAACAAGGCAAGGGAACACACAATGAATGGTAGCTCCCTAGGAAGGACGGAGGATCAGAGGGACCTTGGTGTGCATGTACATAGATCCCTGAAGGCAGCAGGACAGGTAGATAAGGTGATTAAAAAGGCATATGCGAAATTTGTCTTCATTAGCCGAGGCATAGAATATAAGAGTAGGGAGGTTATGATGGAGCTGTACAAAACGCTAGTTAGGCCACAGCTGGGAGACTGTGTGCAGTTCTGTTCGCCACAATATAGGAAGGATTTGATTCCATTGCAGAGGGTGCAGAGGAGATTCACCAGGATGTCACCTGGCTGGAGCGCTTCAGCTATGAAGAGAGACTGGACAGGCTGGGGTTGTTTTCCTCAGATCAGAGAAGGCTGAGGGGGGAACCTGATTGAGCTGTACAAGACTTTGAGGTGCATAGATAGGGGAGATAGAAAGGATTTTTTCCCCTTAGTAGAGGGGTCAATAACCAGGTACCTAGTTTCAAGGTAAGGGGGAGGAGGTTTAGAGGGGATTTAAGGAAAAACTTTTTCACCCAGAGGGTGGTGAGAATCTGGAACTCACTGCCTGAAAGGGTGGTAGAGGCAGGAACCCTCAAATCATTCAAGAAGCATTTAGATGAGCACTTAAAACGCCATAGCATACAAGGCTACGGACCAAGTGCTGGAAAATGGGATTAGAATAGATAGGGCTTGATGGCCGGCGCAGAGACGATGGGCCGAAGGGCCTCTTTCTGTGCTGTATAACTCTATGATTCTATGAATCTATGACATCCTTAACCCTGACACCAGGGAGGCAACATACGATCTTGGAGTCACATCTGCGGACGCAGAAACGCCTGTCTGCTCCCCTATTTCGAATCGCCTGACGCTATTGCTTTCCCTATCTTCATCCTCCCCCCCTTGTACAGCTGAGACGCTCGTGGTGCAACGGACTTGGCTCTGGCTGTACTCCCAAGAGGAACCATCGCCCTCTCCAGCACTCTGAACAGTATACTGGTTGGAGAGCGAGATGTACTCAGGCAACTATTGCACTACCTACCAGGTCCTCCTCTTCTGTCTCACCGCCACCGATTCCCTCTCTGCCTGTGCACTCCTTAGCTGCGGGTTGACTAATTCCTGAAACGTGCTATCCACGTAGCTCTCAGCCTCGCGGATGCACCGCAGTGACGCCACTGGCTGCTCAAGCACCGGAACCCGGAGTGCGAGCTCCTGCATCTGACGACACCTCCTGCACACGTGTTTGTCCAGGACACGGAAAGCGCCATGGATTTCCCACATGGGACAGGATGCACAATCCGTGGGACTGAGCTGCCCTGACATGCCTCTATTTATTCGACTAATAACCAACTTTACAGAAACTTAAGTGAGAATCCGCACAACACCAGGTTATAGTCCAACAGCTTTATTTGAAATCACAAGCTTTCGGAGCGCTGCTCCTTCGTCAGGTGGTGTGAAGCAATGCATATGGGCACAGCATATATAGTCAGAGAACACTGCCACCTGACGAAGGAGCAGCGCTCCGAAAGCTTGTGATTTCAAATAAAGCTGTTGGATTTTAACCAGGTGTTGTGCGACTTCTCACTTTTGTCCATCCCAGTCCAACACCGGCATATCCGCATCATGGCTACTATCGACATTAAAAACTGCCGGCTCAAAGTGGATGACCTGTTTGGACACCATCCACACCTTTGATTGCCGTGATTGTCTCTCTGCCGAGGTGTGATAAAGGGCAGTTAGAAAGATTAACTGTAGTCGGCTGGCAGTGTTCTCTCACTATATATGCTGTGCCCATATGCATTTCTTCATTTCACCTGACGAAGGAGCAGCGCTCCGAAAGCTTGTGATTTCAAATAAAGCTGTTGGATTTTAACCAGGTGTTGTGCGACTTCTCACTTTTGTCCACCCCAGTCCAACACTGGCATCTCCGCATTACAGAAACTTAAGACTATGGATTACCAAATTCAAGTTGTTAATATAATATGTTATTAACAGTTACGAATTTAATATAGTATTAACAATTGCTAATATAATATTGTATTAACTGTCACAAATTTAATGTTGAATTGACAGTCATTAATTTAACACAGTATTAACAGTTACTATTTTAATGCAGTATTAACAGACACTAATTTAACGTGGTATTAACAGTTACTGATTTAATGTGGTATTAACAGTTACTAATTTAATGTAGCATGAAAAGTTACTAATTTAATATAGTATTAACAGTTACTTTTTAATGCAGTATTAACAGTCACTAATTTAATATAGTATTAACAGTTACGAATTTAATATCGTATTAACAGTTACTAATTTAATATCTTATTAACAGTTACTAATTTAATATCGTACTAACAGTTACTGATTTAATGTAGTATTAACAGTTACTAATTTAATGTAGTATTAACAGTTACTAATTTAATATAGTATTAACAGTTAATAGTTTACTATAGTATTAACAGTTACTTATTTAATATAGTATTAGCAGTTCCTAATTTAATTTAGTATTAACAGTTGCTAATCTCCAAGCTGCTGCTTTAACTCGAACCAGCTTTTAACCCCGGCCCCTAACTTGAAGAGCAGAAACACGGTGTGACCTTTACCAACCAGGCAGTTCTCAGTCTTTCTGTCAGTTAATAAGAGCCATCAGTTCAGGGGCTGACTCTGTGATTGTTGTTCCAGTTCTGGTGGATGGGAGACTCCAGAGACTCATGTTCCAGGCCTTCGCTGCTCCACAAGCTCCTCAGGCTGGTTAAACGGTAATTTCAGACTTTATAATCTCAGATTTACATTCACTGTCCTGCACTGTTCACCTCGGTTATTTCTTCAATATTTACAAACCTCGTTTCAGGTTCTCATCCCACCGTGGGACATGGAAAAGTGAAGAGGACAGTTTGTTTTGCCGGGACTGGAAATTCCTGCTGCTGGACCCGGGAGATAAAGATCAAAAACTGCAACAGTTACTACGTTTATGAGTTGAAGCCGGCACCCGGGTGTAACTCTGCTTATTGCACAGGTACATTGGGGGGGGGCAAAGGTCAGGAACTCGGGGTTGAATGGTCACGAACTCGGGGGTGGGGCAAAGGTCAGTAATTCGGGTGAGGCAAAGGTCAGTAACTCGGGGGGCCAAAGGTCAGCAACTCGGGGGGACAAAGGTCAGTAACTCGCAGGGCCAAAAGTCAGAATATCGGGGGGCCAAAGGTCAGTCACTCGGGGAGAGAAAGGTCACTAACTCGGGAGGAGAAAGTTCAGTAACTCGGGGGTCAAAGGTCAGTAACTCGTGGGGACAAAGGTCAGTAACTCGTGGAGGCCAAACGTCAGTTACTCGGGGATGGCAAAGATCAGGATCTCGGGGACTGGCAAAGGTCATGAACTCGGTGGAGGTTAAGTTCAGGAAATCGGGGTGAAAGATCAGAAACTCGGTTGCGGGGGGGCTGAGGTCCGAAATTGCGGGGGGGGGGGGAGGTCAGGAACTCGGGGGGGGGGGGCGGTGGAGAGGTCAGGAACTCGTGGTGGAAAGGTCATGAAATCGGGTGGCGAAGGTCAGGAACTTCATGTGGGTCGAAGGTCAGGAAATCGGGGGTGGGCATAGTTCAGGAATTCGGGAGGGCAAAGGTCAGCATGACGGAGTGGCTAATGTCAGGAACTCGGGCTTGGCAAAGTCAGAAAATCGGAGTGGAAACGTAAGGAACTGGGGGTGAGAGATTGTCAGGAAATCAGGGTTGGGGAGAGAAAGTCAGGAAGTCGGGGCGGGTGGTTGGATGGGTAGGATTGAAGCTCAGGAATTCGAGAGGGGGACTGAAGGTCAGGGTCTCGGGGGTGGGGGTGGAGATGGAGTGATGGCCAATATATCCTTCCTGAGCTGCGGTGCCCAGAGCTGAACACAATTCTCCAGATGGGGTCTTACTTGGAGAGTGTTTGTGGAACCAGGATATGGGACACTGAGGGCCATGACCAGATATCAAAGTCCCAGACACTGACTGCTGCTCCACCAGTAACACTGGGACTGAAAATGAACTGCGATGGTCTCTGTATTTTATTTAAATTTCTAGAATCACCAAGGCTGGAACTTTAATTGGCACACAGTGTTAGCGAGAGAATATTTAAAGGTTGAAGCCCTCCCGTGTCAGTGATGCGTCAGTATTGAAGTGATGCTGTGAGGGAATTTTTTGGTAATGTAATCGGGCAGATGCAGAATGGTGCCATGGATGAGGGATTCAGTTATGTGGAGAGACTGGAGAAGCTGGGATACGTCTGCTTAGAGCAGAGAGGAATACGGTAGATTTGATAGAGATGTTCAAAATCATGAATTGTTTTGATAGAGTGAATAAGGAGAAAATGTTTCCAGTGGCTGAAGGGTCAGTAACCAGAGGTCACAGATTAAAGGTGATTGGAAAAAGAACCAGAGGCGACATGAGCAAAAATTTTTTACACAGCGAGTTGTTGTGATCTGGAATGCTCTGCCTGAAAGGGCGGTGGAAGTTGGTTCAATAATAATTTCAGAAGTTAATTTTTAAAGGGATACGATTGAAAGATCTGTGCGGAAAGAGCAGGGGAGTGGGATTAATTGGACAGCTCTTTCAAAGAGCCGGCACAGACACGATGGGTCGATTGGCCTTCTTCTGTGCTGTATCATTCTATGATTCTATGATGTAATGTTTGTCAGATGATGCTGACTGTAAGATGCTTATCACAGGCCCCACACAGATTACCCAAAAGGGTTTTAGAAGTTGTAAGGCTTTATTAAAGAGCTACAGTTTCAAAGCACAATCAGGTATTACATATGGTTTAAGCCGATTATAATAGACATACAACCAGTGACAGTATGAGCGATCTACGACTCCCGAATCGGAATGCCACGACCTGATAGACAGGGAGGCAGTACGGTCGTCTCGGATTGGGTGGATTCCTGCAGTCTGCTGCAGCGGTCACTTCCTTTGGGTCATCTCTCAAGCTTTTGGAGGTATTAGGCCATCAGCCACCTCAGAGGCTGAACTTGACCAAGGTGTTAGGCTGTAGCCACCTCGGAGAAGCTTTCGCCCCTAACTGCCTGATTTCCTCTCTCCGTCGTCTATATTTATAGTTCTTTCGGTGGGCTGGTAATCACCTGGTGTCAATCATTTGACCCTCAACCTATTGTCCAATTGTTAAGCGGGAAGGCATCCCTCGCAGTCCTTTCTGCATGGCTGACGAGGCCTCCCTCTTATTTTTCTGAGGACTGTTTTGTTATGTTTCTTTAAGGACATTCTATGACTTTTCAGCTCCAGTATTGTCTATTATCCCCCACCCTGTGTTGTTTTGCATTTTACGATCCCCTTATCACTTCTATTTGTCTTATGATGCTTGATGTTCGACCTTGCTGGCATTTCTGCTATCTGTTCCCGGCTGCATGTTGTCAGTATCTGTTCTAAGAATTAAAACCCATCTTTGAATCTAACAGCTATTTCTTGCATGACAGATTGAGAACAATAGATTGTTCACATCCGAAGCACGGATACGATCTTTTAAAGTGCACACGAGTACATTTAGCAACATATGCCAGCTAGAGTGAGTAGAGAGAGAGCGAGTTCGGAGAGTGTTTGTGTAACCAGGACAGGGGATACTGTGAGACGCCTGACTAGATATCAGTCTCCCAGACCCTTGCTCCGGCTCACCCACTAAAACTGTGAAAGTAAAGGGACTGCGATTGTTTCTGTATTTAAATTAAATGTCAAGAAACAGCAAGCGTGTCTATCGCGAAGAATTAGTGTAATCTCCACACTGGATTATGTTACTCTCATCCCAGGAATCTAGCTGGTGAAGTAGGGATAAACGGGACAATTTCGGGATGGCTGGTTGTAACTCGTGGAGTGTCTCAAGGATCAGTGCTTGGGCCTCAGCTATTTACAATCTATATCAATGACTTAGATGTGGGAGCTGAGTGTAAAGTATCATCGTTTGCTGTTGTTACAAAGGTGGGAAAAAATAATCATAGATTCATAACGGCACACAAGGAGCCCTTTCAGCCCATCGAGTCCATGCCGGCTCTCTGTAGAGCAATCCAGTCAGTCCCATTCCCCCACTCTATCCCCGTAGCCCCGCAAGTTGATTTCCCTCAAGTGCCTATCCAATCTCCCCTTGAAAACATTGACTGTCTCCGCTTCCACCATTCCGTCGGCACTGAATTCCAGGTCATCACCATACACGCCGTAAAAAAAGTTTTTCCTCACATATCCTCTGTATTTCTTGCCCAAAACCTTAAATCTGTGTCCCCTAGTCCTTGTACCATAAACAAGTGGGAACAGCCTTTCCCCATCTAGCCTATCCAAACCCCTCATAATCTTGTACACATCTATCAACTCACCCCTCAACGTCCTTTGCTCTAATGAAAACAAATCCAGCTTCTCCAACCAGCCTTGTAGCTAACATCCCCCATCCCCGGAGACATTCTGGTAAATCTGCTCTGCACCCTCTCAAGGGCCTTCACATCCTTCCTATATTTTGGTGACCAGAACTGGACGCATTACTCCATTTGTGGCCTAAGCAGTGCTTTAAAAAACTTCAGCATAACTTCTCTACTTTTGTACTCAATAGCTCTATTTATGAAGCCCAAAATCCCATATGCTTTGTAAACCACTCTCTCAATATGTCCTGCCACCTTCAGGGAACTATACATATTAACTCCCAGGTCCCTCTATCCATGCACGTTCTTTAAAACTGTGCCATTAAGTGTATATTGCCTCTCCCTGCTCCTTCTGCCAAAATGCATCACCTCACACTTCATTTTATTAAATTACATCTGACACTTGTCTTCTCCTTCTGCTGGCCTTTCTATATCCTGTTGCTCTCGATTGGTTTCGTCATCACTGTTTGCCACGTCCCCAAGTTTGGTGTCATCGACAAATTTAAAAATTCTACACCTTATTCCAGTATCCAGGATATTTATATATACATAAAAAAAAACAGTGGCCCCAGTACTGACCCTTGGGGAACACCACTGTCTACCACCCTCCAGTCTGAAAAACAGCCATTTACCACAATTCGCTGTTTTCTGTCCGTAAACCATTTCCTTATCCAAGCTGCCACTGGCCCACCTATTCCATGAGCCACAGTTTTGTTAACCAGCCTTCTATGTGGTAGACAACATCCTTTGCATTCCCTTAATTAATCCTCCCTCTTACTTTTCAGAAAATTAAAGCAGATTATTCAAACAGGATCTGCCTTTTACAAATCCGTGTTGGCTTTCCATCATTAGCTTAAACGTCACCAAGTGCTCGTTAACTTTTTCCTTGATTATTGTTTCTAAAATGTTACCCATCACTGATTTTAAACTGAATGGCCTGTATTTACTAGGATTCTCCTTACACCCTTTCTTGAACAATGGTGTCACATTAGCCACTTTACAATCCTCAGTCACCTCCCCCGCATCTAGGGAAGATTGGAAAATTATGGCAAGATCTTCCGCCATATCCTCCCCCAATTCCCTTAGCAACCTGGGATGCAAGCCATCTGATCCAGTCGACTTCTCAACTCTAAGCATTCCCAGCCTTTCTAGTACATCCTGTCTCTCAATTTTCATCCCTTCCATTGCTTCTACCGTTTCCACTTCTACCGATATTTTGTCAGCATCCACCTCCTAAGTATACACCAATGCAAAGTACTCATTGACTATTCTCTCATTGCCCTGCGCCTCTAAGCATATATCACCGTCTTTGTCTCCAATTAGCCCCACCCCGCCTCTTACACCCGCTTACTGTTTGCATGCCGGTAGACGATTTTTGGTTCTCTTTTATGTTAACTGCCATTCTACTCTCATGTTCTCTCTTTGCTAATCTTATTTTAATTTTCTCATCTCCTCTCAACTTATTGTAAGCTGTGAGGAGGGACGCAAGGAGGCTGCAAAGGGATGTAGACTGGTTAAGTGATTGAGCAATTTGGTGGCAGATGGAGCATAATGTAGGAATATGTGAAATTATCCACTTTGATAGGAAGAATGGAAAAACAGCATAAGGTGAGAGATTAATAAATGTTGGTATTAAGAGGGATTTGGGGTCCTTGTACATGAATCACAGAAAGTTAACTTGCAGGTACAGCCAGCAATTATGAGGGGATGTTTGCCTTTACTGCAAGAGGGTTGTAGTATAAGAGTAAGGAAGTATATAGGGCTCTGTTGAGACCACACCTGTACTGTGCACAGTTTTGGTCTGCTTATCTAGGGAAGGATATACTTACCTTACAGGGGGTGCAACGAATGTTCTCTCGATTGCTTCCGGTGAAGAAAGTGTGTCCTATGCGGAGAAATTAAGTCGAATGGGCCGATATTCTCTGAAGTTTAGAAGAATGAGAGAAGATCTCATTGAAAGGTGTAAAATTCTTAAAGGGCCTGACAGGGTAGATGCTGAGAGGCTGTTCTTCCCTGGCTGTAGAGTCTTAAACTAGGGGTCACAGTCTCAGGATAAGTGGTCAGACATTTAGGACTGTGATGAGGAGAAATGCTTTCACTCAGAGGGTTGTGAATCTTTGGAACTCTCTACACCAGAGGGTTGTGGATCCTCAGTCGATCAATATTTTCAAGGCTGAGATTGATAGATATTTGGGCACTAAGGGAACCGAGGTATATGGGGTTAGGGCGGGAAGATGGAGTTGTGGTAGAAGATCAGTAATGATGTTATTGCGGAGCAGACTCGAGGGGCCAAAAGGCCTACTCCTGCTGCTATTTATTAAGTTATTATGCACATTAAAGCTCTAAAAAACACAGACCTTTCCCCAATACTGATCATAACATGCTCTCAACCACCCCAGTTCCAATCTCTTTTCTGAACCATGGCTAAGAAAAGAAATTAAAGCTAGGATTAAGTCAAAGGAGGAAGCTTCCAATGTTGACAGAAAAAGCGGTCAGCCTGAGGATTGGGATCTTTTTAGAAGTCAGCAAAGGGAGACCAAGAAATTGATAAAGAAAGTGAAAATGAAATATGACAACAAACTAGCGAAAAATATAAAAACGGATTGTAAAAGTTTCTGTAGGTATGTGAAAAGGAAAAGACTGGCGAAGGTAAATGTACGTCCTTTAAAGTTCGAGACGGGAGAATTTATAATGAGGTGTGAGGAAATGAGAGAAATTAAATAAATACTTTGTTTCTGTCTTGACGGAGGAAGACACAAAGGACCTCCCAGAAATACGAGAAAACCAAGGGTGTGGCGAGAATGAGGAACTTAAAAAATATATTATTAATAAAAAAACAATACTAGCAAAATTAATGGAAATAAAAGAAGATAAATCCCAAGGACCGGATGACCTACATAGTAGGGTTTTGAATGAGATGGCCATTGGGATAGTGGACGCATTGGTTGCCATCTTCCAAAATTCTATAGCTTCTGGAACGCTTCCTGCAGATTGGAGGATAGCACATGTAACCCCGCTATTTAAGAAAGGAGGGAGAGAGTAAACGATTAAGTACAGACCTGTTAGCCTCACATCAGCAGATGGGAAAATGCTGGAATCTATTATAAAATATGAAATAACTGGGCAATTAGAAACTAATAGTAAGGTTGGCCAGAGTCAAAATGGATTTATAAAAGGGAAGTCCTGTTTGACAAACCTGTTGAAGTTCTTTGAGGATGTAGCTAGTGAAGTAAACAAAGGGGAACCGGTAGATGTGATGTATCTCGATTTTCAGAAAGCCTTCGATATGATCCCACAAAAGAGGTTGGTGAACAAAGTTAGGGCACATGGAATTGGGGGTAATATACTCGCTTTATTTTGCTTAACAGACAGAAAACAAAGAGTAGGGATAAACAGGTATTTTTCAGGATGGCAGGCTGTGACTAGTGGGGTACAGCAAGGATCGGTGCTTGGGCGCCAGCTATTGACAATCTATATCAATAATTTGGATGAGGGGATTAAATGTATCATTTCCAAATTTGCTGATGATTCAAAGCTATGTGTCAGTGTCAGTTGTGAAGAGATTGTGAAGGGGCTTCAAGGGGATCTAGACAGGCTCAGTGAGTGGGCGAGAACATGGCAGATGGATTATAATGTGGATAAATGTGAGGTTATCCACTTTGGTAGAAACAAACAGAAAGTCAGAGTATTTCCTAAATGCTGAAAGTTTGGGGAATGCAGATGCTCAATGGACCTGGCTGTCCTTGTACATGAGTCACTGAAAGTGAATGTGCAGGTGCAGCAAGCCATCAGGAAAGCAAATGGTTTGCTGGCCTCCATTACAAGAGGATTTGAGTACAGGAGTAAAGAGACTTACTACAATTATATAGGGACTTGGTAAGACCACACCTGGAGTACTGTGTACAATTTTAGTCTCCTTACCTAATGAAGGATATACTAGTCATAGAGGGAGTGCAACGAAGGTTCACGAGATTGATTCCTGGGACGATGGGATTGTCGTATGAGAAGAGATTGAGTTAGGAACTCGGGTGGGATGGCAAAGGTCAGATCTCGTGGGGGGCAAAGCTCAGCAACTGGCGGGGGTCAAAGTTCAGGAACTCGTGGGGGGGAAAGGTTAGGAACACGGTGGGGGGGGGGCAAATATCGGGAACTCAGGCCAGGACAAAACGTCAGGAACTCGTGTGGAAGGGTCAGGAACTCGGGGGTCAAATGTCAAGAACTGGGGCAAAAGTCAGGAGATCCTCGGGGGCGAAGGCCAGGAACTCGGCGGGGGGGGGAGTTCAGGCCTCGCGGGATCAAATTTCAGGATCTCGGAGCGGTGGAGCAAAGGTTAGTAACTCGGGGGAGTACAGATCAGGAACACGGGGAGCGAAGGTCAGGATCTCGTGGGTCAAAGTTCAGGAACTCGGAAGGGGCAAAGATAAGGGTCTTGAGGCGGGGCAATGGTCAGGAACTCGGGGGCAAAGGTCGGGTGCTCGGGGGGGGGGGCAAAGTTCAGGTACTCGGGAGGAAAAGCTCAGGAACTAAGTCGGGGCAAAGGTCACGAGCTCGGGGAGGGCAAAAGTCAAGCTCTCGGGCTGGGGTAAAGATCAGGAACTTGGGAGTTCAATGGTCAGGAACTCGGTGGGCGAGGAGAGAAATCATGGATTTGCGAGGTGCTGATGGGAGAGATGGTTAGGAGCTTGGGCAGGGGGAGAAGTTCAGGAACTCGGGAGAGGGAAGAAAAGGTCAGGAACTCGGTGGGGGGATGTGGGCACAGAAGGTAAGGAACTTGGTCAGGTGGAGGATGTGAAGAACTTGGGTGGGGGAAATAGGTCAGGAACTTGATGGGAAGGTGGGGGTCTGGAGATTTGGCCGGGGTGTAAATGACAGGAACTTGGGTGGGGGTGGGGGAGGAGGTCAGTAACTTGGGCGAGGGTGGCGAGGGGGTCAGGAAATTCGGCGGTGGGGGACGGAATATGTTTGGGGGTGGGAGAGGTCTTAACCCGCGACGGTAAGCCCTGTCTGTTCCAAGTGAGCTCTGTTCTGTCTGGAGCAGTCTGTCAGAATGGCTCGAATTATACTTTGCAAATTAACTGTTTAAGTAGTCAGGCAGGAACTAATTAAACATTCCAAGAACTCTGCTGGGTGTGCCTTGTCCTCCAAGGGGACCAATGAGCAATCAGCACTTGTCATCCAAGGGGACCAATCAGACGGTGTTGTGAATAAACAGGTCCACTTTGAAATGTTCCAGAAGTGTGACTCTTGGATGTCCAGTGTCATTAACAGAAATAAGAAAGTTACACGCCCTGTTGTAAGGGACACAACGCATAAAGGAACTGAAACACAAAGTGTACTTTTCACCAAAGCTATAGGGAGATGAATCAGACGCTGTTCTCCGTGTCTATCGGACACTCTGTTCCCTTCCGGGCCCAATGATCGTGATAGACCCGCAATGTAGCGCTGCGCAAAGCACGCTCCCTCTCCAGGCGTTCTGGCTCACAGGGAATGGGATTGGATGATTCTGGGTTTTATAAAGACTGGTGTCGGACATTCTCCGGAATCCATTACCAGCCTGATGACCTGTTCTGGTGTTCTCCACTCTGCACTCTCCCGTTTCTCTCTTCATTAATTATAGATCCCAAAACCGTCCCAAATCAGGAGCCCGAGGAACAATCGACCCGTGAATCCGCTGACCGCACATCCTCTATTCCACTGGTGTCTACAGCCTCAGGTATCTGCATTGTTGAGTCCATTCTAAACAGACTGCTCCCCAATGTAACTGCAGCAATCTTCAGACCCTAAGAATGGTCCAATATCTTACTGAAGGGAGTGGGATGTACTGTCTGACATGCGTCGGATGTGGAGACTGAGGGGAATTGGATGCATAATCTGAGGGAAGTGGAATGCTGTGACTGAGGGAGCGGGATGCAGTGACTGAGGGAGCTGGATGTAGTGAATGAGGGGAGTGCGATGATGTTAATAAGGGGAGTGTGATGTAGTGATTGAGGAGAGAGTGATGTGTTGAATGAGGGGAGTGTGATGCATTGAATGAGGGGAGTGTGATGTAGTGAATGATGGCAGTGTGATGAAGTGAATGAGTGGAGTATGATGTAGTGAATGAGGGGAGTGTGATGTAGTGAATGAGGGGATTGTGATGCAGATAATGAGGGGAGTGTTATGTAGTGAATGAGTGAAGTGTGATGCAGAGAATGAGGGGAGTGTGATGTAGTAAATAGGGGGAGTGTGATTTAGTGAATTAGGGGAGTGTGATGTAGTGAATGAGGGGAGTGTGATGCAGTGAATGAGGGAAGTGAGATAGAGTGAATGAGGGGAGTGTGAAGCAGGGAATGAGGGGCGTTCGATGTAGTGAATGAGGGGAGTGTGATGCAATGAATGTGGGGAGTGTGATGTAGAGAATGATGGGAGTGTCATGCAGTACATGAGGAAAGTGTGATGTAGTGAATGAGGGGAGTGTGATGTATTGAATGAGGGGAGTGTGATGTAGAGAATGATGGGAGTGTCATGCAGTACATGAGGAAAGTGTGATGTAGTGAATGAGGGGAGTGTGATGTATTGAATGAGGGGAGTGTGATGTAGTGAATGAGGGGAGTGTGATGTAGTGAATGAGGGGAGTGTGATGTAGTGAATGAGGGGAGTGTGATGTAGAGAATGATGGGAGTGTCATGCAGTACATGAGGAAAGTGTGATGTAGTGAATGAGGGGAGTGTGATGTATTGAATGAGGGGAGTGTGATGTAGTGAATGAGGGGAGTGTGATGTAGTGAACGAAGGGAGAGTGATGTAGCGAATGAGAGGAGTGTGATGTAGTGAATGATGGGGGTGTTATGTTGTGAATGAGGGGATTGTGATTTAGTGAATGAGGGGAGTGTGATGCAGTGAATAAGGGGAACATGATGTAGTGAATGAGGGGAGTGGGATTTAGTGAATGACGGAAGTGTGATGCAGTGAATGAGGTGAGTGTGATGTAGTGAATGAGGGGAGTATGATGCTGCGAATGACGGGAGTGTGATATAGTGAATGAGGGGAGTGTGATGTAGTGAATGAGGGGAGTGTGATGTAGTGAATGGCGGGAGTGTGATGTAGTGAATGAGGGGAGTGTGATGTAGTGAATGAGGGGAGTGTGATGCAGTGAATGAGGGAGTGTGATGTAGTGAATGAGGGGAATGTGATGTAGTGAATGAGGGGAGTGTAATGTAGTGAATGAGGGGAATGTGATGTAGTGAATGAGGGGAGTGTGATGTAGTGAATGAGGGGAGTGTGATGTTGTGGATGAGGGGAGTGTGATGTAGTGAATGAAGGGAGTTTGATGTTTTGAATGAGGGGATTGTGATGTAGTGAATGAGGGGAGTTTGATGTAGTGAATGAGGGTAGTGTGACGTAGTGAATGAGGGGAGAATGATGTCGTGAATGAGAGGAGTATGATGTACTGACTGAGAGGAGTGTGATGTATTGAATGAGGGAAGTGTGATGTAGTGAATGAGGGGAATGTGCTGTAGTGAATGAGGGGAGTGTGCTGTAGTGAAGGAGTGGAGTGTGATGTAGTGAATGAGGGGAGTGTGATGTAGCGAAAGAGAGGATTGGGATGTCGTGAATGAGGGGGGTAGTATGTAGTGAATGAGGGGATTGTGATTTAGTGAATGAGGGGAGTGTTATGCAGTTAATGAGGGGAGCATGATGCAGTTAATGAGGGGAGTGGGATGTAGTGAATGACGGGAGTGTGATGCAGTGAATGAGGTGAGTGTGATGTAGTGAATGAGGGGAGTGTGTTGCTTCGAATGACGGGAATGTGATATAGTGAATGAGGCGAGTGTGATGTAGTGAATGAGGGGAGTGTGATGTAGTGAATGGCGGGAGTGTGATGTAGTGAATGAGGGGAGTGTGATGTAGTGAATGAGGGGAGTGTGATGTAGTGAATGAGGGGAGTGTGATGTAGTGAATGAGCGGAGTGTGATGTAGTGAATGAGGGGATTGTGATGCAGTGTAAGAGGGGAGTGTGTTGCAGTGAATGAGGGGACTGTGATGTAGTGAATTAGCGGAGTGTGATGTAGTGAATGACGGGAGTGTGATGTAGAGATAGAGGGGAGTGTGATGCTGTGAATGAGGGGAGTGTGAAGTAGTGAATGAGGGGAGTGTGATGTTGTAAATGAGGGGAGTGTGATGTAGTGAATGAGGGGAGTGTGTTGTAGTGAATGAGGGGAGTGTGATGTAGTGAATGAGGGGAGTGTGATGTAGTGAATGAGAAGAGTGTGATGTAGTGAATGAGGGGAATGTGATGTAGTGAATGAAGGGAGTGTGATGAAGTAAACGAGGTGAGTGTGATGTAGTGAATGAGGGGAGTGTGATTTAGTGGGTGAGGGGAGTGTGATGTAGTGAATGAGGAGAGTCTGATGTCGTGATTTAACGGAGTTTGATGTAGTGAATGAGGTTAGTGTGATGCAGTGAATGAGGGGAGTGTGATGTATTGAATTAGGAAAGTTTGATGTAGTGAATGAGGGGAGTGTGAAGTAGTGAATGAGGGGAGTGTGATGTAGTGGGTGAGGGAAGTGTGATGTAGTGAATGAGGGGAGTGTGATGTAGTGAATGAGGGGAGTGTTATATAGTGGGTGAGTGTAGTGTGATGTAGTGAATGAGGGGAGTGTGATGTAGTGAATGAGGGGAGAGTGATGTAGTGAATGAGGGGAGTTTTATGTCGTGAAATAGGGGTCTGTGATGTAGTGAATGAGGGGAGTGTGATGTAGTGAATGAGGGGAGTGTGTTGTAGTGAAGGAGGTGAGTGTGATGCAGTGAATGAGGGGACGGTGCTGTAATGAAGGAGGGGTGTGTGATGTAGTGAATGATGAGAGTGTGATGCAGTGAATGAGGGAAGTGTGATGTAGTGAATGAGGGGAGTGTGAAGTAGTGAAAGAGGCAGTGTGATGCAGTGAATGAGGGGAGTGTGCTGTAGTGAAGGAGGGGTGTGTGATGTTTTGAATTATTGGAGTGTGATGCGTTGAATGAGGGGAGTGTGATGTAGTGAATGAGGGGAGTGTGATGTAGTGAATGAGTGGAGTGTGATGCATTGAATGAGGGGTGTGTGATGTAGTGAATGAGGGGAGTGTGATGTAGTGAATGAGGGGAGTGTGATGTAGTGAATGAGTGGAGTGTGATGCATTGAATGAGGGGAGTGTGATGTAGTGAATGTGGGGAGTGTGATGTAGTGAATGAGGGGAGTGTGAAGCAGTGTATGAGGGGAGTGTGATGCAGTGAATGAGGGGAGTGTGATGTAGCGAATGACGGGAGTGTGATATAGTGAATGTGGATAGTGTGATGTAATGAATGAGGGTAGTGTGATGTAGTGTATGCCGGGAACATGATGTACTGAATGAGGGGAATGTGATGCAGTGAATCCGGGGAGTCTTATGTATTTAATGAGGGTAGTGTGATGTAGTGTATGCCGGGAACATGATGTACTGAATGAGGGGAATGTGATGCAGTGAATCAGGGGAGTCTTATGTATTTAATGAGGTTAGTGTGATGTAGTGAATGAGCGGAGTGTGATGTAGTGAATGAGGCGAGTGTGATGTAGTGAATGAGGGGAGTGTGATGTAGTGAATGAGGGGCATGTGATGCAGGGATTGAGGCGCGTGTGATGTAGTGAATGAGGGGAGTGTGATGTAGTGAATGAGAAGAGTGTGATGTAGTGAATGAGGGGAATGTGATGTACTGAATGAAGGGAGTGTGATGAAGTAAATGAGGTGAGTGTGATGTTGTGAATGAGGGGAGTGTGATTTAGTGGGTGAGGGGAGTGTGATGTAGTGAATGAGGAGAGTCTGATGTCGTGATTTAACGGAGTTTGATGTAGTGAATGAGGTTAGTGTGATGCAGTGAATGAGGGGAGTGTGATGTATTGAATTAGGAAAGTTTGATGTAGTGAATGAGGGGAGTGTGAAGTAGTGAATGAGGGGAGTGTGATGTAGTGGGTGAGGGAAGTGTGATGTAGTGAATGAGAGGAGTGTGATGTAGTGAATGAGGGGAGTGTTATATAGTGGGTGAGTGTAGTGTGATTTAGTGAATGAGGGGAGTGTGATGTAGTGAATGAGGGGAGAGTGATGTAGTGAATGAGGGGAGTTTTATGTCGTGAAATAGGGGTGTGTGATGTAGTGAATGAGGGGAGTGTGATGTAGTGAATGAGTGGAGTGTGTTGTAGTGAAGGAGGTGAGTGTGATGTAGTGAATGAGGGGACGGTGCTGTAGTGAAGGAGGGGTGTGTGATGTAGTGAATGATGGGAGTGTGATGCAGTGAATGAGGGGAATGTGATGTAGTGAATGAGGGGAGTGTGAAGTAGTGAATGAGGCAGTGTGATGCAGTGAATGAGGGGAGTGTGCTGTAGTGAAGGAGGGGTGTGTGATGTTTTGAATTAGTGGAGTGTGATGCGTTGAATGAGGGGAGTGTGATGTAGTGAATGAGGGGAGTGTGATGTAGTGAATGAGTGGAGTGTGATGCATTGAATGAGGGGAGTGTGATGTAGTGAATGTGGGGAGTGTGATGTAGTGAATGAGGGGAGTGTGATGCAGTGTATGAGGGGAGTGTGATGCAGTGAATGAGGGGAGTGTGATATAGTGAATCAGGGGACTGTGATGTAGCGAATGACGGGAGTGTGATATAGTGAATGTGGATAGTGTGATGTAATGAATGAGGGTAGTGTGATGTAGTGTATGCCGGGAACATGATGTACTGAATGAGGGGAATGTGATGCAGTGAATCAGGGGAGTCTTATGTATTTAATGAGGGTAGTGTGATGTAGTGAATGAGGGGTGTGTGATGTAGTGAATGAGGGAGTGTGATGTAGTGAATGAGGCGAGTGTGATGTAGTAAATGAGGGGAGTGTGATGTAGTGAATGAGGGGCGTGTGATGCAGTGATTGAGGGAAGAGTAATGTAATGAATGAGGCGAGTGTGATGTAGTGAATGAGGGGAGTGTGATGTAGTGAATGAGGGGAGTGTGATGTAGTGAATGAGGGGAGTGTGATGTAGTGAATGAGGGGAGTGTGATGTAGTGAATGAGGGGAGTGTGATGTAGTGAATGAGGGGAGTGTGATGTAGTGAATGAGGGAGTGTGATGTAGTGAATGAGGGGAGTGTGATGTAGTGAATGAGGGAGTGTGATGTAGTGAATGAGGGGAGTGTGATGTAGTGAATGAGGGGAGTGTGATGTAGTGAATGAGGGGAGTGTGATGTAGTGAATGAGGGGAGTGTGATGTAGTGAATGAGGGGAGTGTGATGTAGTGAATGAGGGGAGTGTGATGTAGTGAATGAGGGGAGTGTGATGTAGTGAATGAGGGGAGTGTGATGTAGTGAATGAGGGGAGTGTGATGTAGTGAATGAGGGGAGTGTTATGTAGTGAATGAGGGGAGTGTGATGTAGTGAATGAGGGGAGTGTTATGTAGTGAATGAGGGGAGTGTGATGTAGTGAATGAGGGGAGTGTGATGTAGTGAATGAAGGGATTGTGATGTAGTGAATGAGGGGAGTGTGATGTAGTTAATGAGGAGAGTGTGATGTAGTGAATTAGGAGAGCGTGCTGCAGTGAATGAGGAGCGTGTGACGTAGTGAATGAGGTGTGTATGATGTCGTGAATGAGGGGAGTCTGATGTCGTGAATGAGGGGAGTGTAATGTATTGAATTAGGGGAATGTGACGTGGTGAATGAGGGGCGTATGATGTAGTGAATGAGGGGAGTGTGATGTAGTGAATGAGGGGAGTGTGATGTAGTGAATTAGGGGAGTGTGATGTAGTGAATGAGGGAAGTGGGACGCCGTGACTGAGGTGAATGAGATGCAGTGAATTAGGGAAGTGTGTTGCAGTGACTGAGAGGAGCGAAAAGACGAGACTGAGGAACGTGGATTTTATGACTGAGGGGAGTGGGATTGGATGATTCTGTGTTTTATAAAGACATTCTTCGGACTCCCGTACCAGCCTGATGATCTATTCTAATGTTGTCCACACTGCACTCTCCCATGTCTTTCTTCCTTTCTTGCAGATACAGAGACATCCCCAATTCAGGAACCCGAGGAACAATCGACTCGTAAATCCGCTGACCGTACATCCACTACTCAAGCGTGGTCTGCAGCCTCAGGTATCTGCTTTTTGGGTTCCATTCTATACAGATTGCTCACTCAATGTAGCTGCTGAAATCTTCAGTCCTGACAATTCGTCCATCTCTTACTGAGCGGAATGTGATGTAGGGACGGAGGGATGCTGGATGAGCAGACTGCTTGAAGTGGGATGAGGAAACTGAGGGGAGTGGGATGTACTGAATGCGGGGTGCAGGACCAGGAGACTGAAGGGAGTGGGATGAAGATTCTGAGTGGAGTGTGATGAGTTGTCTAAGGGAAGTGGGTAAAGGATTCTGAGGAGAGTGCGATGAGCAGCGTGAGTGGAGTGTAATAAGGAAACTGAGCGGATAAGGATGAGGTGTCTGAGGGGAGTGGGATGCAGCGACAGAGGAGAGTGGGATGCAGGAACTGTGGGCGTGAGATTTAGTGACTGAGGGGACTGGGCTGCAGTGACTGAGGAGAGTGGGATTAGGTGTCCGAGGGGAGTGGGATGCAGTAACTGAGAGGAGTGGGATGCAGTGACTGTGCGTTGTGCGAGGTAGTTACTGAATGAGTGGGGTGCAGTCACTGAGGGGAGTGGGATGCAGTGACTTTGCGGTGTGCGAGGTAGTTACTGAGGAGAGTGAGGTGCAGTAACTGAGGGGTGTGGGAGGTAGTTACTGAGGGGAATAGGATTGGATGATTATGCGTTATATAAAGACTGGTGTCTGACATTTTCTGGTCTCCAGTACCAGCCTGATAACCTATGCTGGTCTTCTCCACTTTGCACTCTGTCATGTCTCTCTTCCTTTGTTACAGATCCAGAGACATCCCCAACTCACAAACTCGAGGAACAATCGACTCGAGAATCCGCTGAACGTTCATCCTCTCTCCCAGCGTGGTCTGCAACCTCAGGTATCGGCCTTGTGGGACACATTGTACACGGACGTTTCACCCAATGTAACTGCTGGAATCCTCAGTCCCTCAGATTCATTCACTATCTTATTGAGGGGAGTGGGATGTAATGAAGTATGGGTGTGGGATGCGCGGACTGTGGGAAGTGGGAAAAAGGAGACTGAGCGGAGTTTGATGTAGTGACTGAGGGTAGTGCGATGCAGTGACTGAGGTGTGTTGGACCAGGAGACTGAGGGAGAGGGATGAAGATTCTTAGTGTAATATGATCAGGTTTCTAAGGGAAGTGGTTTGATGAGTCTAAAGGGTGGGATGAGAACACTGAGGGATGTGAGATGGGGAAACTGAATGGAGTGGGACGAGGTGACTGATGTGACGGGGAAGAAGAGAGTGAGTGTAGTGGTAGTTAGTGACTGAGTGGAGAGAGCTGAGTGGACTGAGAGGAGTGTGACGCAGTCACTGGGGGAATTGGG
Organism: Squalus acanthias; assembly: GCA_030390025.1. Classification (NCBI taxonomy): domain Eukaryota; kingdom Metazoa; phylum Chordata; class Chondrichthyes; order Squaliformes; family Squalidae; genus Squalus; species Squalus acanthias. The sequence continues at coordinate 1,104,789 of JASTWF010000032.1, read as the reverse complement.
ATGCAGTGAATGAGGGAAGTGTGTTGCAGTGCCTGAGGTTTCTGGGATGCAGTAACTGACAGGTGTGCGATATATTGACTGAGAGGTGCGGGACGCAGTAACTGAGGGGAGTGGGTTTGGATGATATTGCGTTTTATAAAGATTGGTGTCTGACAGTCTCCGGGCTCTGGTACATTCCTGATGACCTGTTCTGGTTGTCCCAGCTCTGCACTCTCCCATGTCTCTCTTACTTTATTGCAGATCCTGAGACATCCCCAGCTCAGAAACCCGAGGAACAAACTAATCGCGAATCCGTTGACCGTTCATCTACTATTCCAGCGGTGTCTGCAGCCTCAGGTATCTGCCTTGTGGTTTCTATTCTGCACAGATTGCTTAACAAATGTAGCTGCTGAAATCCTCACTCCTGACAATTCATCCATCTCTTACTGAGCGGATTCGGATGTAGTGACGCAGGGGTGCAGGATGAGCAGATTGTGAGAAGTGGGATAGCGACACTGAGCGGAGTGGGATGCAGTGAATGGCGGAGTGTGAGGCAGTGATCGATGTGAATAGAATATAGTGACTAAGGAGAGTGGGATGCAGTTAATTATGGCCTTGGGTTGCAGTGAATTAGGGGAGTGGACTGCATTGACTGAGGCGAGTGGGCTGCAGTGACTGAGGCGAGTGGGCTGCAGTGACTGAGGCGAGTGGGCTGCAGTGACTGAGGCAGGTGGGCTGCAGTGACTGAGGGGAGTGGGATAAAGTGACTGATGGGAGTGGAATGCCGTAATTGAGGAACGTGGGATATAATGGTTGATGGAGTGGATTTGGATTATTCTGGGTTTTATAAAGATATTCTCTGGACTCCAGTACCAGCCTTATGACCTGTTCTGGTGTTGTCCACTCTGCACTCTCCCATGTCTCGCTTCCTTTATTGCAGATCCAGAGACATCCCCAACTCAGGAACCTGAGGAACAATCGACTCGTGAATCCGCTGACCGTACATCTGCTATTCCAGCGGGGTCTGCCGCCTCAGGTATCTGCCTTGTGGGTTCCATTCTACACAGATTGCTCACCAAATGCAGCTGCTCAAATCCTCAGTCCAGACAATTCATCCATCTCTTACTGAGCGGAGTGGGATGCAGTGACGGAGGGGTGCTGGATGAGCAGACTGCTTGAAGTGGGATGAGGATACTGAGCGAAGTGGGATGTAGTGACTGAGTGGTGCGGGCCCAGGAGACTAGAAGTGAGTTGTTTGAAGATTCTGAGTGGAGTGTGATGAGTTGTCTAAGGGAAGTGGGATGAGGATTCTGAGGGGAGTGCGATGAGCAGAGTGAGTGGATTGGAATTAGGAGACTGAGGGGAATGGGATGCAGTGACTGAGGAGAGTCGAATGCAGAAACTATGGGGCTTGCGATTTAGTGACTGAGGTGTGTGGGCTGCAGTGATTGAGGCGAGTGGGATGAGGAGTGCGAGGGGAGTGGGATGCACTAACTGCGAGGTGTGCGATGTATTAACTGGGAGGTGTAGGATGTGGCAGCTGAGAGGAGAGTGTTGCTTTGACTGAGGAGATTGAATTGCAGTGACTGAGCGGTATGGGATATAGAGACTGAGGGGAGTGAGATTCTGTATCTGAGGGTATTGGTTTGCAGCAACTGAGGGGAGTGGGAGGTAGTCACTGAGGGTAATAGAATTGCATGCTTATGCGTTTTATAAAGACTGGTGTCTGACATTTTCTGGGCTCTTGTACCAGCCTGATTTCCGATTCTGGTCTTCTCCACTCTGGACTCTCCCATGACTCTCATCCTTTATTACAGATCCAGAGATATCCCCAACTCACATACACGAGGAACATTCAACTCGCGAATCCACTGACCGTACATCCACTATTCCAGCGGGGTCTGCAACTTCAGGTATCGTTTTTGTGGGGTACATTCTACACAGACTGTTCACCCAATGTAACTGCTGAAATCCTCAGTCCCTCAGATTCATCCAGTCTATTACTGAGGGGAGTGGGATTTAGTGACTGTGGGAAGTGGGATGAGGAGACTGAGGAGACTGGGATGCAGTGACAGAGGGGAGTGGGAGTCAGTGTCTGAGGGGAGTGAGATGTAGTGACTGAGGGGAGTGGGAAGTAGTGACTGAGGGAGGTGGGATGCTGTGAAGAGAGGAGTGGGATGTAGTGACTCAAGTAAGTGGGATGCAGTGACTGAATGGAGTGTGATGCAGTGACTGAGGGTAGTACATTAGAGTGACTTAAGGAGTTGGCTGTTTTCGATCAGATGACTGGGATTGGATGAGTATGGGCTATTTACAGTCTGGAGTTGGGCATTTTCTGGACTCTTGTATCAGACTGATGACCTGTTCGGCTGTTCCCCATTCCTTCACTCTCCCATGATTCTCGTCCTTTATTATAGATGGAGGGACAATCCCGACTCAAGAACCCGAGAAACAAACATCTGAAGAATCCAATGAGAAATCGTCCTCTATCCCAGCGGTGTCTACAGTCTCAGGTACCAGTCTTGTGGTGTTCCTTCAAACTGACACTTCACCCTAAGTGACTCCTGAAATGCTCAGTCCCTGGTAATCACCCAGTCTCGAATGAGACCTATCTCGGAGGACAGATTGCCTCGCACTCTGTCCACGCTTCCTCGGAATTATCATTTCAAATCAGGGTGGGCAGTTTGGAAAGGTGATAGAACCGGATGTGACTGACATAATCAGTGTTGGAGTCTGAGTCCTTTGGGGAAGGGGCAGTAACAATGGAGCTTGTGATAGCAGGAGTGTTTGTTACTGACACTGAATGACTACATTGAAGGTGTGGAATTTACAGCACAGAAACAGGCCATTCGGCCCATCTGACCCATGCTGGTGTTTAAGCTCCAATCAAGCCTCCTCCCACCCTACTTCATCTCAGCATATTAGCACAACCTCCTAGACCTTTCTCCCTCACGAGTTTATCTAGCTTCCACTTAAATGCATCTATGATATTCGTCTCAACTGCGCCTTGTAGCGAGTTGCACATGCTCACCACTCTCTGGATGAAGGAGTTTCTCCTGAATTCCCTATAAGATATATAAGTGACTATCTTATATTTATTGCCCCTAATTTTGTGTACCTCCATAAGTGGAAACATCCTCACTACGTCTAACCTCTCAAACCCTTCATAATTTCAAAGACCTCCATCATGTCACCCCTCAGCCTTCTCTTGTCTGGAGAAAGTAAGCCCCAGCCTTTTCATTCATTCCTGATAGTTGTACCCTCTTAGTTCCGGTATCATCCTTGTAAATCTTTTTTTTGCACCTTCTCCAGTGCTTCTATATCCTTTTCATATTATGCAGACGTTAACTGTGCGCAGTACTCCAAATGTGATCCAACGAACGTATATGCAGAGTAGAACTGTGCCTCATACTCCAAGTGTGATCTAAGCAAAGTATATGGAGACCAGAACAGTGCACACTGCTCCAGGTTTGGTCTAACCAAGCTATAAGGAGAGAAGAACTGTGCATCGTACTCCAAGTATGTTATAACCAACGTATATGGAGACCAGAACTGTGCACAATGCTCCAGGTGTGGTCTAACCAAGGTACATGGAGACCAGAACTGTGCAGATTTCTCCAAGCGGTGCTTAACCAAGATTCTATATAAATTTAACATAACTTCCCTGCTTTCCAATTCAATTACTCTAGAAATGATCCCCAGTGCTTTGTTTGAAATGCGATTTACAACACGTGGAATCAGGGTAGACATATTTACCTTGGACGAAACCGTGAACTAAGATCCATTATTCCCACATCAAAAAATCTGGGATAGCGGAACTTTATAATGGAACAGTTTCTAAATGAATGTCCCCAGACACAATCTGAGGGAATAATTCTAGCGGAACCTTTCTTGTTATGACGGTTCACGAACTGAGATGTTCTATTTTGTGCATATGGATGTTCACAAGGCATTTGATAAAGTGCCAAACGAGAGCCTTTTGTGATATTTAAGGCACGTTATGTTAACAGGAAACAGTTTGGAGAATTGAAAGATGTCATGATTGAGTGCGTGTCACTATGTGTTCCACCTGGCAGGATGGGTAATAGGTTGTCAACTTTTTCCTAACACTCACTCTCACTGTCTCTCTCTTCCTGGCTCTCTCTCTCTCTGTCTGTCGCTTTCTCACTCCCACTCTTTCTCTCTCTGTCTCTCTTGATCATTCTCTGTCTGTCACCCTCTGTCTATCTTTCTCTCTCTCTCTATGTGTCTCTCTCACTCCCTGGCTCTCCCTCTGTATCGATTTATTAGTCTCTGTCTCTCTAGCTCATTCTCTCTCTCTCGCTTTCTGTCCATTTCTTTGTCTCTCTCCCTGCATCTCATTCTCTGTCTCTTTTTCTGTCTCTCTCTGTCTCCCTCTCTTTCTCTACCTATCTCGCTTTTTCTCACTTTCTCTCAATCTGTCTCCCTTTCTCCCCGTCTATATATTACTTTACCAGTCTTTCTTTCTCTCCGTCATTCTCTGTCTCTCTCTGTGTATCAGTCGCTACCTTTCTCCCTCTTTCTCACAGTTTTGTATCTCTCTCTCCCTGTCTTTCTGTCTCTCTCTTTCCCCAGTCTCACTCTCTCTCCATATATTTAACGTTTTCTCTCTCTATCTAGCTCTGTGTCTCTCACTCTCTCATTCTGTTTCTCTCACATTTTTTTCTCTCTCTGGCTCTCTGTCACTATCTTCACTCTTTATCTCCCTGTTTCCAACTCTCTCTCTGACTCTCTCTCTGTCTGTCTCTGTAACTCATTATCACTCTGTCTTTGTCTCTCTATATATATTTATCTGCCTCTCTGTGACTATTGATCCTTCAGTCCTGAATTGTCTCTTGTCTCTGTGCCCATCAGTTCAATGTCCGGCCCGGTGTTTTGAGAGACCCGGACCGAGCAGGAAGATCCACTCTTGACCCAGGGCTCTTTCTCCATCCTCCAATTCCCATGTGGCTGATCTTTCATTACAGATTCGGGGAAGACGACACGTCCTACAACCAAGGGAGAGTCGCCATCAGAAGCTGAGTGCAAACCTTTAGAGAAGGGACATTCAAGGCCAGGTATCAGTCGGCTTCTGGTAGGAATCATCCAATCAGACTCTCCAAGGGACCAATCCAGGAAACATTCATTCACTGACTCCATCCTCGGACATTCTGTTATTGAACCTCCCAAATATTCTGCTTTATAATCTGACTGCTCAGTCCCAGTTTTCAGGGCAAGTCTCTCCCAATATTAAAAACATAGAATAGAACAGGCCATTCGGCCCAACTGTTCCATGCCAGTGTTTATACTCCATACCAGCCTCCTCCCACCTCTCTTCATCTAACCTCATCAACATATCCTTCTATTCCCCTCTCCCATTGTGTTTATCTAGTTTCCCCTTAAATGCATGTTTACTATTCACCTCAACCATTCCCTTTCGTAGCGTGTTCCACATTCTTAACACTCTCTGGGTAAAGACATTTCTCCTGAATTCACTATTGGATTTATTAGTGACTATCTTATATTTATGGCACCTAGTTTTGCACGCTCCCACAAATGTAAAATCTTCTTTACATTTATCGTATCGAACCCCCTTCAGAATTTTAAAGACATTTACCAGGTAACCCCTCAGCCTGAGCTTTTCTAGAGAAAAGAACCCCATTCTGTACATTCTTTCTTTGAATTCCCATCCCCCCCCCTTTACTTTGTTTCTATTGGCTCTCAGGAGTCAGGGGTCGGGGTGGGGGCCTCATTCACTGACCCTCCCCAGTGCCTTGTGAATGCGGAGCTGTGGGGCTGCCTTCACGAGCTGCTGTGGGGCATTGTGGTGGTCGGGTCAGGGGATATTGTGAAAGCAGCGACTGGGCCTGGAATTGTTCGCACAGACCCACGTTCCCTGGTTCAGCTCCCAGAACAGAAGGTCCTCGGTTGGACCGGCACTCCGGGTTTGCCCCCCTCTATGCCCCCTCCATGTACCCGGTTGGTATGCCTGCCTCCAAATCTGCCGGTGTGGGGGGGGGGGGGGGGGGGAGGTTTGGGCGTTGCGACTGAAGACTTGTCATATTAATGTTCCAGGGGTGCTGAAATTGTCGGAGGAGGAGTGGGAGAAGGTCAGTGCCGAGGTCCAAGTGATGTACATCGGCAAAAACAAACTGGACACCCCCGCGAAAAAGGAAGCCTATCTCCGGCAGGTGAGGGATTTTTTCTTCATTCATTCTCGGGTTGTAACCGGCATTGATTAACCAACAACAGTTGGCATTGATTGACCAACACCAGTTGGCATTGATTGACCAACACCTATTGGCATTGATTGATAAAACACCTGTTGGCAGTGATAGACTATTCCCAGTTAGCATTGATAGACTATTCCCAGTGAGCATTGATTGACTATTCCCAGTTGGCATTGATTGACCATCACCAGTTCCGATTGATTGACCAGCCCCATTTGGACTGGTGTTAAGGGGAGGGGATTCCCCTGGTGTTAAAGGGATCGGAATACCCTGGACTTATGGGGAAGGGAATCGCCTGGTGTTAAGGGGAGTGGTGTCACCTGGTGTTAAGGGGAGGGGATTGCCCTAGTGTTAAGGGGAGGTGATTGCCCTGGTGTTAAGTGTGTGGGGATTTCCTGGTGTTAAGGTTAGGGGATTTCCCTGGTGTTAGGGACTCGGTGATGTTTCTTGAGAGCCCCTGTTGAGGTGCGGTTTTACTGCGACCCCTCTTTATCGTGCCCCACCGTGTGATTCTCGTCCATTCCCAGGTACAAGAAATGCTGAAAGACCACCTCCCGTACAAGAAATACACGCTGCAGTTTCAAGGTGAAAAGCCGGATAAAGCTGGAAAGAAGAAACGGAAATGACCCGGGAGAACCGGGATTGTCAGCGGGTGAATTTCAACCCGAATCTGGGCACATTCACAGGGTCCAGGAGCAGCGGGGGGGGGGGTGGGGGGCGGGGGGTTGAGCGGGTGGGGGTGAGCGGGTGGGGTGAATCGGGTTGTGTGGGGGTTGGGTTGAATGTGGTCAGGGAGTGGGTTGGGGTGAGTGGGGGCAGGGGGTTGGTTGTGGTGGTGTAAGTGGGGTGAGGGCTGGTGTGGGGGTGGGGTGAGGGGTGTGGGGTTGTGTTTCGGGTGAGTGAAGCCAGGGAATGGGCTGAGTGGGAGTGGGGGATAGGGTGAGTGTTGTGGGGGTTGGGATGTGTATGGTGGGGTTTGGGGTGAGTGGGTTCAAGGGGTGAGGTGGGGGTGGGATGGGTGGGGTGAGAGGAGGGTTGGAATGAGTAGGGTCAGGCGGTGGGGTCAGTGAGGTCAGGGAATGTGGTCAGGAGGTGGGGTGAGTTGGGGTCAGGGTGTTGGCTGGGTTCGGTGTGTGGGGTAAGCTGAGTGGGGTGTGTGGAGAGGGGCGATGTGAGGGTGTGAGTGGGGTGAGGTTGTGGGCTGAGTGGGGTATGTGATGTGGGGGTGTATCTCATTGAATTGCTCCTAATGGACAGTGTCCAGGAGCGGCGGGGTGTGGTGTTTAAAAGGGATTTAAAATGAGGGAAAGGGTGTCTAAAAGCAGTTTAATAAGGAGTTTAAAAGTTGTTTAAAAGGACTTTATTAAGGGGTTTGAAAGGTTTTTAACAGGAGTTTATTGTAGTGTTTAGAAGCTGTTTAAATGCAGTTTAATAAGAGGTTAAAAATGTTTTTTAAAGGAATTTATTTATAGGTTTAGAAGCTGTTTGAAAGGAGTTTAATAAGGTGTTTTTGAGGTTTTTAAAAGGAGTTTAATTAAGGAGTTTAGAAGATGATTAAAAGGAGTTTCATAATGGGTTTAAAGGTGTTTAAAAGCAGTTTAATGTAGGATTTAAAATGTGTTTAAAATGTTTTTAAGGAATTTTAAAGGTTTTTAATTTGGTTTTATTAATCTGTAAACGGGGTTTTGAAAATACTTTGTAAGGAACGGGTAAATCAGATTGCCCCGAGGTATGTTATTGTAATACTGGTGATGGGGTTTCTTTGTATTGTAGTAATGTCAGCTTTGAGCCTTTGTTGGTTGAGTAGGGAAGTAAGATTATTCAGTGGGAATATCTTCACACAGTGAGAAAAAGACGGCAATTCTTAGGTTGCAACCACGTGTTTGATGAGAGAAGTTAATCGGAGACAGAGAAAGATAGAAAGAAAGACTTGTATCTATATCGTGCTAAAGGATGTCCAAAGCGCTTTACAGTCAATGAAGTACTTTTTTAAGTGTAGTCACAGTTCTAATGTAGGAAACACAGCAGCCCAATTTGCGCACAGCATGCTCCCACCAACAGCGAGGTGTAAATGACCAGATAAGAGGGGAGAGAAATATCCCACTCAATCGAACGGAGGCCTTGAAGCCTTACAACAACAACTTGCATTTATACAGCGCCTTTAACGTAGCAAAACGTCCCAAGGTGCTTCACAGGAGCCGAAATCAAACACAATTTGATACCGAGCCACATAAGGAGATATTAGAACAGGTTTTACCGAACATCTTACAGGAGGAGAGGTGAAGAGGTATAGGGAGAGAATTGCAGAGCTTAGGGCCGAGGCAGCTGAGGGCACGGCCGCCAATGGTGGAGTGGTTAAAATCGGAGTGTGTGCAAGAGGACAGAAATGGAGGAATGTAGCGATTTCGGAGGGGCTGGAAGAAGTTACAGAGATAGGGAGGAGTCGAGGGCATGGAAGGATTTTCAAACAAGGATGAGATTTGTTTTGAATCAAGCCGTTGCTGGACCGGGAGCAATGTAGATCAGATAAGAACAGCCTGAGAAACACCAGAGCCTGGAACCGGGCAATTAGGGAGGGTGAGTCAAGTAAAGGGAGTGAGGGATATGTAGGAACAAGGACAGAATTTAAATCAGTGTTCACTGAAACATTATCCAGGACACCTCTTGATGTAACTTTAAAACAGGCCAATTGTCATGTAGAAGGAGGAAGGAGAAGGTATAAAAAGTAGGTGCTGGAACTGATACCTTGGATTCAGTTTTAAGATCTGATCAATCTGTATAGCGAGCTCGGGACTGTAACACGTTTCGATTTTCAGGCTAAAACTCGCAAGGTTTTGTCGAATGCAGTGGCTGTTGTGTATAATTATTTTGTGATTAATAAATCTGTGACATCTGACATTCAGTGTTGTTAATACTATTGATTAAAGGAGTTAATTAAAAGTAAGCACACACGCATTTACCCGACTGTAAAATGTGTCCACACCTCACTCCAGTCCCTCACTACTCGGTCTGATCCTATGTCCGTCTCGTCCCTCACTAAATTGTCTGGGCCTACACCCGACTCAAGTCTCTCACTGCCCTGTCTGGGCGTAAACCCGAGTCAGTCCCTTACTACTCGGTCTGGACCTGCACCTCACTCCAGACTCTCATTACCAGGTAAGGCCGGCAGCCGACTCCAGTCTCTCACTACCCTGTCTGGGCCTACACCCGACTCCGGTCCCTAAATAACAGATAAGGGACTACAATTGACTGCAGTCCTTCACTAACCAGTCTCGGCCTAAATCTGACTCCAGTATCTCACTACACAGTCTGGGCCCAAACCTGACTCCAATCTTTCACTACCCAGTCTGAGTCCACACCTGATTCCACTCCCTCACTACCCGGTCTGGGACTAAACCCGACTCCACTCCCTCAGTACACGGTTTGGGCCTACACCTCACTCCAGTCGCTTAGTACCTTTTCTGACTACCACCACTCTTTCACCGTCCCACTACATTCCCCTTCACTGCCCTACTCCCTCACCATCACCACCCCACTCCCCTCTCCACCACACTCCCTTCCTCCATCTTCATCCCAATCCACTCTGCCCACCTCACCCACTCCCCTCCCCTTAGCCCCTCCCCCTCTCCCCTCACCGCCCCAATCACCAACACCTCACTGACTCATCACCACACTACTCCCCTTCCCCACCCCACCCCGCTCCCCTCAGCCCCCACCCCCTCACCGCCTCACTCCTCAACACCCTGCCAACTCATTCCCAACCCACTCCCCTCCCCTTCAAAACCCCACACTCTTCCCCCTCACCACCACATTCCCTTCCTCCAAATTCCTCCCAGAACCATCCCCCAACCTACCCACTCCCCACCCCTCAGCACATACCCCTCCCGCTCACCGCCCCACTCCCCAACAACTCATCGACTCATCCCCACCCCACTCCATTCAGCCCCCTACCCTTCATCGGCCCACTCCCCCACACCTCACCGACTCCTCCCCAACCCACTCCCTTGCCCTTCACTTCCTCACTCTCCTCCCCCTCACCGTCCCAGTCCCCACCTAGCACACCGCCCCACCTCCCTCACTGCTCCACTTGCCTCCACCTCACCTCCTCACAATTCTTCCCCTTACCGTCCCACTCCCCATCTACCTCACCACCGAACCTCCCTCATATCCTCACCCGCCTCCCCCTCACCTCCTCACTCCCCTCCACCTCACTGCACCACTCCCCACCGCCCCATTCCCCCGAAAAAACTGCACCACATCCCTCCGCACTCCCCTTCCCTTTACTGCCCCACTCCTCTTCTCCTCACTGCCACATGCCCTCGCCCTCACCACCCCACTCCTCTCCCCATCAATGCACCACTCCACGCCACCTCACCACCCCACTCCCTTCCCCCTCACCATCCCACTCCCCGCCACCTCACCACCCCACTCCCTTCCCCCTCACCACCCCACTCCTCTCCCTCTCACCGCCCCACTACCCTCCCTCTCAACGCCCCACTCACCTCCCCCTCACTGCCCCACCCTCCCGTCCCAACTCCGCTCCCCTCCCTACCACTCCCCCACTCCACACCCCCTCACCGCCCCACTCCACTCCCCCTCACCACCCCACTCCACTTCCCATCCCTCTCACCGCCCCACACCACTCCCTCGCATTGCTCTAGTCCCCTCCCTCTCAACAGCCCACTGCTCTCTCCCTCACCGCCCCACTCCCCACCCACTAACCGCCCCACCCCCTCCACCTCAACGCACCACTCCCCACCACCCCATTCCACGGAACTGACTGCCCCTCTCCCCTTCCCTTCACTGCCCCATTCCTCTTCTCCTCACTGCCACATCCCCTCGCCCTCACCGCCCCACTCCTCTCCCCCTCACCGCCCGACTCCCCTCCCCCTCACCGCCCCACAACCCTGCCACTCTTCACCCCACTCCCCCACACCGCCCCACTCCTCTCCTACTCACCGCCCCTCTCCCTCACCGCCCCACCTCCCCTCGCCACCCCCACTCCTCTCCTACTCACTGCCCCTCCCAGTCACCATCCTACTCCTATCCCACACGCTGCTCCACTCACCACACCACTACACTCCCAATCACCGTCCCTCTCCACTCTCCCTCACCGCCCCACTCCCCTCTCACTACCCCACTCCCCTCCCACTCACCGAACCACTCCCCTCCCACTCAACGCCCCTCTCCCTCACCACCCCAATCCCCTCCCACTCAGCGCCCCATACCCTCCCCTCCCACTCACAGCCCCACTCCCCTCCCCGCCCCTCTCCCCTCCCACTCACCGCCCCGCTCCCCTCCCACTCACCGCCCCGCTCCCCTCTCTCTCACCACACCAATTCCCTCCCACTCACAACTCCACTCCCCTCCCACTCACAGCCCCACTCCCCTCCCCTCCCCTCCCACTCACACCCCCAGTCTCCTCCCCCTCACCGCTCCACTCCCCATCCACCTCTCCGCCCCACTCCCCTCCCCCTCACCGCCCCTCTCCCCTCTCCCTCACCCCCCCAATTCCCTCCCAATCACAGCCCCACTCCCCTCCCACTCACAGCCCCACTCCCCTCCCACTCACCGCTCCACTCCCCTCCCACTCACCGCCCCACTCCCCTCCCTCTCACCGCCCCACTCTCACCGTTCCACTCCCCTCCCTCTCACCACCCCACTCCCTCCTTCTCACCACTCCACCCCCTCGTTCTCCCCACTCCACTTCCTCCTTCTCCTCTCTCCACTTCCTCCTTCTCCTCTCCCTCTGCCGCTCATCATACACGGAACATACCTCACTGCGCAGATGGCTCCGCCAAAATGGCCTCCTCTATAGCTCAACAAGCCCCGCCCCTCTCCGGGGTCACGGGCTCGGTTAACCCGCTATCCCAGAATGCAGCGCCTCCCGGAGCTGCCGTTCCAAAGGAGACACGATCCGTGATGCATAGGTTGTCGTAACAATTAAACGGCTGCTGCAATCACAGACCAATCACAGCGCGGCTCTGCTCCGCTCAGCCCCCGTCTCCCAAATGCACTGTGATGGACAACGGACTCTACCAATGGCTCTGACTAATCGGAGCCCTGCCTTGCTGTCCAAGTCCAGCCTGGAATTATTGCGTCATTTCACGCTGAGTATCATTGCGTCATTCCCCTTCAGGTTCTGAAAGTAATTCCTTGACTAGCGTCATTGCGTCATTACCCTTTGATGGACGGCGGCGCTACCGGGCGCTGGAACCAATGAGAAACCGGACGGGATGTGCGCTCCTTAATGCGGAGCCGATCCCACATAATTATGACTGTTCAACTATATTACACTGATGTCAATTAAAGCGGGAAGCAAACTGTGTGATGTCAGTGGATGAGACAGGAAGATACCGGGGGGTGAGGAAAGGAGAGAAATGGAGGAGAAAGGGGGAAAGAAAGGGGGAAAGAAGGGGAAATGGGGAAATAAAAAGGAAAAGCGTAAAAATACTATCATAGCACAGAAGGATGCCATTCGGCCCATCTCGTCTGTGCCGGCTCTTTGGTAGAGCTACCCATTTAATCCCACTCCACTGCTCTTGCTCCATAGAATTGCAAACGTTTTCCGTTCAACTATTTGTCCAAATCCCTTTTGAAATTTACAATTGAATCTGCTACCACTGCCATTTCAGGCAGTGCATTCCAGATCACAACAACTCGCTATGTAAAAGAAAAGCTTTGTCATGTTGTTTCTGGTACTTTTGCCAATCACCTTAAATCTGTGTCCTATAGTTACTGACCCTTCTGCCACTTGAAACAGTTTCTTCTAATTTACTCCAAGGAAAACCCTTCATAATTTTAAACACCTATATCAAATTTCCTCTTAATCTTAACTGCTCGCAGGAGAACAACCGCATCTTCTCCAGTCTCTCCACAGAGCTGAATTCCCTCATTCCTTGTGCCATTCTGGAAAATCTCTGCCGCACCCTCTCAAAGGCTTTGACATCCTTCTTAAAGTGTGGTGCCCAGAATTGGACACAGTACACCAGCAGAGGCCTAACCAGAGTTTTATAAAGTTTCAGTGCAACTTCTTTGCTTTTGTAGCCTATTCCTCTATTAATAAAGCCAAGGATTCCAAAAACATTTGTTAGTAGTCTTCACAACTCGTCCTGCCAACTTCAAAGATTTGAGTGCATACAGCCCCAGGACTCTCTGTTCCTGAACCCACTTTAAAATTGTACTTTTTACTTCATATTGTCTCTTGTCATTGTTCCGACCAAAATCCATCACTTCCTCAATCTCCGCATTACTTTTCATCTGCCCTGTGTTTGCTCATTTCAGCAGTCTGTAAATGTCCTCCTGAAATATGTTACTGTCCTTCAAATTGTTTACTACTGTTCCGAGTTTTGTATCATCTGCAAACTTTGAACTCATGCCCTGTGTACACAAGCGCAGGTCATTAATATATATCAAAAAGAGCAATGACCCGAACACCGTCATCTGGGGAACACCACTGCACACTTCCCTCCAGCTCAAGGACAATCGTTCACCACTTCTCTCTGTTTTTTTTTCCTTAGAAAATGTTGTATCCATGGTGCCACTGTCCATTTAATCCAATGGTCTTTAATTTTTCTAACAAGTCTATTATATTCTACTTTACCAATTTTCTTTTGAAAATCCATATACACAACATCAACCGCACTACCCTCATCATCAAAGAACGTGATCAAGTAAGTCAAACACGATGTGCCTTTAATAAATCTATGCTGACTTTCGTTTTTTAACCAATACTTTTCCAAGTGCAATGTAATTTTCTTCTGGATTAATGTCTCTAAAAGATTCCCCACCACCACCATTAGGCTGACTGGCCTGCAGTTGCCGGGTTTATTGCTGTCTCACTTTTAAAACAGGGGTGTAACAGTTGCATTCATCCAGTCCTCTGGCACTACTTTCACAGGGCTCAGTACGAGGTCCCTTGCTTTTTGTGGTATATATCAATGATTTAGATGCCAATGCAGGGCACATGATTAAGAAGTTTGCAGATGATACACAATTGGCTGTGTGAATGATAGTGAGGAACAAAGCTGAAGGCTGCAGGAAGATATCAATGGACTTGTCAGGTGGGCAGAAAAGTTGCAAATGGAATTCAATCCGGAGAAGTGTGAGGTAATGCATTTGGGGAGAGCTAACGAGGAAAGGGAATACACAATAAATGTTAGGATGCTGAGAAGTGTAGAGAAACAGAGGGACCTTGGAGTGCATGTTCACAGATCCCTGAAGGTCGCAGGACAGGTTGTGAATCATACGGGATCATTCCATTGTTAGGTGTGGCTTAGTTTATAAGAGCAGGGAGGTTATGCTTGAACTGTATGAAACACTACTGAGGCCAGAGCTAGATTACTGCGTACAGTTCTGTTCGCTACATTGCAGGGAAGATGTCATTGCACTGGAGAGGATACAAAGGAGATTTACATGGATTGTTGCCAGAACAAGATAATTTTAGCTATGGGGAATGATTGGATGTGCTGGGGTTGTTGCCTTTGGAGCAGAGGAGGGTGAGTGGAGATTAAATTGAGGTGTATAAAATTATGAGGGGCCTAGATAGAGTGGATAGGAAGGACCTATATTCCTTAGCAGCGAGGTCAATAAACAGGGAGCATAGAGTTAAAGTAATTGATAGAAGGATTAGAGGTAATTTGAGGAGAAAGCTTTTCGCCAGAGGCTGATGTGATCTGGAACTCACTGCCTGAAAGGGTGGTAGAGAAACATTTCAAGAAAGAAAGAATGACTTGCATTTATATTGTGCTTCTCACGACCTCAGGACGTCTCAAAGCGCTTTACAGCCAATGGAGAGGCGAGAGTGCTACCCACTGAGCAACAGCTGACATAAATACTTAAAAACAATTAAAGTTGCTATATAAATATACGTTGTTGTAGTTGTCATTCAGGGTGCTCGAGCTTTGGAGGCCCTTCCTTTCCCACTCGTGTTAATGTGGCTAGTCTGTACCCGAACCATGTCCTCTTTGCAGGCCTCCCGTTGTTCAATTACTGTTTTGCCAAACAACCTTCTATTCCAATGCACCTGGGCCAGATCCCTTTATAACTCCCTGATATTAGCACTGCTCCAGTTAAGTATTGTTACGCTTCCCTGTCCATTTCCATAACTATTCCAAACCTGATTATATTATGATCACTGTTCTCCTAATATCCGCCCCCCCCCGCCCCCCACTGAAACATGCTTCACTTGCCCCACTTCATGCCCCACAACTCGATCGCGCACTAATTCCTTCCTCGTTGGACTGGTCAGGAAAGTTCTCTTGTACACATTTGAGAAAGTCCTCATTCTCTTTTCCCTTTACACTGTTACAATCCCAGTCTATATTAGGATAATTGAAGACCCAGTTATCACTACTCTGTAGTTCTTGCATAGTTCAGTCATTTGCCTGCAAATTTGCTACTTTATCTCCTTCCCACTATTTTGTGGCCTATAGTGTATATCGAGCAGTGTAATATCTCCTCTACTGCTCCTTAATTCTAACCAAATAGATTTTGTCTTTGGCCTCTTACAACTACCTCATCCCTTTCCAGTGCTGTAATAGTTACGTTTACCAATATTGCTACACACCCTCCTTTATTTTCTTCCCTATCTTTCCTGAATAACTTGCAGCCAGGAATATTTAGATCTCAATCCTTCCCTTCTTTGAGCCAGGTCTTGCCATTATATCATAATCTCATGTGGTGATTTGTGCCCGCAGCTCACCAACCTTATTTACGGGCATGCACTCCAAACCCATCTTAGACGGCCTCACATTTAACCTCCAGTCTGTTCCCTCCTACTTCTGAACGATTCTTTACTCTGGTGCTACTTGCCTCTCCCAGTCCTCTGTGCACCTTGTTTCTCCTCCTCTAATGGTCCATCCTGGTGCCCATCCCTCAGCCACAATTAGTTTAAATCATCCCAACAGCGTAAGTGTGGAGAAGTAGGAATGACAGGCGGGAGAAACGACACCCATATCCCTCCGATCACCAACATTTAAAAATTCACAACATTTAAAAATATTCTGTTTTTTTATTCTTCCTACCAAAATCAATAACCTCACAATTCCTCACATTATACTCAACCTGCTCACCTGCTTTTCCATTCACTTAACCTGTCTATATCCCATTGCAGGCTCTTTATGACCACCTAGCAGCTCTTTTTCCCAACTAGCTTTTTATCATCAGCAAACTTCGATTCATTACACTCGGTCTTTCATCTAATTCATTAATATTATTTGTAAATAGCTAAAGCCCCAGCATTGATCCTTGCGGCATCCAACAAGTAACAGCCTTCCAACCTCAAAATGACCCGTTTATTCCTACTCTCTATTTTCTGTCCTCATATAAGCCACACGTTCTCATCATCGTCTGCGGGTACAATTCCAGAATTTTCGGGGAACGTAGCTGAGCCAGTGGAAATATGGAAGCAAGGAGCGGGGTAACCGGGATTGGCGGTGATTTGGATCATGCTGTGCCCCAGTCGAGCTATGCTGGGAGCTGCTTTGTTTCCTGTTTTTCTTATTCAATCACGCGATGTGGGCGTTGCTGGCATGGCCATCCTTTAGTGCCCATCCCCAATTGCCCTTGAGAAGGTGGTGGTGAGCCACTGCTGTCCACAGTGCTGTTATGGGGGTGGGAGGTGGTGATGGTTCCAGGACTTTGACCCAGTGATGATGAATTAAAGACGATATATTTCCAAGTCAGGGCGTGTGATTTGGAGGGAAGGTCGGAGGTGGTGATGTTCCCATACGCCTGCTGCCCTTGTCCTTCTCGGTGGAATAGATCGCGAGTTTGGGCAGTGTTGCCGAAGAATACTTGGCTAATTGCTCCAATTCATCTTCTAGATGGAAAACACTGCAGCCACGGTGCGCCGGTGGTGTAGTGAGTGAATGTTTAATGTGGTCGATTTGTTGCCAATCAAGCAGGCTGCCTTGTCCAGGTTGGTGTCGTGTTTCTTGAGTGTTGTTGGAGCTGCAGTCATCCAGGCATTTGGAGAGTATTCCATCACAAGCCTAACATTTATCTGTAAATGTTGGAAAGGATTTGGGGAGTCAGGAAATGAGATACTTCCCACAGAAGACCCAGCCTCTGATCTGCTCTTGTAGCCAAAGTATTTATGTGGCTGCTCCAGTTAAGACTCCGGTCAATGCCGACCCCCAGGGTGTTGATGGTTGGGGAACCCAATGATAGTAATGCGATTGAAAGTCAAGGGGAGGTGGTTAGATACTGTCTTGTTGGAGATGGCGGGAATGTTACTCGTCACTTATCAGCTCCAGACGCAATGTTGTCAAGGCCTTGCGGCATGTGGGCACAGACTGCTTAATTATCTGAGGAGTAGCGAATGGAACTGTGCACTGGGAAATCATCAGCAATTATCCCCACTTCTGACCTTATGATGGAGGGAAGGTAATTGATGAAGCAGCTGAAGATGGTTGGGCCTTGGACACTGCCCTGAGGCACTCCAGCAGCGATATGCTGGGGCTGAGATGATTGACCTCCAACTAACACAAAGACCTTCCTTAATGCTGTGTATGAGGTAAGTCACTTTTACCGGATTTGGAACCGAGGTGGAAAGGGGAGCGGGATTCACATTGACTGCAAAGAGCAGCTTAGGTGCGAGCTGTATAAATGGGTGGCAGCCTGCAGGAGGACAAAGCCGAGTGGGCTGTTGTAGGAACGACAGAGACTTTATTCCCCATCTGAGCCAAACTGGTGTCGAATACGTTCCATTCCATTGGCATTGCTGGATGAACAAAGAACAAAATCCATCTAGTTGACCTTCTCCCATCCTAGTAGGCGCAGGCTACAATGATAATGGAGTAGTTGACTAATCACAGCAATCAATCTCGTTCAATTAGCCTTCAACAGGCCCAGACATGAGTCATAGTCATAGTCATAGTCATGGAGTTAAACAGCAAAGAAAGAGGCCCTTCGGCCCATCGTGTCCACGCCGGCCATCAAGGCCTGTCTATTCTAATCCCATTTTCCAGTACTTGGTCCGTAGCCTTGTAAGCTATGGCGTTTCAAGTGCTCATCTCAATGCTTCTTGAATGTTGTGAGGGTTCCTGTCTCTACCGTTAATTCAGGCAAAGAGATCCAGATTCCAACCAGCCTCTGGGTGAAAAAGATTTTTCCTCCAATCCCCTCTAAACCTCCTGCCCCTTATCTTGAAACTATGTCCCCTGGTTATTGACCCCTCCACAAAGGGGAAAGGTTCCTTTCTATCTACCCTATCTATGCCCCTCATAATTTTGTACAACTCAACCAGGTCCCCCCTCAGCCTTCTCTGCTCTAAGGAAAACAATCCTAGCCTGTCCAGTCTCTCTTCATAGCTGAAGCGCTCCAGCCAAGGTAACATCCTAGTGAATATCCTCTGCACCTTCTCCAATGCAATCACATCCTTCCTATAGTGTGGCGACGAGAACTGCACACAGTATTCCAGCTGTGGCCTAACTAGCGTTTTGTACAGTTCCATCCTAACCTCCCTGCTCTTATATTCTATGCCTCGGCTAATGAAGGCAAGTATCCCATATGCCTTTTTAACCACTTTACCTACCTGTCCTGCTGCCTTCAGGAATATATGTACATGCACACCAAGGTTCCTCTGATCCTTTGTCCTTCTTAGGACCCTACCTTCAATTGTGTATTTTCTTGCCTTGTTAGTTCTCCCAAAATGCATCACCTCACACTTTTCAGGGTTAAGTTCCATTTGCCACTAGTATGCCAATCTGAACATCCCCTTCTATATCGTCCTGCAGCCTGATGCTTCCCTCCTCGCTATTTACCACTCCACCAATTTTCGTGTCATCTGCGAACTTACAGACCATACCTCCTACATTCATATCTAAACCATTAATGTACACTACAAACAGTAAAGGAACCAGCGCCGATACCTGCGGTACACCACTGGCCACAGGCTTCCAGTCACAAAAACAACCTTCGACCATCACCCTCTGCCTCCTGCCTTTAAGCCACTTTTGGATCCAATGTGCGACATTGCACTTGATCCCATGGGCTCTTACCTTCTTACCAGTCTCGCATGTGGGACATTGTCAAAAGCCTTACTGAAGTCCATGTAGACCACATCAACTGTACAATACTCATCCACGCACCTAGTCACCCGCTTGTTAAATTCAATCAAATTGAATCACAGAATCCCCACAGTGCAGATAAAGGCCGGTTCGGCCCATCGAGCCTGCACCGACACATATCCCACCCTATTCCCGTAACCCCACGTATTTAATGCCCCCTAACACTAAGGATCATTTTATTATCATAGCCAAATCAATCTAACCCGCACATCTTTGGACTGTGGGAGGAAACCGGAGCACCCTGTGGAAACGCACGCAGACACGGGGAGAATCTGCAAACTCCACACAGACAGTCACCCGTGCCGGATTCGAAACCGTGTCCTTGGCCCTGTGAGGCAAAAGTGCTAACCACTATGCCACCGAATTGCTCTGGCATGATCTGCCCCTGACAAAGCCATGCGACTATCCCTGCTTAATCCCTGCCTCTCCAAGTGGAGACTAATTCTGTCCTCAGATTTTTTCCAACAAATCGGCCTTCCCCCAATTTAGAACCTTTATTTCCGGTCCATCTTTGTCCTTATCCATGACTACCTTAAATCTCACGAAATTATGATCACTGTCACCAAAATGCTCTCCTACTGACACATCTACCACTTGCCCGGCTACATTCCCTAGATTTAGTTCCAGTACCGCCCCCTCTCTTGTTGGACGTTCTACATGCTGGCTCAAAAAGCTCTCCTGGATGCACTTTAAGAATTCCGCACCCTCTAATCCTTTCACACTCTGACTACCCCAATTAATAGTGGGGAAGTTGCAATCCCCGACTATTATTACCCTGTTATTTCTACACTTCTCTGAGATTTGCCTGCATATCTGTTCCTCTATCTCCCCCTGACTGTTTGTGGGCCTATAGTACATTCCCAGCAAAGTGCTTCCCACTGTTTGTTTTTAGGTGCTACCCATATGGCCTCATTAGAGGAACCTGCTAAGATATCATCCCTCCTTACAGCAGTAATTGACTCCTTGATTAATATTGCGACACCCCCTCCACTTTTACACCCCCTCTGTCTCGCCTGAATATTCTATACCACGGAATATTGAGCTGCCCTTCCTGCCCCTCCCTCAAACATGTCTCTGTTTTAGCAACAATATCATACTCCCTTGTGTTCAGCAACACCTTCAATTCATCTGCATTACTCACAAGACACCTTGTCTTAAAATAAATACCATCCAGCCTTGCCATACAACCTTGCGCCGTTATATATTTGCTCTGCCTTCCAGGCTGACTTGTCCCGCCCCCCACCGCCCCCACCCCGCGCCCCCTGACTTTGAAAATCGCAGGACGCCTGCACGGCTTGCAAATATCTGAAGTCGCTAAAAATGACCTCACCTCATTAACGCGAGATATTCTAAAGGAAAATCGTGACTTTTTGCAGTGGACTCACGCTTCAGCCTTTTCTTCTGCACTCACGGGCTGGGCTCCGCCATCATTGAGGATGGGGCTCTTCCTCCTCCCATTAGTTTTTTTAATATTCCAGCACCATTCACGACTGGATGTGGCAGGACTGCAGAGCTTTCATCTGATCCGTTTATTGTGGGATTGCTCAGCTCTGTCTATAGCATGCTGCCTCCAGTGTTTAGCATTCATGTGTTGCAGCTTCCCCAGCTTGGCACCTCATTTCTAGGTACGACTGGTGCTGCTCCTGACATGCTCTTCTGCAGTCCTCAGTTTTGAGCTGCTGGATCTGTTCTGAATCTATCCCTTTCAGTAAAGTGGGACACAATACATTGGACAGTGTCCTCAGTGTGAAGACGGAATTTCGTCTCCAGAAGGACAGTGCAATGATCACTCCTACCAATACTGTCGTGAACAGATGCATCTGCGATGGGTAGATTGGTGAGGACGACATCAGTTATGTTTTTCCCTCGTGTTGGTTCTCTCACCATCTGCCACAGGCCCAGTCTGGAATCGATGTCATTCAGGCCTCGGCCTGCTTGGTCAGTAGTGGTGCTACTGAGCCACTCGGTGACGGACATACAAGCCCACTCCCAGAGTACATCGTTTGCACTTGCTACCCTCAGTGCTTCTTCCAAGTGGTGTTCAACATGGCGGAGCACTGATTCATCAGCTGAGGAAGTGCGTAGGTGGCAATCAGCAACAGGTGTCCTTGCCCACGTTTGACCTGAATCCATGAGACTTCATTATGCATAGATGCAATGTTGAGGACACGCAGGGTCTCTCTACACACAATTGTATACCACTGTGCACCCACCTCTGGTTGGTCTGTGTTGCCGGTGGGACAGGACATACGCAGGGATGGTGATTGAGGAGTCGTCGATGTTGACTGATAGTTATAATTCTGTGAGTATGACTAATCGAGACTTTGAATGTTTTCAGAGCGTTTCATGGAGTACTGAGATGGTTACTGGGTATTTATCTCATTGGTTTATAATTTCAGCACTTTCCTTTGATTCTTTGTTATCAATCCTTTGCTCCATTTAATTATTCTTCCCCTCTGTAAAGCATCATGACATGTTCAGCTGGGTAAATTCACCCTTTAGAAACATGTTGTTGGTTTTAATGTTCTAATTTCAGGCAACATGTTAATTGCTGAACTGGGGCGTGAAAAGTCTTATTTCGCCCACCCTGGGAATGAAATTCCTTGACATGAGGCGGGAGCAGTGTAGTCTAGGTGGCACTGGGAATGAAATTCCTGGACTGAGGCAGAAGCAGTGAAATCTAGGCAGCCAGAGAATGAAATTCCCAGTTGAGTCTGGAGCAGTGTAATCTAGTAATCCATGGGGATTAAATTCCTGGACTGAGCTGAGTACAGTCTAAACTAGGCAGCCGTGGGAATGAAATTCATGGACTGAGTCGGGAGCAGTGTAATCTTGGCGGCCCTAGGAATTAATTTCCTGGACTCAGGCCGGAGTAGTGTAATCTGGGCGGCCCTCGGAATGAAATTCCTGGACTGAGGCGGGAGCAGTGTAATCTAGGCGGCCCTAGGAATTAATTTCCTGGACTGAGGCCGGAGCAGTATAATCTAGGCGGCCCTGGGAATGAAATTCCTGGTTCGAGGCGGGCGCAGTGTAATCTATGCGGCTCTGGGAATTATATTCCTGGACTGAGGCGGGAGCAGTGCCATGTAAGCCAATCCCATTGTTCAATCACTTGAATCATCTCTAAGATTCTTCCATTTAGGTACATTAGTTTATTGTAAATGTTTTTACCCTGATGGTCTGGGATGGAATATATCAGAGATCAAGTTTGGGGCAATCCATCCTTTTTCATTTTTCTTTCCTTCCTTTTTTGGGTCACTTTCTCGTCTTTTGCTTACAATTTGAGTTCAGTACAGGAAGAGAAACTCCGTTCTCTCTGTTCTGTCCTCGATATTTTACGGGCGGATGAAACATTGCACATTCGGTCACTTTTAACTTAAAACTTGCGAGATTGTGTTGCAGTGAAGTGTTGTGGTGACAATGGTTCAATGAGTCTGTTTGTTCAATGACTGTAATTAATGAGGCCCAATGGTGTCTCTCGGGGACTTCTCTCTGCTCTAAATAAGGAGCCCCCTTCAATGTGTGACCTCACACAATCAGCGTGTTGTCTCCAGCACAAATACCACCAGTCACTCACAGAAGGAATTTTGTGGGTTCGAGCACCATTATGCTCACTGAAGAGGAGCGGATTACAGTAATATTTTGGAATATACAAATGATTTACTATTCCCTCCTCGCTGCTGTTGGTGTTCCTAGTAAGTATCTGTGTCCAGTTACTAATTCTATAGACATGTTACACTGTAATATTATTCTTGGTATTAACCTTGGAATTCTCAGTTATTAAAGGAATTCTGTGTTTCAAGTTGTTGCATCTTTGTTAACGCATGGGTTGTTGTTTAAAAATACTGGAACATTCTCGCTGCTGTTGGTTTCCCTGGTAAGTCTCTGTATCCAGCTATTAATTCTGTAAATAATGTTTCACTGTATTACTGTTATTGTCATTTACTCCCGCCATACCCACTCTCTGCTGTTGGTGTCCCTAATAAGTCTCTCTATCCAACTATTTATTCTGTAAATAATTCTTAACGGTATTTTTCTCCTTGTCATTCACCATCCCATCCGCACTACTGTCGGCTATTGATTCTCAAGGTAATAAGGTTTTACTGAAATTCAGCTGTTCTATATTCAGCCCAAAATAGATATCGGACGAGAATCTTTATTTAACGAGTTTTAGTCTGCTCTCTACAGTGAACATTTGCAACAGATCAGAAGAATGTTGTTTCATGTTTAGCAGACTTTTCACCTAATCGCGAAAGGTCATCGACCTGAAACGTTAACTCTGTTTGTCTCTCCACAGATGCTGCCTAACCTGCTGAGTATTTCCAAAATGTTCTGTTTTCCTTTCAGATTTCCAGCATCCGCAGTATTTTGCTTTTGTTTTCAACTAATGCTTGGTATGGTTACTTACTTAGTCACAGTAACTAATCCGGCAGATGTCATACACATCGTTAAATCTCTGAAATATCCGCTAATCATTCAGTTCCAGTCAGTGTCTCCTGTCCCACCGTCTCCAGTTCCGCATTAGTGGCACTGCTTCTGATGGTTGGAACAGGATTACAAGGATAATTTACATTCTCACAAAATGTTCATTCAGCCAGTTTTCAATACATCTGTTAACCATTTTTGATTTTAAAATTGGATCCCAAGCCCGTCTGTCACAGATCAGTGAATCTCTCAGTGAGTCCCGGAGTGATTCTCCATTGCCTCCTGCTGCAGTTCAGGATAAACAAACCCAGCTTACTGTAACTGAAATACT
Source organism: Squalus acanthias (assembly GCA_030390025.1). Classification (NCBI taxonomy): domain Eukaryota; kingdom Metazoa; phylum Chordata; class Chondrichthyes; order Squaliformes; family Squalidae; genus Squalus; species Squalus acanthias. The sequence goes on along the minus strand of JASTWF010000032.1, from coordinate 1,080,751 downwards.
GAGGATAAGAAAATCCTTTGATACTTTCTCGTCTAATATTGTCTGCACAAGTTGGAAACCAACAGGTGAAAAAGTAGAAGGATAAATCTCTTCCATTTGTCTTCAGCTACTTTACAAAAGCATTCAGTGGCACTTTGTCTGTGGGATAAGTCTTCTAATTTCGAAGCAAAGAAATGCATTTAGTCGGGGCCCAAGAGCCGCCATATTTGTGCGGGCTGCCACAGCCGCCATTTTTGTGCCGCGCCGAGAGAACCTCCATCTTTGAGCGGGGCCCCCAGAGCCGCCATCTTTGTGCGGTCCCAGAGCCGCCTTCTTTATGTGGCGCCCCAGAGCCGCCATTTTTTCCGAGGCCTCGGCGCCGCCATCTATGTGCGGATCGCCAAAGCCGCCATCATTGTGCTGGGCCCCAGGACCGCCATGTTTGTGCGGTGCCCCCAGAGCCGCCATTTTTGTGCAGGGCCTCCAGAGCTGCCAATATTGTGCGGGACGCCAGAGCCGCCATCTTTGTGCGGCTCCCCAGAGCCGCCATTTTGTCCGAGGCCTCGGCGCCGCCATCTATGTGTGGGGTGCCAAAGGCGCCTTCATTGTGCGGTACCCCAAGAGCCGCCCTCATAATGCGGGGCCCGCATTACCGCCATCTTTGTGCGGGGCCCCAAGAGCCGCCAACATTGTGCGGGACGCCAGAGCAGCCATCTTTGTGCGGTGCCCCCAGAGCCGCTATTTTTGTGCGATGCCCAGAGCCACCATCTTTGTGCGAGGCACCAGAGCCTCCATTTTGTCCGCGGCCTCGGTGCCGCCATCTATGTGCGAGGTGCCAAAGCCGTCATCATTGTGATGGGCCTCAGGGCCGTCATATTTCTGCGGGCCCTCCGCAGCCGCCATCTCTGTCCGGGGACAGAGAGCCGCCATCTTTTGCGGGGCGCGGTTGCCGCCATTTTTGTGTGGTGCCCGCAAAGCCGTAGTCTTTGTGCGGGGCCCCAGACCCGACAGCTTTGTGCTGGGCCCCAGAGCCGCCATCTATGTGCCGAGCCCACAGAGCCGCCATCTTTGTGTGGCGCCCCCAGAGCCGCCATTTTTTTCGTCTCACAGAGCGTGGTTGCCGCCATCTTTGTGTGAAGTGCCACAGTCACCAAATTTGTGCTGGGACCCAGAACCGACATCATTGTGCGGGGCGCCAGCGCCGACATCTTTGTGCGGGGTGCGGCTTCCGCGATATTTGTAAGGTGCCTCAGAGTCGCAATCTTTGTGCGTGGCGAGAATGCCGCCATCAATGTGCTGTGACCCGACCGCTATATTTGTGTGTTGCCCAACAGCCGCCATCTTTGTGAGGGGCGCCACAGCCGCCATCTTTGTGCCGGGCACCCAGATTCGCATTTTTTGTGCGGTGCCACCAGAGCCGGCATCTTTCCGCGGGACGCCACACCCGCCATTATTGTGCTGGGCGCCAGAGCAGATATTTTTGTGCTGGTCCTCACAGCCGCCATTATTGTACGCAGCCCCAGAGCCCCCATCTTTGTGTTGGGCACCGGAGCCGCCATTTTGTTTCGGGGCCCCGCTGCCGCCATCTTTGTGCGGTCAGCCGCCATCTTTGTGCTGGGACAAAGTCCCGCCATCTTTGTATGGGGCGCAGGTGCCGCCATGTTTGTGCAGGGCCCCACAGACGCCAAATTTGAGCAGTGCTGTGAGGCCAGAGACGCCATTTTTCTGCGGTTCGCGGGTGCCCCGATCATTGTGCTTGACCCCAGTACCCCCATCTTTGTGCTGCACCCCAGTACCCCCATCTTTGTGCGGGACGCTGGAACCGCCATTTTTGCAAGTGGCCCCCAGATCGACCGTCTTTGTTCAAGGCACCAGAGCCGCCATTTTTTGCGGGTCCCCGCAGCAACCATCTTTTTCTGGTCAGCCGCCATCTTTGTGCTGGGCCCAAGTCCCGCCATCTTTGTGCGGGGCACCAGAGCCGCCATCATTGTGCTGTGCCCCAGAGCCGCCATCATTGTGCTTGGCAGCATAACCACTATTTAAGTTCCGCGCCCCCAGAGCCGCCATCTATGTGCGGGGCCCAAGTGCCGCCATCTTTGTATTAGGCAGGAGCCCAGAGATGCTATTTTTGTCCCGTGCCACCGAAGCCGCCAGCTTTGTGCTGGGCCCCAGAGCCGCCTTCATTGTGCTGGGCCGCAGAGCCGCCATATTTATGCAGTTCTCCAGAGCCGCCATTCTTGTGCGGTGTCCCAGAGCCGCCATCTTTGTGCGGTACCACACAGCCGCCATCTTTGTGCTGAGCGAGGGTGCCGCCATATTTATGCTTGGCCCGGCTGCCGCCATTTTGTGCGACTCCAACAGAGCCGCCATCATTGTGCGGGGCCCCAGCGCCGCCATCTTTGTGCGGAGAGCGGGCGCAGCTTTCTTGGTACTGGGCCCCAGAGCTGTCACCTTTGTATTGCTCACCAGAGGTGCCATCTTTTTCCGTGACACTGAGCCGCCATCTTTGTGCCCGGCCCACAGTGCCGCCATTTTCTTCGGGGCCTCCATAGCCGCCATCTTTGTGCGGGGCGCCATACTATCAGGCCCAGGGAGCTCTCAACTCTCAGGCTGCAAAGTCTCCGTTTCTTCTCATCCTTTAATGAATTTTACAATCAGAGTAAAGGGATATTTCCCCACATTTTTCAACTGCTCTCTGAACTTAGCCTGAGTCACGGCGTAAATCCCAGTGTTTGTGCAGCAACTTAGCAGCTGCAACATGAATCCGAGGTCCTGAACATACTCATGTAGAATTACAGAATAATACCCCAAAAACCACATCCGTCTCCATATAGAATACACCATAATCACTGCCCATAACAGAATGAAGTTGCCGGAGATAACAAGCAGTAAAATGATGGATTTCCTGCGGCTCTCCATCTCTGGGTCTCTGGGACTCTCCCCACTGCTGGAACCCCGGAGTCTCCTGCGGGCTCTGCTGGCAACTAAAATGTGTCTGACGGTGACAACATTGAGCAGCAGAATCACCATAAATGGGACCCCCGGGGTGAGAATGTAATGAAGGAACTCAATTGTTCCCCAGACCCGTGAATACCGAACATCGTCTGTGACATCACAAAACCAGGGGAGGTTCTGAAGCCAATACTGACCTCTGAACATAAAATACCATGTGATGTTCTTTAAACCGCTCAGCACAGTCACTGTTCCCAGAACCGCAGCCGCAGTTTTCTCGGTGCAATATGTTGTTTTCAGCTCCTGGCAACAAATGGCCACAAATCGATCAAAAGTGAAAGTGACGGTGAACCAGACAGAACAGTCTGTGGCTGCGAACAGCAGGACGGCGTGGATATTACACACGGGAATGAACCGCACGAAATTAAACTGTTCCATATAAACAATTGGAATTTGCCTCAATATCAGGTCGAGGATAATGACCAGTAGATCCGCCGCTGCCATGGCCACCAGGTAGCGAGTGACACATTTGGAGAGACCGCACTTTCCCCGAGACAGGATCACAATCGTCACTAAGTTCACTGTGAGGAGGGGAAATAAACAGAGAAATTATACATCAGGCTGGGAGCAAAAGCAGAAGTTTGATGGAATTCAGGAAAAATATGTAACTCATTAGCGACATTGAATGATATAATTTAATCCTTTTACCTGTGGAGCTGAATACAGGGTATATTGCAAGAATAATCGGGAATACATTGTGGAATCATTAAATGATATGGGAATAAATACAACATGAAAGTAACAGATGTTTGATCAAGGAGCGTTTAAATGATCGATCTATATATAGCCCAGCAGACAAATGCGCCGCCAGAGGTACCAGGGAAAGAAAGAGTCCGAGAGCGGGAGCAGTCAAACAACAACAACTGCGTAACCGCTGAAGTGACGTCACAACCAGGGAAAGAGCTGATTGGTAAGTAGGACCTGGTGAGTATTTCTGCAGTCCAATCGTTGAAGTAAAATTGAGGTCTTTAGTTTAGAGTAAGTACTGTTTAAAGTGAAGTAAGGTCCCAAGTGTATTTAATATTCTTTAATTTAAAGGAAGTAAAGGGAGTAATTTAAGGGTAGGACATGGCAGGGCAGCTCGGCAGCGTGGAGTTCCCCTCCTGTGCTATGTCGGAAGTTAGGGACACTTTCGGTGTCCAGGGCGAACACATGTGCAGGAAGTGTCTCCAGATGCAGCAACTCGAAAGCCGCGTTTCGGAGCTGGAGCTGCGGCTGGAGACACTGTGGAGCATCCGCGAAGCTGAGATCTTCGAGGAAAACATCTTTAACGCAGTTAAAGAGTGCACAGGCAGAAAGGGAATGGCTGACCGCCAGCCAAAGTAAAATAACTAGGAAGGAAGTGCAGGAGTCCCCTGGGTCCATCTCCCTCACCAACACATATTCCGTTTTGGGTACTGCTGAGGGAGATGGTTTCTCAGGGGAATGCAGCAAGAGCCAAGTCCGTGGCACTACGAGTGGCTCAGCTGCACATGAGGTGAGGAAAAGGGTGGGAGAGTAATAGTGATAGGGGATTCTATCGTAAGCGGAACAGATAGCCGTTTCTGTGGCCGAAGACATGACACCAGGATGGTATGTTGCTGCCCTGGTGCCAGGGTCAAGGATGGCACTGAACGGCTGCAGGGAATTCTGAATGGGGAGATTGAACAGTCAGAGGTCGTGTATCACATTCGTAGCAACGACATAGGTAGAAAGAGGGCTGAGGTCCTGCAACACGAATTTAGGGAGCTAGGTAGCAGATTAAAAAGCAGGTCCACAAAGGTTGTAATCTCTGGACGACTCCCGGTGCCACGTTCTAGTGAGTATAGGAATAGTAGGATAGAGCAGATGAATGGGTGGCTAAAAATCTGGTGCAGGAGGGAGGGCTTTAGTTTCCTGGATCACTGGGTCTGCTCCTGGGGAAGGAACAAGTCGGACAGGTAGCATCGGAACCGGAGCGGGACCAACAAACTTGCGGGGAGGTTTGCTGATACTGTTGGGGGGGTGCGGGGGTGGGGGCGGTTAAGCTAACTTGGCAGGGTGATGGGATACGGAGTGGAGCTATAGTCGTGGGTGATGCACAGCCAAATATAGAGGAAAACACAAGTCAGACTGGAAGGCAGAGTCAATATGTAACGGCACAAGGGAGTATGGCAAGGCTGGATGGCATTTATTTTAATACAAGAAGTCTTGCGAGTAATGCAGATGAATTGAAGGTGTTGATGAACACATGGGAGTATGATATTGTTGCTATCACAGACACATGGTTGAGGGAGGGGCAGGACTGTCAGCTCAATATTCCGTGGTATAGAATCTTCAGGCGAGAAAGAGAGTGGTGTGAAAGAGGAGGGAATGTCGCAATATTAATCAACGAGTCAATTACTGCTGTAAGGAGGGATGATATCTTATCAAGTTTCTCTAATAAGTCCATATGGGTATAACTTAAAATCAAAGAGGGGCAAGCCCTTTGCTGCGAGTGTGCTATAGGGCCCCAAACAGTCAGGGCGTGATAGAGGAACAGATATGTAGGCAAAACTCAGAGAAGTGTAGAAATAATAGAGTATTAATAGTAGGGGGTTTCAACTTCCCCAATATTAACTGGAATAGTCAGAATGTGAAAGGCTTAGAGGGTGCGGAATTCTAAAAGTGCATCCAGGAGAGTATTTTGAGCAAGCATGTAGAAAGTCCTACAAGAGAGAGGTACTGGACCTAATTCTAGCGAATGTAGCCGGGCAAGTGGTAGAAGTGTCAGTAGGAGAGAATTTTGTTGACAGTGACCATAATTCGGTGACATTTAAGGTAGTCAAGGAATTGGAAAAAAGATGGACCAGAAATAAAGTTTCTAAATTTGGGGAAGTTAGATTTTAATATGATAAGGCAAGACCTTGCCAAAGTGGATTGGAATAAGCTACTTGTAGGAAAATCCACATCAGAGCAGTGGGAGTCTTTCAGAAAGGAAATAGAGAGAGTACAACGCCATCATGTTCCTGTAAAGGTCAAGGGTGAGACCAACAAGCCCAGAGAATCCTGGATGTCAAGGGATATACAATAATGATTAGGAATAAAAGGGAGGCTTTTGGCAGATACAAAAGATTAACACAGTGGAAGCCCTAGAGGAGTATAGAAAGTGCAGGGGGGTACTTAAGAAAGAATTTAGAAGAGCGAAGAGGGGGCATGAAAAAACGCTGGTGAGCAAAATAAAGGAAAATCTCAAGTTGTTTTATAAGTATATTAAGGGCAAGAGAATAACCAGGGAAAGAGTCGGGCACATTAGGGAACAACGTGGCAATCAATGTGTAGAGCCGGAAGATGTAAGTGAGGTTTCAAATGAATATTTTGCAGCTGTGTTCCCTATGGAGAAGGACGATGTAGACTTAGAAATCAGGCAGGGGAATTGTATTATGCTTGAACAATTAATATTGAGAGGAAGGAGGTACTTACGGCTTTTGCGGGCTTAAAAGTGGATAAATCCCCAGGCCCGGACGAGATGTATCTCAGGCTGCTGTATGAGGCAAGGGAGAAAATTGCAGGGCCTCTGACACAAATTTTCAGAACCTCTCTGGCCACATGGAAGGTCAAAATTGAGAGGTCGCACAACACCAGGTTATAGTCCAACAGTTTTATTTGAAATCACAAGCTTTCGGAGCTATCACTCCTTCCTCAGGTGAAGTAAATTGGATACAGAATCGCCAGAGCATATATAGATGGAAAAAAAAGCATGTGTACTTTACAATTGCAGACCAATAAATTAAATCATCCTGACTATCTGCCGAGGTGTGATAAAGTTAATTAAGTCAGCCAGGAAGGTACCACATCAAAAGACATAGCAAGATACAACTGAGACAATGAGGTGTAGTCGCAGGGGTTCCAACGTGTCAAAAGCTGCCGTCTGTATGTAAAACGAAAAGCTTTAAAAAAAATTTACTTTTTTACTGGGAAAATTTTTACTTTTTTACTGGGAATCACATCTGTGAACAAGCTAACGATGACTCGAGTCCGGATCACGTCATGTATCGTGACATAAACCCAAGATCCCGATTGAGACCGTCTTCATGAGTGCGGAACTTGGCTATCAGTTTCTGCTCGATGATTTTGCGTTGTCGTGTGTTTCTAAGGTTGCCTTGGAGAACGCTTACCCGCAGATCCGAGGCTGAATGTCCTTGACTGCTGAAGTGTTCCCCGACTGGGAGGTAACAATCCTGCCTAAGTACAGCAGGAGGCAACAGAGAATCACTCTAGGTCTCACTGAGAGATCCACTGAACTGTGCGAGACGGGCATGGGAGCCAATTGTAAATTCAAAACAATGATTGGAAATAAATGTATTGAAATCTGGCTGAATGAACATTTTTTGAGAATGTAAATTATCCTTGTATTCCTACTTTAACCATCAGAAGCAGTGCCACTAATGTAGAACTGGAGTGGGTGGGAAAGGAGACACTGACTGGGACTGAATGATTAGCGGATATTTCAGGCATTTAAAGATGTGGATGTGATCTGCCAGGATTTGTTCCTGTTACTCTGTAATTAACGTTACGAGCATTAGATGAAACCAAAAGCAAAATACTGCGGATACTGCAAATCTGAAATGAAAAGAGAAAAAGATGGAAATACTCAGCGGCTCAGGCAGTATCTGTGGAGAGCGAAAGAACCAGAGTTAACGTTTCAGGTTGTTGACTTGTCGCCATTAAGTGAAAAGTCTCCGTAAACAAGACAGCATTCTTCTGATCTGTTACCAATGTTCATTGTAAATTCGTTAAATAAAGTGTCACCTCCAATAAATTTGCTGGAGTTGAATCTTGGTAACAGGAGATCACCTTCAGAATGAATAGCCGACAGCAGCACAGATGGGATGGGGAACGACAAAGAGAGAATCACAGTTAAACACGCGGGAGAAAAGTCGGTTGGTTAGCGCCTCCGCTTGGCGCTGTTTCAGCTCCGCTCGCGAAATTGACCAGTCGTTTTGCGCTGGCGCTAATCACTACCGCCACGATCTCCTGCGGCCGCAGATCATAACGTCATGCGAGCGTGCAACGCCCCGGTAGCGCCCCAGACCGGATATTGATTCACGCCCCCTGCCTTTCCGCCTGCCGCTGGGAACGACAGGTAGAGGGGAACGTTTTCAAGTATTGAATGTATTTTTGACATGCAGGTTGAGAGGGAGAGAGCTGACCGAAGGAGTTTTGGGTCCTGAGTACCTCTTTGGAGCTTCATTTTTTTTTCACCTTCCTTCTAACGATATCAATGGGGGCTGCAAAAACTCGGGAAGTCGTCATCGTCCAACTTCACCTTCAGAAGCAGCAGAGGTGAAGAGAGTGTGGCAAACGTGGCCAGAAGGAGGAGAGCCAAAAGGCTACTGCACAGGTGACCTTACCCTCCCAGTTTATTCAGGAAGCAATTCTCCTCTTATGTCCATTTTTCTGAGGAGCAGTGTTTCCAATGGCTGCGCTTCAGCAAGCAGGTGGTCACTGAGCTCTGGCACATCCTTCAACCAGAGCTCCAGCCTCAGCTCAGGACCAGGACTTTTCTGTCGGTGGCAGTGAAGGTGACAGTGGCTCTGAATTTCTAAGTCAGCGGTTCCGAATATCTCCCAGTTCATGCTCATTGTTGCATCCGGGAGGTGACAAAGGCTTTGTATAAGAGGAGACGCCAGTACATCTCTCCTCATGACCCGTGACAAACAACACGAATGCGCATGTGGATTTTCGAGGATAGTGGGCTTCCCCATGGTTCAGGGCTCCATTGACTGCCTGTATGTGGTATTGTGGGCACCTCATGAAAATGCAGAGGTGTTCAGAAACCACAAGGGCTTCCACTCTCTGAATATCCAGGTGGTCTGTGACCACAGACAGCTCAAACACGCCGTCAATTCCCGCTATCCTGGCAGTAACCACGATACTTTTATCCTTCCAACCAGCTCATCAACCTAGTGGATGGCTCCTCGGGGACAAGGGCTATCCACTCTCCACCTGGCTGATGACACCGCTCCGTAACCCCAACACCCCTGCTGAGCTGCAATACAATGAGAGCCATAGTTTAACAGGAACCTCATTGAGCATACGATCCGCGTCTTGAAACAACGGTCCCGATGTCTGGACCACTCAGGAGGAGCCCTGCAGTACTCCCCCAATGAGTCTCCCTCTTTATTGTTGTGTGCTGCATGCTTCATAACATTGCAATCAAGACGATCCAGCCATTGCCACCAGGGATTGGTGCACCACCTGAGGAAGTGAAGGAAAAGGGAGAGGAGGAGGAGGTGGAGGATGAAGAGGAGGATCAGCAGCACCAAACTGGGAGGGAGGCGCACAATGTTCCCACTGCAAGAGCCATCCGTGAATAGTTCATAAGACACCTATTCTAACCCCTTACAGAGAAGCTGGCTGTGGGATGTAGAAGCACATCATTGAAAGCATCCCGCACCCGCTATTGAAAGGCAAAGCTGCAATGAGTCAAATGACCAAAGATGTAAAGCTGGAATTTAAAAAAAAATTATATTCCAAAATCTGTCCCATTTATTCAGGACAAACAGTTGGAAACAAACCCATTAATTCATGAACGAACGAAACTCGTTCTCACAACATGGAGATAAACGGCAAAACAGTCAACAAATATAATAACAACAAAATAGAACCTTCCCCACAATCATTCCCCCGATTTATTTACAGATTGCACCGTTGGGCCTTCGAGGGTCACCTCCATCCCCTGTGCACTTGACCCCTTCCCACCCTACTGCTCCTCCATAATGTGGCCCCAGTGCCTGCAGCAAACTGGTGGAAGGCTGCTGAATGCTGGTTCCAGAGATTGCCTTGAAGAACGCCCTTGACGAGCTCTGGGCCGGAAGGCCCCGGCTGCAGACTGCACCAACTCTGCATGGGCTCCAGCCGTATGGGCTGGCTGTGTTGCAGGCCATGCCAATTGCAATGGGGAATTGGCAGTGGTGGGAGCAGGAATGCTGTCAAACTGAGAGAGGACAGCACCTTCCTGCTCGACCGACACACTGCCACTCTCTCGGAGCAGAACCATAGCATCCTGAGCAATCTGCTCGAACACAGATTGCTGTTCCACGGCAGTACTGTGAGATTCCAGGGGGACTGTGGGCGACCCAGCGAGGTTGGCAGCAGTCAGTGCTTGTGTGACATCAATCTGAGACTGGATGAGAGCAGCCTGAGTATGGATGGCACAAGCCAATGACCCAATTGCATCACTAAGCCATTGTTTTGCGTCAGCCTGTGCTGCAATGGATCGTGTCAGCTCACCCATTACAGGCGGCTCTGATTCATCACGGTTTCCCTGCAATTCAACCATCCTCTGCAATGAGGCAGCGATGGGTTCAAGGGTTTGTGCAGAGATGAGAGCTGTGCTAGTGGCGGACTCCTCCACGCTCCTAGCCAGTCCATCCATGCTGTCGGGCACCCTTGCCATTGCACCCAACAGTTCAGTGTGCTTGCTCAAGACCTGGGTATTCTTGGCAGCGATGTCGAGGTCCTCATCCGAATCCTGTTCAGCAGAACTCGCGCGCCTACTCACCCTCAAGGGAGCTGGTCCGCGAGCTTCCCTACCCCCATGGAATTGATCCAGCCCGCCGGACGAGGAACTTCGCTTTCATCAGACCCTAACACCCTGCTCCCCTCCAGGGAAGGCGTGGCCCCAGTGTCTGATATGTCACCCTCGGGAGACGCAGGCAGTGAGGCTCCGGCTTCCTCTTCTTCCTCATCCGACACATCGCTGCCACTGGCAGGCTGAGGGACAGACTGGTCAGCTGGTGGTTCACTATCTTAAAGCAGGAATGTACAAGAGTGGCTTTAGCGTGCGGGCGATGGATGCAGGAAGGAAGCAAGGACTGGTGACAGTTAGTTGGATTGAATGCGTTAAAGGCTGGTGTTGTGAGGTGCAAGTGATATGAGTGAGGTGAGAAAGCAGATGAACATACCATTGCTGACCCAAGGTGGTCGACCTCTCCAGTGGCCATGGCACCTATGACATGGCTGGCAACGATCCTGTGTACTCTGTACTCCAACTGAGTCAGGGGGTGTAGTTTTTCCGGTCCTCCTCCCGTGCATTGCTGCTCCCGTCTGTTCTAAGAGAGGTTGACCTGCAAGAAAAAACACAGCGTGTGAGTGAGTGTGCAGGCATGTTTGGCAGATGTGCCTACTATAGTTGAATAACCGTTACAGTGTGCAGGCATGTGTTTGGCAGATGTGCCTATCCTAGTAGAATAGCCATTAATGTGTGCAAGGTGTGGGATGTGCGTGTGTGTTTTATGAGATGACCATAGGTCTTGGATGAGTGTTGGGCATTTGGGTTTTTAAACCCTCTGTGCACAGAGTGAAGTTCAGATGGAGGGATATAGAGGTATTGTAAAGCAGGTCCTCACCCTGACCACCCGAGCGAGGTCGTTGAACTTCTTCCGACATTGGGTGTGGGTCCTCGCAACCAGGTTCCTCGACGAGACGTGCTGACCCACCTCCCTCCACACCCTTCTAAGCTCATAAGAACATAAGAAATAGGAGCAGGAATAGGCCACTTGGACCCTCGAGCCTGCTCCGCCATTCAATAAGATCATGGCTGATCTAGGGCTCAAAGCCACTTCCCAGCCCGCTCTCCATAATCCTTCACTCCCTTATCTTGCAAAATCTTGCCTATCTCCACGTTAAATGTATTTAATGACACAGCCTCCACAGCTCTCTGGAGCAGATAATTCCACAAATTTACGACCCTCTGAGAGAAGAAGTTCCTCCTCATCTCAGTTGTAAAAGGGCGACCCTTTATTTTGAGACTGTGCCCCCGAGTTCTAGATTTTCCCATGAGGGGAAACATCTGCTCTGCATCTAACCTTTCGAGCCCCCTCAGTAGCTTATACGTTTAGAGAAGGTCACGTCTCATTCTTCAAAATTCCAAAGAGTATAGTCCCAGCCTGCTTAACCTTTCTTCATAAGTCAAACCCCTCATCTCTGGAAGGAACCTAGTGAATCGTCTCTGAACTGCCTCCAATGCAAATATATCCTTCCTTAAATAAGGAGACCAAAACTGTACGCAGTACTCAAGGTGTGGTCTCACCTTACCTTGTACAGTTTTAGCAGGACTTCCATGCTTTTATACTCCAACCCCCTTGAAATAAAGGCCAAAATTCCATTTGCTTTTTTGATTACCTGCTGTACCTGCATGCTAACTTTTTGTGTTTCGCGCACAAGGACGCCCAGATCTCTCTAACTGTAGCATTTTGCAATCTCTCTCCATTTAAATAATACTTTTTTTTTATTTTTCCTGCCAAAGTGGATAACGTCGCACTATCCCACATTATACTCCATCTGCCAAATGTTTGCCCACTCACCTAGCCTGCCTATAGCCCTTTGCAAATTCTTTGAGTTTTCTGCACAACTTGTTTTCCTACCCATCTTTGAATCATCCGCAAACTTGGTTACATTACACTCGATCCCTTCATCCAAGTCATTACTATAGATTGAAAATAGTTGGGACCCCAGCACCGATCCTTTTGGCACCCCACTCGTTACCGTTTGCCAACCAGAAAATTACACATTAATCCCGATTCTCTGCTTTCTGTTAGTTAGCCAATTTTCTATCCATGCTAATGTATTACCCCAACTCCGTGAGCGCATATCTTATGCAGTAACCTTTTATGTGGCACCTTATCTAATGCCTTCTGGAAATCTAAATACACCACATCCACTGGCTCACCCTTGTCCACCCTACTTGTTCCATCCTCAAGAATTTGTTAAACATGATTTCCCTTTCCTAAAAACATGCTGACTCTGTTTGATTGCAGTATTTTTTTTCTAAATGCCCTGCTATTGCTTCCTTAATGAAGGACTCCAGCATTTTCCCAACGACAGATGTTAGGCTAACTGGTGTATATTTTCCTGCTTTCTGTCTTCCTCCTTTCTTAAATAGGGGTGCTACATTAGCGGTTTTCCAATCCGCTGGGACCTCTACAGATTCCTGGAAATGTTGGTATATTGCAACCAATGCATCCACTATCTCAGCAGCCACTTTTTTTAAGACCCTGGGATGCAGGCCATCTGGTCCAGGGGACTGGTCGTCTTTTCGGCGCATTATTTTACCGCGTACTATTTCATTAGTGATAGTGATTGTCTTTAGTTCCCCACTCCCTGTGGCCCCTTGATCATCCATTATGGGATGTTGTGTCTTCTACAGTGAAGACAGATGCAAAATATTTGTTTAGGGGCTCAGCCATTTCCCCGTTCCCCATTATTAATTCCCCAGTCTCATCCTCTAAGGGAGCAAGGTTTACTTTAGCTACCCTCTTCCTTTTTATTTACCTGAAGAAGCTCTTGCTATCTGTTTTAATGTTTCTTGCCAGCTTACTCTCATAATTCATCTTCTCTCTCTTTATTACATTTTTTGTCATGCTTTGCTCGTTTTTAAAAAATTCTCAATTCTCTGGTCTCCCACCAATCTTGGCAACATTGTATGCCTTCGTTTTCAATTTGATACCTTCCTTTACTTCCTTAGTTAGCCACGGATGGTGCTCCCTTCTCTTAAAATCGTTCTTCCTCACTGGAATATATTTTTGTTGAAAGCTTTCAAATATCTCCTTAAATGTCCGCCAATGCATTTCAACAATCTTACCCTTAATTTGTTTTTACAGTCCACTTTAGACAGTTCTGCCCTCATGCCATAATAATTGCCTTTGTTTAAGATCAGGACCATGGTTTGGGATACAATTTTCTCACCCACCTTGACATTTGAAATTCCACCATGCTATGATCACTCTTTCCGAGAGGATCCTTTACTATGAGATCCTTTATTAATTCTGTCTCATTACATAGTACCAGATGCAAGATAGCCTGCTCCCTAGTTGGTTCCATTAGAAAGTGTTACATAAGAACATAAGAACATAAGAAATAGGAGCAGGAGTAGGCCAACTGGCCCCGCGAGCCTGCTCCGCCATTCAATAAGATCATGGCTAATCTGATCCTAACGGCCAATCTACTATCACAGAACCATCTCCTGAACCTAACAGAATTGGAGAGAAGAAATAGGAGCAGAATCAGGCTACACGGCCCTTCGGCCCTCTACGTTAGCCAAAGGCCCATGACCCATCCGAACCTAGACTCATGTCCAAATTCCTGCCCGCACCCCGTAACCCTTAATTCCCTTTACTTCTAGGAAATTGTCTATTTCTGTTTTAAATTTATTTAATGATGTAGCTTCTATAACTTTTTGGGGCAGCATATTCCATGGACCTACCACCCTCTGAGTGAAGTAGTTCCTTCTCATCTCAGTTTTGAAAGAGCAGACCCTTATTCTAAGACTATGCCCCCTAGTTCTAGTTTCACCCATCATCGGGAACATCCTCCCCGCATCCACCCGATCCAACCCCTTCACAATCTTATATGTTTCAATAAGATCGCCTCTCATTCTTCTGAACTCCAATGAGTAGAGTCCCAATCTACCCAACCTCTCCTCAAATGTCCATCCCCTCATCCCCGGGATTAACGGAGTGAACCTTATTTGTACTGACTCGAGAGCGAGTATGTCTTTTCTTAAGTATGGACACCAAAACTGTATGCAGTATTCCAGGTGCGGTCTCACCAATACCTGTACAACTGAAGCAATACCTCCCTATTTTATATTCTATCCCCTTAGCAATGAAAGCCAAAATTCCATTGGCCTTCTTAATCACCTGCTGCACCTGCATACTAACCTTTTGAGTTTCGTGCACCAGGACCCCCAGATCCCTTTGTACTTCAGTACTTTCCAGTTTCTTGCCATTTAGATAATAACTTGCTCTGCTATTTTTCCTGCCAAAGTGCATAACCTCACACTTTCCATTATTGTATTCCATCTGCCAAATCTCTGCCCACTTACTTAGCCTGTCTGTGTCCCCTTGCAGATTTTTTATGTCCTCCTCACTCATTACTTTCCCTCCCATCTTAGTATCATCTGCAAACTTTGATATGTTACACTCGGTCCCCTCCTCCAAATCGTTAATATAGATTGTAAAGAGTTGGGGACCCAGCACTGACCCCTACGGAACAACACTAGTTACTGATTGCCAGTCTGTGAATGGACCATTTATCCCAACTCTCTGCCTTCTGTTAGATAGCCAATCCTCTATCCATGCCAGAATATTACCCCCAATCCCGTGATTTTTTATCTTTAGCAATAATCTTTTGTGTGGCATCTTGTCAAATGCATTTTGTAAGTCTAAATACACCACATCCACTGGTTCCTCTTTATCCACCCTGTGTGTTACTTCCTCAAAGACCTCCAGCAAATTTGTCAAACATGACTTCCCCTTCATAAAACCATGCTGACTTTGTCCTATTAAATTATGATTATCCAAATGTCCCGTTACTGTCTCCTTAATAATGGACTCCAAAATTTTACCTACCAAAGATGTTAGGCTAACCGGTCTATAGTTTCCAGCCTTCTGTCTACTGCCCTTTTTACTGCCTGGATCTTTGCTGAGTCCAGGGAGTTTTGGAAAATGATTACCAATGCATCCTCAATCCCTACCGCCACTTCCCTCAAGACCCTAGGATGTAAGCCATCAGGTCCAGGTGATTTATCCGCCTTGAGCCCCGTTATTTTACCGAGTACCACTTCCTTAGTGATTTTGATGGTGTTTAGCGCCTCCCCCCACATAGCCCCCTGTTTGTCCACTGTTACGATATTCTTCGTGTCCTCCACTGTAAAGACTGATACAAAATATTCATTCAGTGTATTTGCCATCTCCATATTTCCATCCATTAATTTCCCGGTCTCATCCTCCAAGGGATCTACATTTACTTTAGACAACCTTTTTCTTTTTATATAACTTTAAAAACTCTTGCTATCTGTTTTTATATCTTTTGCTAATTTAATTTCATAATCTATCTTCCCTTTCTTAATCAATCTTTTTGTTATTTTTTGCTGTATTTTAAAGTTTTCCCAATCCTCTATACTCCCATTAGATTTGGCTACCTTATAAGACCTTGTTTTTAGTCGGATATTATCCTTAATTGCTTTACTTAGCCACGAATGACTGTCTTTTCTTTTACATCCTTTTCTTCTCAGTGGAATATATATTTTTTGGAAGTTGTAAAATAACTCCTTAAATGTACACCACTGATCATGTATCGTCTTACCCTTTAATCTATTTTCCCAATCCACTCTACTCAATTCCACTCGCACAACTTCTTAGTCTCCTTTATTCAAGCTTAGCACGCTTGTTTGAGATCCAACCTTCTCACCCTCTAATTGAATATGGAATTCAACCATGTTATGGTCACTCATTCCAAGGGGATCCTTTGCTAGGACATTTTTAATTAATCCTGTCTCGTTACACAGGACTAGATCTAAGGTTGCTTGCCCCCTGGTCGGTTCGGTTACATACTGCTCAAGAAACCCATCGCTAATACACTCAATGAACGCATCTTCAAGGCAGCCCTGCACAATTTGAATTGTCCAATTAATATGATAGTTAAAATCCCCCATAATTAAAGATGTTCCCTTATTACAATCCTCAACTATTTCCCGATTGATACTCCGTCCAACAGAGTTGCAACTGTTCGGAGGCCTATAGACTACGCCCACTAGTGTTTTTTTCCCCCTTATTATTCCTTATCTCCACCCAAACTGTTTCATTCTCCTGATCTTTTGACCCAATATCATTTCTCTGTATTACAGTGATTCCTTCCTTTATTAACATAGCCACCACACCACCCCTTCCTTCCTGCCTGTCCTTCCTGATCGTTAAATAACCTGGTATGTTTAATTCCCAGGCATCGTCGCCCTGCAGCCATGTTTCTGTAATGGCCACAAGATCATACCCATATGTAGTTATTTGTGCCATGAACTCATCTATTTTGTTACGAATGCTACGTGCATTCAGATAGAGAACTTTCAAATATGTTTTGTGACACTTAGTTCCTGCTTTTGCCCTTTTTATTACTTTACCTTTTACTCCATACCTTCTGCCCCTTCCTGACACACTCTGGTTTTTAATTTCCCCACTGCTACCTAAGTCTATGACCTTCTCTGTTGTCAGTTTTATTATTTGCTCTCTCGGAACCTCCCCACCACCTCCGCCCCCCCCACTAGTTAGTTTAAAGCCCTCTCTACAGCTCTAGTTGTATGATCCGCGAGGGCTCTAGTCCCAACACTGGCCAAGTGCAGCCCGTCCCAACGGAGCAGCTCCCTCCTGCCCCAGTACTGGTGCCAGTGTCTCAGGAAGCAAAACCCATTTCTCCCACACCAGTCTTTGAGCCACACATTTAAATCTCTAATTTTATTTGTCCTAGCCAAATTCGCTCGTGGCTCAGGTAATAATCCAGAGATTAATATCCTTGAGGTTCTGTTTTTTAATTTGAACCCTAGCTGCTCATACTCCTTTAACAGAACCTGCTTACGTGTCCTATCTAAGTCGTTTGTACCAACATGGACCACGACAACTGGATCCACCCCCTCCCACTGCAAGTTTTTTCCAGCCCAGAGGAGATGTCCTTAACCCTGGCACCGGGCAGGCAACACAGCCCACGGGACTCTCGCTCTCGGCTGCAGAGAACTCTATCTATCCCCTAATAACACTATCCCCTACCACTACAACATTTCTATTTACTGTTCTAGGAAAACATCCCTGATGCACTATTTGAACTCCTCCTGCAGGCCACCATGGTGAATTTGATTTGTCCAATCAATATTGAGATTAAACTCACCCTTGATTATTACCTTACCCTTTTTACAGGCCTCCATTATTTGTTGATTTATACTCTGTCCAACAGCATTGCTACTGTTCGGGGGCCTGTAGACTACGTCCATCAGTGTCTTTTTCCACTTGTGGTTTTTTATCTCCACCCAAACCGATTCTACATGTTGATTTTCTGAACCAGTATCACTTCTGACCACCGCACTGATCCCATCATTTACCAACAAAGCCATCCCATTCCCCTTTCCTTTCTTTCTTTCTTTCCTTCCGAATTATCATATACCCTGGAATATACAGTTCCCAGCCCTGGTCGCCTTGCAACCACGTCTCTGTAAAGGCGATCAGATCATACCCATTTCTATCTATTTGTGCCGTCAACTCATTTATCTTGTTACGAATGCTGCGTGTATTCAGATATAGAGCCTTTAACATTGTGTTTTTACCATTTTCCCTTGTTTTGGCCTTTTTTTTCTGTTACACTCTTATTTTTAAACATTCTTTCCCTTCCTTTCACATCCTGGTTATTATTTCCCCCATCTCCAGCTTGGTCCATTGCTTTCTCATTTCTCATTGACTTTTCATTTTCCTGTTCCCCTGTATCCTCCACCGCCCCCGCTCCCAACACTATGTATTTTAAAGCCCTCTCTACAGGCCTATTTATTTCATTTGCCAGGACTCTAGACCCAGCTTGGTTCAAGTGAAGCCCGTCCAAAAGGAACAGCTCCCTCTTATCCCAGTACTGATCCCAGAGCCCCACAAATCGTAACCCATTTCTCCCACACGAGCCTAAGAGCCACTCGTTCATTTCACTGATCTTATTTAGTCTATGCAAATTCGCTCGTGGCTGAGTTAGTAATCCAGAGATTATTACCTTTGTGGTTCTGCTTTTTCATTTTGCCCCTAGCTGCTCATAGTCTCTCAGCAGAACCTGTTTCTTTGTCCTAGCTATGTCATTGGTACCAACGTGGACCATGACAACTGGATCTTCCCCCTCCCATTCCAAGTTTCTCTCCAGCCCAGAGGAGAAGTCCTTAACCCTGGCACCGGGCAGGCAACACAGCCTTCGGGACACACGCTCTCGGCTGAAGAGAACAGTATCTTTTCCCTCACTATACTGTCCCAAATCACTACAACATTTCTTTTAGCTCCCCCAACTTGACTGGTTCCCTGTGCCACGGTGCTCTGTTGACTTTGCTCATCCTCGCTGCAGTCCCTGGCCTCGTCCACACAGGGAGCATGAATCTCGTACCTGTTGGACAAGGCCTAGGGCTAAGACTCCTCCAGCACTACCTCTGGATTCAATAGCTGCCTCGCTTGTCGTCATACTCTCCTATCCGTGACCATGGGACAAATTGGAAGTAATTATTCTAGTGGGTGTGATTGCCTTCTGGAACAGAGTGTCCAGGTAAAGTTCCCCCTCCCTAATGTGCAAAAACAGGGGTCACAGAACTGGGATCAGGAGCAGGAACCTGGGCTGATTCACCCCCTCCCTAACCCAGTGGTACCGGGACAGGGATCAGGAGCTGGAACCTGGGCTGATACACCGTCAACATAACCCAGGGGTCACTGACCAGAGATCAAGAGCTTTATCCAGGGCTGATGCACCCCCTCACTAACCCAGGCGTCACTGGACAGGGATCAGGAGCAGGAGTCTGGGCTAATTCACTCCCTCCCTAACAAATGGGCCATTGGATAGTGATCAGGAGCAGGAAACCGGGCTGATTCACCCTCTTCCTCTAACCGAGGGGTCACTGGACAGGATCAGGAGCATGAAACTGGGCTCATTCCCCCTCTGCCTCTAACCCAGGGTTCACTGGAGATAAGAACACAAGAAAAAGCGGAAGGAATAGGCCATTTGTCCCTCGAGCCTGCGCCGTCAATCAATAATTTCATTGCTGATCTGATCTTGGCCTCAACTCCACTTTCCTGACCTCTCCTCATAACACTTGATTCCCCTGTTTTTCAAAAATCTGTCTATCTCCGCCTTGAATATATTCAATGACTCAGCCTCCACAGCTGTCTGGGGTTGAGAATTCCAAAGATTCACGACCCTCTGAGAGAAGAAATTCCTCCTCATCTCCGTTTTAAATGGACGACACCTTATTCTGAATGGATGCCCACTACTTCTAGATTCCCCCACGAGTGGAAACATCCTCGCTGCATCTACCCTGTCAAACCCCCTCAGAATGTTATATGTTTTAATAAGATCACCTCTCATTCTTCTCAACTCCAATGAGTATAGGCCCAACCTGCTCAATCTTTCTTCATAAGAAAACCCCTTCAACTCAGGAATCAACCCAGTGAACATTCTCAGAACTTCCTCCAATCCAAGTATATCCTTCCTTAAATAAGGAAGCTGGTCTGATTCACCACATCCCTAACCCAGGGATCACTGGGTAGGGATCATGAGCAGAAACCTGGGCTGATTCCCCCCATCCCTAAACCAGGAGTCACTGGGCAGGGATCAGGACCAGGAACCTGGGCTAATTCAACAACTCCCTATAACACAGAGGTCACAGAACAGGGATCAGAAAGAGGAATCTGGCCTGATTCACCTCCTTCGTTACACAGCGTTCACTGGGCAGTGATCAGGAGCAGGAACCCGGTCTGATTCACCATCACTCTAAACAAGGAGTCACTGGACAGGGATCAGATCATGAACCTGGGCTGATTCAACATCTCCCTAGCACAAGGGTCATGTGACAGGGATCAGGAGCAGGGACCCGGGCTGATTCACCCTCACCCTCTAACCGAGGGGTCACTGAACAGATGATCAGGATCAGGAACCTGGGCTCATTCCCCCTCTGCCTCTAACCCAGGGGTCACTGGACATAAGAACATAAGACATAGGGGAAGGAATAGGCCATTCGGCCCCTCGAGCCTGCTCCGTCATTCAATAATTTCATGGCTGATCTGATCTTGGCCTCAACTCCACTTTCCTGCCCTCTCCTCATAAACCTTGAATCCCCTGTTTTTCAAAAATCTGTCTATCTCCGCCTTGAATATATTCAACGACTCAGCCTCCACAGCTGTCTGGGGTAGAGACTTCCAAAGATTCACGACCCCCTGAGAGAAGAAATTCCTCCTCATCTCCGTTTTAAATGGACGACCCCTTATTCTGAAATGATGCCCTCGAGTTCTTGATTCCCCCACGAGTGGAAACATCCCCCCTGCATCTACCCTGTCAAACCCCCTCAGAATGTTATATGTTTCAATAAGATCACCTCTCATTCTTCTCAACTCCAATGAGTTTAGGCCCAACCTGCTCAACCTTTCTTCATAAGACAACCCATCAACTCAGGAATCAATCTAGTGAACATTCTCAGAACTGCCTCCAATCCAAGTATATCCTTCCTTAAATGAGGAAGCTGGTCTGATTCACCCCATCCCTAATCCAGGGGTCACTGGGCAGGGATCAGAAGCAGGAACCTGGACTAATTCAACCTCTCCATCTAACCCAGGGGTCACTTGACAGGGATCAGAAAGGGGAATCTGGGCTGATTCAACTCCTTCCTTACACAGCGTTCACTGGGCAGTGATCAGGAGCAGGATCCCGGTCTGATTCACCATCACCCTAACCCAGGAGTCACTGGACAGGGATCAGATCATGAACCTGGGCTGATTCAACATCTCCCTAACACAAGGGTCATTTGACAGGGATCAGGAGCAGGAATCCGGGCTGATTCAACCTCTCCCTCTAACCCAGGGGTCACGGGACAGGGATCAGGAGTAAGAAACCGGGCTAATTCACCCCGTCTCTAACAAAGGGGTCATTGGAAATGGATCAGGAGCAGGAACCCGGCCTGACTCACTCTCAACCTAACGCCGGGTTCACTGGACAGTGATCAGGAGCTGGAACCTGGGCTGATTCACCCCCTCCCTCACCCAGGTTTCACAGTAAAGTGATCAGGAGCAGCAACCCGGGCTGATTCACACTCAATCTAACCCAGGGGTCACTGGACAGGGATCAGCGTCATGAACCAGGGCTGATTCATCCACTCACTAACCCAGCGGTCACTGGACAGGGTTCAGGAGCAGGAAACCGGGCTAATTCACATACTGCATAACAAAGGGGACATTGGACAGTGATCAGGAGTAAGAAACCGGACTATTTCATCCCCTCACTAACAAAGGGGTATTTGGACAGGGCTCAGGAGCAGGAACCCGGGCTGACTCACCCCCTCCCTCTAACCAGGGGTCACTGGACAGTGATCAGGAGCAGGAACCTGGGCTCATTCACCCTCTCCCACGAACCATGGGGTCACTGGATATAAAAACATAACACGTAAGAAATAGGAGCATGAATAGGCCATTCTTCCCCTCAAACCTGCTCCATCATTCAATAAGTTCATGGCTGATCTGATTCTTGCCTCAACTCCATTTTCCTACCCGCTCCTCATAACCCTTGATTCCACTGTTTTTCAAAAATCTGTCTATCTCCGCCTTGAATATATTCAACGACTCAGCCTCCACATCTCTCTGGGGTAGAGAATTCCAAAGATTCACGACCCTCTGAGAGAAGAAATTCCTCCTCATATCCGTTGTAAATGGGCGACTCGTTATTCTGAAACAATGCCCCCTACTTCTAGATTCCCGCACGAGGGCAAACATCCTCCCTTCTTCTACCCTGTCAAGCCCCCTCAGAATCTTATATGTTGCAATAGGATCACCTCTCATTCTTCTAAGCTTCAATGAGTATAGGTCCCAGCTTCTCAAACTTTCCTCATTAGACAACCCCTTCAACTCAGGAATCAACCGAGTGAAACTTCTCTGAACTGCCTCCAATGCAAACCATAGAATCATAGAATCATAGAAGATAGGAGCAGGAGTAGGCCATACGGGCCCTCTAGCCTGCTCCGCCATTCGATGCGATCATGGCTGATCTTCCAAATTCAGAACTCTGTCCCTGCTTTCTCCCCAAATATATCCTTCCTTAATTAAGGAACCTCGGCTGATTCACCCCATCCCTAACCCAGGGCTCACTGGACAGGGATCAAGAGCAGGAATCCGGGCTGATGCGCCCCCTCCCTAAGCCATTGTTCACTGGACAGGGATCCGGAGCAGGAACCCGGTCTGATTCAATCCCTCCCTAAACAAGGGACCACTGGACAGGGATCAGGATCAGGAATCCCAGCCTGATTCACCCCTCCCTTAGCCAGGGGTTACTCGACAGTGATCAGGAGCAGGGACCTGGGCTGATTCTCCCTCTCCCTCTAACCCAGGGGTCATCAGACTGGGATCAGGTGCAGGAGACCGGGCTGATTCAGCCCCTTCCTAACACAGGGGTCACTGGACAGAGAACAGGTACAGGGACCTGGGCTGATTCGCCCCCTCCATAACCCAGGCGTCATTTATCAGGGATTAGGAGCAGGAACCTGGGCAGTTTCACCCTCTCCCTCGGACCCAGGGGTCACTGGACATAAGAACATAAGAAATAGGAGCAGGAATAGCCCATTCCGCCCCTCAAGCCTGCTCTGTCATTCAATAAGATCATGGCTGATCAGATCTTGGACTCAACTCCACTTTCCTGCCCGGTCCCCATAACCCTTGATTCACCTGTTTTTCAAAATCTATCGATCTCCGCCTTGAATATATTCAATGACTCAGCCTCCACAGCTCTCTGGGGTAGAGAATTCCAAAGATTCACGACCCTCTGAGAAGAAATTTCTCCTCATCTCCGTTTTAAATGGGCGACCTCTTATTCTGAAACTATGTCCCCTAGTTCTAGATACCCCCACGAGGAGAAACATCCTCCCTGCAGCCACCTTGCCGAGCCCCCTCAGAATATTATATGTTTCAATAAGATCACGTCTCTTTCTTCTGAACTCCAATGGGTATAGGCCCAACCTGCTCAACCTTTCCGCGTAAGGCAAACCATTCAACTCTGGAATCAACCTATTGAGCCATCTCAGAACTGCCTCCAATGCAACTATATCCTTCCTTAAATAAGGATCATGGGCTCATTCACCACATCTCTAACCCAGGGGTCACTACACAGGGATCAGGAACAGGACCCCGGGCTGATTCACCCTCTCCCTTAACCAGGTGTCACAGGACAGGGATCAGGAGCAGGAACCTGGAGTGATTCACCCCCTCCCTAGCCCAGGGGTCACTGGACAGGGATCAGGAGCAGGAACCCGGGCTGATTTACCCCCTCCCTAATCCAGGGGTCACTGGACCGTGATCAGGAGCAGGAACCTGGGTTACTTAACTCTCTTCTTAACCCAGTGGTCACTTGACAGTGATCAGGAACAGGAACCTGGGCTGATTCATCCCACTCCCTAACACAGGGGTCACTGGACAGGGATCAGGAGCAGGAACCCTGGCTGATTTACCACCTCCCTAACCCAGCGGTCACTGGACCGTGATCAGGAACAGGAACCTGGGTTGCTTCACTCTCTTCTTAACCCAGGGGTCACTTGACAGTGATCAGGAAAAGGAACCTGGGCTGATTCACACTTTCCCTCGGACCAAGAGGTCACTTGACACAAGAACATAAGAAATAGGAGCAGGAATAGGCCATTCCGCTCCTCAAACCTGCTCCGTCATTCAATAAGATCATGGCTGATCTGATCTTGGCCTTAACTCCACTTTCCTGCCCACTCCCCATAACCCTTGATTCCCCTGTCTATTAAAAATCTGTCAATCTCCGCCTTGAATATATTCAATCACTCAGCCTCCACAGCTCTCTGGTGTTGAGAATCCCAACGAATCACAACCCTCAGAGTAGAAATTCCTCCTCATCTGCGTTTTAAATGGGCGACCCCTTATTCTGAAACTATGCCTCCAAGTTCTAGATTCCCCCACGAGGGGAAACATGCTCCCTGCATCTACCTTGTGGAGCCCCCACAGAATCCTTTATGTTTCAATAAGATCACCTCTCATTCTTCTAAACTCCCATGGGTATAGGCCCAACCTGCTCAACCTTTCATCATAAGACAACCCCTTCAACTTAGGAATCAACCGAGTGAGCATTCTCAGAAATGCCTCTAATGCAACTATATCCTTCCTTAAATAAGGATCCTGGGCTCATTCACCCAATCCCTATCCCAGGGGTCACTGGACAGGGATCAGGAGCAGGAACCCGGGCTGACTCACCCTCTCCATCTTACCGAGGGGTCACTGGACCGCGATCAGGAGGAGGAATGTGGGCTGATTCACCCTTTCCCTCTAACCCAGTGGTCATTAGACTGGGATCAGGAGCAGGAACCAGGGCTGATTCAACATCTCCCTCTAAGCTAGCTGTCACTGGACACTGATCAGGAGCAGGAACCTGGGATGATTCACCCCCTCTCTAACCCAGAGGTCACTGGGCCAAACAGAGCCATCAATGCTTTGTAGCTGAAGTGCCAACTCATTCTCAGGGCCTCTCCATTACTTAGAATTAATAACTGGACATAGATCCATACTAGGAACACAAACAGCAGTGAGGAGCGGATAGTACATATTTTGCACAACATAACTTGTTCCTAATATCCTAAACACTTCATTCCAATCCATGCCTTCCCTTCTCAGAGTGGCTGGTGGTTTTTGCGCTGCCTGTGTGAGGTCACACAGTGAAGGGAGCTCCTGATTTAGACCAGAGGGAAATCCCCGTCTGACATCATTAGGCCTCACAGTATCTGGCATTGATTTTTGTGAAATAACAAACAAACTCATTGGACCATTATCACCACAACACTTTACTGCAACACAATCTAGCTCAACTTATTGTGCACAGTTTTAAATTAAAAGTGAGCGAATTCGCAATATTTCACCCGCCCTTAAACATAAGAACATAAGAATATGGAGCAGGTTTAGGCCGTACGGCAATTCGAGCATTTCATTGAATGAGATCATGTCATAGAGTCATAGAGTCATAGAGTTTTGCAGCACCGAAAGAGGCCCTTCGGTCGTTCGTGTCCGCGCCGGCCATCAAGCCCTGTCTATTCTAATCCCATTTTCCAGCACTTGGCCCGTAGCCTTGTATGCTATGGCGTTTCAATTGCTCAACTAAATGCTTCTTGAATGTTGTGAGTGTTCCTGCCTCTACCACCCTTTCAGGCAGTGAGTTCCAGATTCCAACCACACTCTGGGTGAAAAAGTTTTTCCTCAAAACCCCTCTAAACCTCCTGCCACTTACATTGAAACTATGCCCCCTGGTTATTGACCCCTCTACTAAGGGGAAAAGTTCCTTTGTATCTACCCTATTTATGCCGCTCATAATTTTGCACACATCAATCAGGTCCCCCCTCAGCCTTCTCTGCTCTAAGGAAAACAACCCCAGCCTGTCCAGTCTCTCTTCATAGCTGAAGCGCTCCAGCCCAGGTAACAGCCTGGTGAATCTCCTCTGCACCCTCTCCAATGCAATCACATCCTTCCTATAGTGTGGCGACCAGAACTGCACACAGTATTCCAGCTGTGGTCTAACTAACGGTTTCTGCAGCTCCATCATAACCTCCCTGCTCTAAAATTGTATGCCTCGGTTAATGAAGGCAAGTATCCCATATGCCTTTTTCATCACCTTAGCTACCCGTCCTGCTGCCTTCAGGGATCTATGTACATGCACACGAAGTTCCCTCTGATCCTCTGTCCTTCCGAGAGTCCTACCTTTCATTGTGTATTCCCTTGCCTTGTTAGTCCTCCCAAAATGCATCACCTCACACTTTTCAGAGTTTAATTCCATTTGCCACTGTTCTGCCCATCTGTTTCCTGTCTCTCAGCCAATTTCGTATCCATGCTGCAACTGTCCCTTTTATTCCGCTGGCTTCAAGTTTGCTGGCGAGCCTATTATGTGGCACTTTATCAAACGTCTTTCTGAAATCCATGTACACCACATCAACCGCATTGAGCTCATCAACCCTCTGTCACCTCATCAAAAAACACGTCAAGTTAGTTAAAACACGATTTGCCTTTGACAAATCCATGCTGGTTTTGCTGAATTAATCCACACTTCTCCAAGTGACTGTTAATTTTGTCCCGGATTATCGTTTCTAAAATCTTCCCCACCACCATGTTAAACTGACTGTTCCATAGTTGCTGGGTTTAACCTTGCACCCGTTTTTGAACAAGGGTGTAACATTTACAATTCTCCAGTCCTCTGGAACCACACCGTATCTAAGGAGGATTGACAGATTATGGCCAGTACCTCCGCAATGTCCAACCTTACTTCCCACAGCATCCGCGGATGCATCCCATCCGCTCCTGGTGCTTTATCCACTTTAGGTAAAACAAACCTTTATAGTACCTCCTCTTTATCAATTTTTACCCCTCCCAGTATCTCAACTACGTCACTTTCACTATGACTTTGGCAGCATCTTCTTCCTTGCTAAAAATAGATGCAAATTATTCATTCAGTATCTCAGCCATCCCTTCTGCCTCCATTCATAGGTCCTTAATCGGCCCAGCCCTCCTCTTAATACACGTTTAATATTTATATGCCTATAGAGGACTTCTGGATTCCATTTAATGTTAGCTTCCAATCTATTCTCATACTCTCTCTTTGGCCCTATTATTTCCTTTTTCACTTCCTATCTGAATTTCAGACCGTCCCTTTTCTTATTTCCTTTCCTCCCCGCTTTCCCTGCCTCTGCATCTGCTTAAAACCTGTTACATCTCTAACTTTTACCAGTTCTGACGAAGGGTCACAGACCTGAAACGTTCACTCTGTTTCTCTATCCACGGAAGCTGTCTGACATGCTGAGTGTTTCCAACATTTTTTGTTTCTATCTTAGACCTTCTTGGATTCTCTCTTAGTCTGATCCCACCTAATCCCGTGCTATTTCATACTCTACTGCTATCTGTCTCTCCCAATCCTTTGTGCACCTTGTTTCTACTTTCTAATGCCACATCCTGGTGCCCACCCACCTGGCAGATTATTTTAAACCCTCCCCAACAACACTAACAAACCCACCTCCCTGCCAGAACAGTGATCCCAGCTCTGTTGAGTTGCCTTGCTTTTTGATATATATATCAATGATTTAGACTTGAATGTACGGGATACGATTAAGAAGTTTGCAGATGAAACAAAAAGTGCATAATGAAGAAGAAAGCTTCAGACTTCAGGAAGATATCAATGGACTGGTCAGGTGGGCAGAACAGTGGCAAATGGAATTCAATCCGGAGCAGTGTGACGTAATGCATTTGGGGAGGGCTAACAATGCAAGGGCATAAACAATAAATGGTAGGATACTGAGAAGTGCAGAGGAAGAGAGGGCTCTTGGAGTGCATGTGCACAGATCCCTGAAGGTAGCAGGACAGGTAAATAACGTGGCTAGGAAGTTCATACGGGATACTTGCCTTTATTAGCCGAGGCCAAGAGCAGGGAGGTTATGCTTGAACTGTATAAAACGCTATATTCGGCCTCAGCTAGAATACTGCGTGCATTTCTGGTCACCATATTACAGGAAAGATGTGATTGCGCTAGAAAGGATACAGAGGAGATTTGCGAGGATGTTTCATGGACTGGAGAATTTTAGCTGTGAGGAAAGATTGGAGAGGCTGGGTCTGTTTTCTTTGGAACATAGGAGGCTGAGGAGGAGATCTAATTGAGGTGTATAAAATTATGAGGGGCCTAGATAGAGTGGATAGGAAGGAGCTATTTCCCTTAGCAGAAGGGTCAATAGCCAGGGGCATAGATTTAAAGTAATTGCTCGGAGGTTTATAGGGAATTTGAGGAGAAATCTTTTCATCCAGAGGGTGGTGGGGGTCTGGAACTCACTGCCTGAAAGTGTGGTCGAGGCAGAAACTCTCATCACATTTAAAAAGTACTTGGATATGCACTTGAAGTGCCGTAACCTGCAAAGCTACGTACCAAGTGCTGGAAAGTAGGATTAGGGTGGATAGCTCTTTGTCGGCCGGCACGGACAAATGGGCTGAATGGCCTCTTTCTGTGCTGTAAAGTTCTATGATTCTATGCAACCCGTCTGATCTGTACATGTCCCACCTCCTCCAGAACCGGTCCCAATTGTCCCAGGAATCTAAAGCCCTCCCTCCTGCACCATGTCTCCAGCCACGCTTTTATCTGCACTTTCCTTCTATTTCTATACTCACTATCTAGTGGAACTGGGAGTAATCAGAAGATTACTACCTTCGAGGTCCTGCTTTGTAATCTCTTTTCTAGCTCCCTATTATCTGGCTGCAGGATCACATCACTCTTTCTACCTATGTCGTTGGTATTGATATGGAGCACGACCTCTGGCTTTTCACACACCACCCTCAGAATGTTCTACAGCATCTCAGTGACATCCTTGACCCTGACACTAGGGAGGCAACATATCATTTGCAGTCAGGTCTGCGGCCGGAGAAAAGCCTGTCTCTTCCCCTAACTATCCAATCTTCTATCACTATTGCTTTCGCGATCTTTCTCCTCCCCCCACATACAGCTGAGCCACCCGTTGTGCCGTGGACTTGGCTCTGGCTGTACTCCCCAGAGGAACAATCGAATGAGATGCACTCAGGGGACTCCTGCACTACCTGTCTGGTCCTCCTTGTCTGTTTGACGATCACTTATTCTCTCTGCGCCTGCACAATCTTATGCTGCGGTGTGCCCACCTCCTGAAACGTGCTATCCCCAGAGCTCTCAGCCTCACGTGTGCACCGCAGTCATGCCAGCTGCTGCTCAAGCTCCGAAACCCGTGAGCTGTGTCCTCGAGTTCCCAGATGGCACAAGATGTGCATTCCACGGGACTGAGGTGCACTGCCATGCCTCTATTTCATGGACAATTTACTAACTTAACAGAATTAAACTCAAGACTTAAAAAAAATCAACATCTACTCAACATTTATTTTCTTTGCAGCGTTTTCCCTTGTACTGACGTCACTTACCTCGCAAACCTTATGCTCCCTCCGGGGACCGGGTTCTCTGGCCGACCTTTATCTCCGACGGTTCCTCTCGCTCTCTCCTCCTTCCCCCTCTGCCACTCATTCCTACTTTTCCAAATTCTCAACCTTAGCACTCTGTTTCGAAAACTGAAAAACTGATTTTTCCACTGTTATTCTCTGATTTATTCCATACTAGGCCATTATGATAAAAAAACAATAAATAAATGTTCCTAAACGGCAGGATCTGAGAGATGATCCTAGTGATGGAACGATGGGACTCGCCGAGATTACAGTGCTCCCGCCTCAGTCCAGGAATGTCATTCCCAGGGCCGCCTAGATTAGACTGCTCCCGCCTCAACCCAGGAATTTCAATCCCAGTGCCGCCTAGATTACACTGCTCCCTCCTCAGTACAGGAATTTCAATCCCAGGGACGCCTAGATTACAGTGCTCCCGCCTCAGTCCAGGAATTTCATTCCAGTTCATGTTTCTATTGCCTGAAACTAGAATAAGAACAAGAACAACCTGTTTCTAAAGAGCGACCTCACCCAGACAAACATGTCATGTTGCTTTAGCGAGGGGAAGAATAAATAAAATGAGCAAAGGGTTAATAAAAAAGAATCAAAGGAAAACGCTTAAAATATTAACCAATGAGATAAATTACCGTTAAGCATTTCAACACTTCATGAAACGCTCTGGAAACATTGAATTCTCGCATAATCATACTCACAGAAACATAACTCTCAGTCAACATTCCAGAATCCTCCATCACCATCCCAGTGTCTGCACAGGCCAACCAGTGGAGGTGGCACAGGGGTATACATTCGCGTTGGCGAGACCCTGTGAGTCCTCAACATTCTCTAAGGACATAATGAAGTCTCATGTTTTCCGGTCAGACATGGGCAAGGTAACTTCCTCCTGATTATCACCTATCAGCATCTATCAGTTGATGAATCGTCATATCGTCATGCTGAACACCAGTTAATGGGAGCACCGAGAGCAGAAAGGGCGCAAATTATACTCTGAGTGTCGAGGGGGAAACTTCAATGTCCATCACCAAGAGTGCCTCGGAAGTACCATCATTAGCCGAGCCCTGAAAAACGCAGCTGCCAGACTGGGATTACGGCAGGTGGTGGGAAAACCAACATGAGCGAATAGCCTGCTTGACCTCGTCCTCACCATCTGTCCATGACGTTATTGGTAGGAATGATAACTGCACAATATTTGCTGAGAGTAAGTCTCGTCTTCACCCTGAGGCCACCCTCCATCATATCATGTGCCACTACCATGGTGATCAATGGAATGAAATTAGACAGAGCCAAGCGATCCCACAATCAACAAATCAAATTATCTCAAAGCTGTCATATCCTGTCATGAAGGTGAATGACGACTGAACCATTTGCACATAGCACTGAATGTTTCTTCTTTCCGAGTGTATATCCCATTATCTTTTGGAAGTTACAGTTAAGAAAGAAATAATTGAATTGATATAGCGCTTTTAACTATCTCGGGATTTCCCAAAGCGCTTTACAGCAAATGAAGTACTTTTGAACTGTAGTCACTGTTCTACTGTCGGAAACGTGGCAGTCAATTTGTGCTCAGCAAGCTCCCACAAACAGCAATGTGATAATGACCAGATAATCTGCTTTAGTGATGTTGATTGAGATAAATATCGGTCAGAACACCGGGGTTAACTCTGCTGCTCTACTTCGATTTCTTTCCATGGGATCTTGTATTTCCATCTTAGGGAACAAACGGGGCCTCGGTCTAACGTCTCATCTGAAAGACAGCCCCTCCAACACTGGAGCACTCCCTCAGTACTGAACCTCTGACAGTGCAGCGATCCCTCAGTACTGCCCCTCTGACAGTGCAGTGCTCCCTCAGTACTGCCACTCTGACACTGCAGTGATCCCTCAGTACTGCCCCTCCGACAGTGCAGCGATCCCTCAGTACTGCCCCTCTGACAGTGCGGTGCTCCCTCAGTACTGCCCCTCTGAAAGTGCGGTGCTCCCTCAGTACTGCTCCTCTGACAGTGCAGTGCTCCCTCAGTACTGCCCCTCTGACACTGCAGCGATCCCTCAGTACTGCACTGCAGTGTTAGCCTAGATTTTTGGACTCACGTCGCTGGAGTGGGACTTGAACCCACAATCTGCTGACTCAGAGCCGAGAGTGCTACGACCTGAGCATATTGAATCTGCTTACACCAGACTTTCAGAGTTCATTCCAGATCATATAATCTCACTGCTTGACCAAAGTTCTTCACATCTGCTCCCTTTTGTTCAACCAATAATTTTATATCTGTGTGATTTTGGGAATGACAAGACAAGTAGTTGAAACATTTTCTCCTTACTTAATGTATCAAAACCCCTTATCATTTTGAACACTTCTACTCAACCTCCCCCTAACCTTCTCTGCTCTAAGGAGAACAATCCCAGCTTCACTCGTCTCTCCACATAACTGAAATCCCTCATCACTGGTGTCATTATGGTAAATTCTCACCACACAAGTGGCAGACGATGATCACCTCAAACAAGTGGAAGTCTAACCTCTTCCACTTGACAGTTAACGACATTTCCATCACCGAATCCTCCAACATCAAAATCCTAGGGGTCGCATTGATCAGAAACTCAACTGGACCAGCCTCATAAATGCCGTGGGTACTACAGCAGGTCAGATGCTGGGTATTCTGCGGTGAGTAACTCACCTCCTGACTCCACAAAACATCTCCAACACCTACAAGGCACAATTCAAGAGTGTTATGGATTACTGTCTGTTGACAGAGGGATGACATGTGATCAAGACCCTACTAATTCTAATAACATATTGAACATTTCTCTATATTAAGGACACGTACAAAGATTAAAACTAAATGTCCGCAAAATAAGCAGGTTCTAAGGGGCCTATTTCAGTACAAGATTAGAATCTGTGAAAGAACATTAATGGATTAATAATCTGTAAGGACAGATATGAGGGCCGAGAATTTCCGATCAGAATTTCGGAACCGATACTGCCCGCTTTGTGCCATCGCCCGAAAACAATTTCTCGGCCTTTTTGTTTGCAGCCTTTTCCCTCTTTAAAAATAATTTGTGACTGTCCCTGTCGCTTTAAAAAGCTTGCGTGACTGGTCCTTTCTTCAAAAAGCCTTTCTGACTGTTTCTGTCTCTTTAAAAATCCCGTGTGACTGGTCCTGTCACTTAAAAAAAGCCTGTGTGACTGGTCCTGACAGATTAAAAAGCCTGTGTGACTGGTCCTTTCTCTTTAAATAGCCTGTGTGACTCTTCCTGTCTGTTTAATAAGTCTATGGGACTTGTCCTGTCTCTTTAAAAAGCCTGTGTGAATAGTCATGTCTGTTTAAAAAGCCTGTGTGACTGGTCCTGTCTCTTTAAACAGCTTATGTCAATGTTTCTGTGTCATTGACTGTGACTCTGCACTCTTGTTTAGGTGTTCATTGCATGTTATACAATTAAGAAAAGTTTGTTTTTAAACAGCGGACCATCGGTTTTGGATCCACAGGGGTTTCGATGGTTACAGGATTACAGAGACTAGTTCTTTGACACTGAAGTGGCTTAACTGCGTTACGGAGAAACCTTTGCTGGAAACGGAGTGTTAAGAATTGAAAACCTAGGCATAGAAATCCGTCATTGACTGCAGTGGAACTGAATATCAGGCGCTGTGAGTAACAGGCGGCCGATCCGATACTGCCGGGTTAGCGCCACCGCCCAAGACGAATTCCTCAGCCCTTGTCTGCAGACATCTGCAGATATCAAATGTCACAGCATGCTGACGAATTGGACTAAGACTTTGCCTCCAAAAGGCTCGGCCTGAACCCATTCAGAGTCATTTGTTATCCGAGACAGATTGCTCGAGGCGTGGGGAGATATAAGACTTTTAGCTAAAATTAATTACGAGCATTTCTGTCACATCCAAAACTCTGCTGTCCGTGGCCTAACTCGCACCAAGTCCTGTTCACCCATCACCCCTGTGCTCGCTGACCTACATTGTCTCCCGGTCCGACAATGCCTCGATTTTAACATGCTCATCTCTCTGTTCAGCCCCATCTCATTACCAAGTTTCTAGTAAAGGATCTGCATCCCGAAAATGACAAACGTTACTTTGTTTGTATTTTATATTTTGTAGTAAGTACTTTTCACCCCAAGGGCAGCAGTTGAATTCATACAATTGGCATCAAGGGGACGAGGCACAGGGTAGAGGCTAGAATTCGGCTCGGACTGTAGCACAAAACAGAATCATCTCCAAGTTCCCCTGTCAAATCACACACCATCTAGACGTGGACATTATTTTTTATTCATTCATGGGATGTGGGCATCTCTGGCAAGGCCAGCATTTATTGCCCCTCCCTAATTGCCCTGGAGAAGGTGGAGGTGAGCCGCCTTATACAACTAAGTTCCTTGCTGGTCCATTTCAGAGGGCAGTTAAAAGTCAAACACATTGCAGTGGGTCTGGAGTCACATTTCGGTCTGACCAGGTAAGGACGGCAGATTTCCTTCCCTGAAGGACATTAGTGAACCAGATGGGGTTTTACAACAAGCCGGTAGTTTCATGGTCACCATCACTGACACCAACTTTTTATTCCAGATTTGTTTAATTAATTGAATTTAAATTCCCCAGCTGGTGGGATTTGAACTTCTGGGTCATTTGTCCAGGCATCTGGTTTACTAGACCAGCAACACATAACGACTGCGCTACCGTACCCTTCAAATATATCGCCGTCCCTTCATCGTCACTGAGTCAAAAGCCCGAAATTCCTTCCGTAACAGTATTGTGGGAGCACCTTCACCACACAGACTGCAGCGGCTCAAGATGAAGGCCCACCATTTTCTGATGCGTAACTAGAGATGGGCAAGTAATACTGGCCTTGACAGCGTTACACATATCCTGAGAACAAATACATAGAAATAATAAAATGGGAATAAACTCAATGATTTTGTAATTCATTGATTTAACCCAGGCGAGGTCTGTGATCAGAGCGGGGCGTCATGCTCCGCCAAAGAAATTGTCTCACAACTTGGATCACCAATTCTATGATTCTATATATTGTTACTGCCCATTCTTTCCCAATTTCCCTATCCTTTCAAAAGGTACTTGATAAAGTACCACATAATACCAAAATTAAAGCCCATGGGTTTAAAGGGGCAGTGGCAACATGGCTCGAAAATTTTCCAAGAGCCAGAAAGCAGAGAGCAGTGCTTGTTTTTCAGACTGGAGGGGAGTATATACTAGTTTTCCCCAGGAGTCGTCATTGGGACAATTGCTGTTTATATGTACATCAATGCCATGGACGTGGGTGCACAGCAAATAATTTCAAAGTTTACAGATGACAGGCAACTCAGAAATGTTCATAAACAGTGTGAAGGATATTAACAGACCTCGGGAGGACATAGACAGGCTAGTGAAATGGGCAGGCACATGGCAGCTACTATTTAACGCAGAGAAGGGTGAAGTGATAAATGTTGGTAGGAAGCATGAGCAGAGGTAATATAAACTAAACGGTACAATTTCAAAGCGGGTGCGCGACCAAACAGACCTGGGGTGTACTTACACAAACCTTTGAAGGTGGCAGGACAAGTAGCGACGGCTGTTAAAGCATACAGAAGCATTAGCTTTACAAACGGAAACACAGAGTAACAAAATACAAGTAGTTATGCTAACCTTTTATAAATCATTGTTAGGCCCCAGCTGGAGTATTGTGTCCAATTCGGAGCACCACACTTTGGCAAGCATGGCACGGATTAGAGAAGGTGTAGAGGAGATTAACTAGAATGGGACCAGGGATCTGGGACTTCTGTTACGTGAAAGTCTGGAAAAGCTGGGATTGTTCTTTTTAGAGCAGAGAAGGTTAAGAATCATAAAATTATAGAATCAAAAAAAAATTGGCATAGAAGGACGGCATAAAGCCCATCGTGTCTGCGCCTGTCGAAAAGGAGCTAGCCAGCCGAATCGCACTTTTCAGATCTTGTCCCGTAGCCTTGCACGTTACGGCACTTCAGGTGCATATCCAAGTACTAGTAAAAAAAGTGATCAGGGTCTCTGCCTCTACCATCCCTTCAGGGTGTGAGTTCCAAACCCCCACCGCCTTCTGGGTGAAAAAACTTCTCCTCAACTTCCCTCTCGTCCTTCTACCAATTACTTTAAATCTATGCCCCTTGGTTATCCACCTCGCTTCTAAGGGATAAAGCTGCTTTGTTACGACTCTATCTGGGCCCCTCATAAATATATATACCTCAATTAAATCTCTCCTCAGCCTCCTTTTTTCCAAAGTAAACAACCCCAGCCTATCCAATCTTTCCTTATAGCTAAAACTCCCCAGTCCCAGCAACATCCTCGTAAATCACCTCTGTTCCGTCTCTCAGGCAATCACATCTTTCCTGTAATGTGGTGACCAGAACTGTATGCAGTACACAAGCTTCGCCTAACTCGTATTTAATACAGTTCTACCATAACCTCCATGCTCTTATGTTCTATGCCTCGGCTAATAAAGCAAAGTATGCCGTATGCATTCTTAAATCCCCTATCTACATGTCCTCTACTTTCGGGGATCTATGGACATGCACTCCAAGGTCCCTCTGTTCCTCTACACTTTTCATTACCCTGCCATGCATTGTGTATTCCCTTGCCTTTTTAGCCTTCCCCAAATGCATTATCTCACACTTCCATTTGTCAATTTTCTGCCCACCTGACCAGTCCATTCATTTCTTCCTGAAGTCTAAAGCTATCTTCCACACTATCAACCACACGGCCAATTTTTGTTTCATCAGCAAACTTCTTAATCATGTCCCCAACATTGAAGTCTAAATCATTGATAAATACCACAAAAATCAAGGGACCTAGTACTGAGCCAAGGGGAACCCAACTGGAAACAGCCTTATTTCACAAAAATACCCGTCGACCGTTACTCTTTGCTTCCGGGCACTGAGCCAATTTGGGATCCAACTGGCCACTTTCGCTTGGATCCCATGGGCTTTTACTTTTTGACCAGCTTCTTATGTGGAACCTGGTCAAAGGCCTTTCTAATATTTATGTGGCCTA
This sequence comes from Squalus acanthias, assembly GCA_030390025.1. Lineage (NCBI taxonomy): Eukaryota > Metazoa > Chordata > Chondrichthyes > Squaliformes > Squalidae > Squalus > Squalus acanthias. The sequence goes on along the minus strand of JASTWF010000032.1, from coordinate 1,044,265 downwards.
CATCAAATGCACTACCTTAATCGACCCTCCTCGTTACCTCCTCAAAAAATTCAATCAAGTTAGTCAGACACGACCTTCCCTTTATAAATCCACGTTGACTGTCCTTGATTAATCCGTGTCTTTCTAAATGCCGATTTATAATATCCCTGAGAACGTTTCTAATACTTTTTCCATCAACGAAGTTAGGCTGACGGGCCTGTAATTGTTCGGTCTAACCCTTTTTCCTTTTTTAAACAACGGTAAAACGATAGGAGTGCTCTGCCACCACACCAGCAGCCAGAGAGGATTGAAACATGATAGTCTGAGCCTCCACTATTTCCTCCCTTAGTAACTTTTGAAAGGGAATGGGATAATTAGTTGAAGGGGACATTTTTAGAAGGCTCTGACTACAGAGTTGGATTAATTAGATAGCACTTTCGAAGAGACGGAATGGAAATGATGGGCCGAATGCCGCCTTCTGTGCTGTACTATTCTATGACTCTATGAGCAAGGGACGGAGAGAGAAGAGACAAGATGGAGAGAGATAAACAGAGAAAGAGAGAAATTAAAATAGAGACCGAAAGACTGGAAGAGGTACATAGGAAAAAAAATAACTTTAAAAGGGGAATTCGATAAATATTTGAAGGGGAACAATTTGCAGCTCTATGGGAAAAGAGCAGGAGAATGGGAATAATTGGAGGGGTGAGGTCATGATGGGATTTGAACACAAGGACTAGAATATTAACATTATTGCGTTGCTGGAATTGGAGCAAATGCAGGTCAGTGATCAGAGAGGTGTTGGGTGATGGGGACATGTTGCATGTTAGGATAAGGGCAGCAGAGTTTTAGATGAGCTCTAGTTTATGGAGGCTTGTAACTGGGAGGCCGGCCATGCGAGCATTGGAATAATCGACTCTGGATTTAACAAAGGCATCGATGAGGGTTTATGCAGTGGAAGGGCTGAGGCGGGGTGGAGACGGGAGTTATTGTGCAGGTGGCGTTCGGCAGGCCTGGTGATTCACAGGATTACAGATCTAATTAATGGATATGGAGACTTACCACGGACAACAACAGCTGCAAAGATGAGCGAGTAACTTACGAGAACAGTAGCACAGTTAGCAAAGGTTTGCAGAGTTAATAGTTGCATACAAAGACTTACCAGGAACACTAAGAGCAGAAAGGAGGGGAGAGTAAATGACAAGAACAGTAATTCAGTAAAACATGGTTTATAGAATGAATAGCTGGAGAGAGAGACTTACCTGGAACTCCAACAACAGCAAGGAGCGGATAGTAAATGTATTGAATGATCTGAAGTGCGTAATAAATCCGCCAGCCTAATGATATAAAATCATAATATTCTGAAAGAACGTCAAACTGCCAGGAGAAACTCCTGTCCATTGTTGTAAAATTCCAATCTACGGTTCTCAGATTCTGACCCATTGGTGTCACATTCCAATCAACTGTTCTCAGATTCTGATCCATTGTTGCAACATTCCAATCTACTGTTCTCAGAGTCCGACTCCCGCTCTGTGGAGCAGCGTGCTGATCCCTGTTAGTGCCGGAGGTGATGCTGTCACTAACATAAGAACATAAGAACATAAGAAATAGGAGCAGGAGTAGGCCAATCGGCCCCTCGAGCCTGCTCCGCCATTCAATAAGTTCATGGCTGATCTGATCCTAACCGCTAATCTACTATCTATCACAGAACCATCTCCTGCATCTAACAGAATTGCACACACGAAATAGGAGCAGAATCAGGCTACACGGTCCCTGGGCCCGCTCCACTACCCACAGGGCCATGACCGATCCGAACCTAGACTCATGTCCAAATTCCTGCCCGCTCCCCGTAACCCTTAATGCCCTTTACTTCTGGGAAACTGTCTATTTCTGTTTTAAATTTAATTAATGTTGTAGCTTCTACAGCTTTTTGTGGCAGCATATTCCATGGACCTACCACCCTCTGAGTGAAGTAGTTCCTCCTCATCTCAGTTTTGAAAGAGCAGCCCCTTATTCTAAGACTATGTCCCCTAGTTCTAGTCTCACCCGTCATCGGGAACATCCTCCCCGCATCCACCCGATCCAACCCCTTCACAATCTTATATGTTTCAATAAGATCGCCTCTCATTCTTCTGAACTCCAATGAGTAGAGTCCCAATCTACCCAACCTCTCCTCATATGAACACCCCCTCATCACCGGGATTAACCGAGTGAACCTTTTTTGCACTGCCTCGAGAGCAAGGATGTCTTTCCTTAAGTAAGGACACCAAAACTGTATGCAGTATTCCAGGTGCGGTCTCACCAATACCTTGTACAACTGAAGCAATACATATGGGATAACACGTTGAAAGGTGTCCCTTATTAATAGAAGAGGGAAACCCTGCCCTGAAGAAATTAAGATCCATGGAGACTGACATTAATTATAGTCACTGAACAAACAGATTCAGTTAACCCCTTTCAATCCAGCACTTTTTGTACCACAGTAAAGTAGAATGTTTACCCTGTCCGGATGAGATGTATGACGGTTGCTGAGGGAAGGAATCGTGGAAATAGCACACGATCTGGCCATAATATTTCAATCCTCCTCGGATATGGGAGTGGTGCCAGAGGACTGGAGTGCTGAAAATGTTACACGCTGTTTAAAAAAGGAGAGGGGGATAAACCCTGTAACTGCAGGATAGTCAGCCTAACTTCTAGAGGCCATATTCCCGGAGAAAATTATCTTTCTTTGGAAAAAACAAGGATTAATAAATAACAACCAGCACGGATATGTTAACGCAAATTGTGTCTGACAAACTTGATTGAGTTCTGTGATGAAGTAACAGAGAGGGTTGATGAGGGTAGTGCAGTTGATGTTGTGTATATGGACTTTTAAAATGCATTTGATAAAGTGCAATTGAATAGACTTGTTAGGACCAAAGGGAGGGATAGTGGCAGTGGGGATCTGACATTGGATAAGGGATGGAAAAGAGAGCGTAGTGGTGAACGGTTGTTGTTCAGACTGGAGGGAGGTGTACAGTGGTGTCCCCCAGGGGTCGCTATTCGGACCACTGCTCCTTTTGATATATATTAATGATACAGACATATATATAAAGGGCATAATTTGAAAATTTGCAGATGAAACAAAACTCGGAAATGTAGTAAACACTGAGCGGGATAGTAGTAGGCTTCAGGAGGACATAGACAGACTAGTGAAATGAGCAAAGTGATGAAAGCTGTCGTCGACAGTGCTATTAAGTGGCACTTACTCACCAATAACCTGCTCACCAATGCTCAGTTTGAGTTCCGCCAGGACCACTTGAATTCGGACCTCATTACAGCCTTGGTCCAAATATCTGAATTCCAGAGGTGAGGTGAGAGTGACTGCCCTTGACATCAAGGCAGCATTGGAATGAGTGTGGCATCAAGGAGCCCCAGTAAAATTGAAGTCAATGGGAAGCAGGGGGGAAATCTCCACTGGCTCGAGTAATACCTAGCACAAAGGAAGATGGTTGTGGTTTTTGGAGGTCAATCATCACTACCCCAGGACATCGCTGCAGGAGTTCCTCAGGGCAGTGTCCCCGGCCCAACCATCTTCAGCTACTTCATCAATGAACCTCCCTCCATCATATGGTCAGTCCGCTGATTATTGCTCAGTTTTCAGTTCTATTCGCAACTCCTCAGATAATGAAGCAGTCCGTGCCCGCATGCAGCAAGACATGGACGACGTTCACACAAGTGCAAGGCAATGACTATCTCCAACAAGAGCCACATCCACTTGACATTCAATGGGATTACCTTCGCCAAATTCACTACCATCAATATTCTGGGGGTTACCATTTACCAGAACCTTAACTGGACCAGCCACATGAATACTGTGGCAACAAGAGCAGGTAAAGGCTGTGTATTCAGCAGCGAGTGTGTCACCTCCTCACTCCGCAAAGTCTTTCCACAAACTACAAGGCACAAGTCATAAGTGTGATGGAATATTCTCCACTTATCCGGGTGAGTGCAGCTCCAACAAAACTTCAGAAGCTCGACATCATCCAGGACAAAGCAGCCCACTGGATTGGTACCCCATCCAGCACTTTAAAGATTCACTCCATCCAACCGGCGTACCGTGGCTGCAATGTGTACTAGCTACAACAGGCACTGCAGCAACTTGCCAACGTTTCTTTGGCAGCACCTCCCAAACCGGCAGCCTCTACCACCTAGAAGGACAAGGGCAGCAGGATCATGGAAACACCATCACCTGAAATACCCCTCCAAGTTACACACCATCCTAACTTGAAAGTATATCGCCTTTCCTTCATTGTCGCTGCGTCAAAATCCTGCAACTCCCTCCGTAACAGCACTGTGGGAGCACCTTCACCTCACGGACAGCAGCGGTTCAAGAAGGCAGCTCACCTTCTCAAGGGCAACTAGGGATGGTCAACAAATGCCACATCCCATGAATGAATAAAAAAGAAAAACAAGAATGATGGCAGATGAATTTCCATAAATGCCATAGATTCTATAACGGTTCCCGCCGATTGGAATGTAGCAAATGTAACCCCACTATTTGAGAATGGAGGGAGAGAGAAAACCGGGAACTACAGACCAGTTATCCTGACATCAGTAGTCGAGAAAATGGTGGAATCGATTATGAAGGACGTGGTAACAGGACACTTTTATTTAGGATTGGGCAGAGTCAACACGGATTTAGGAAAGGATATTGTGTTTGACGACTCTGTTAGAGTTTTTTGAGATGGTAACTAGCAGAATAGATAAGGGGGAGCCAGTAGATGTGGTGGATTTGGATTATCAGAAGGCATTCGATAAGGTGCTACACAAGAGGTTATTAAACAAAATTAGGGCTCATGGGATTTGGGGGTAATATACTAGCATGGGTTGAGGATTGGTTAACGGAAAAAAACAGAGATTATCAATAAATGGGTCATTTTCGGTTTGGCAGGCTGTAACCAGTGGGGTACCACAGGGATTAGTGCTTGGGCCTCAGCTATTCACAGTCCATATCAATGAATTGGATGAGGGGACCAAATATAATATATCCAAGTTTGCTGATGATACAAAGCTCGGTGGGAATGTACGTTGTGAGGAAGATGCAAGGAGGAGATATAGACAGGCTAACTGATGGGGCAAGAAAATGTCAAATAGAATGTAATGTGGAGAAATCTGAAGTTAGGAAAAATAGTAAAGCAGGGTAGTTTTTAAATGGTGAGAGATTGGGAAATGTTGGTGCTCATAGGGACCTGGGTTTCCTTGTACATGTATCACTGAAAGTTAACATGCAGGTACAGCAAGAAATTAGGAAACCAAATGGTATGTTGGCCTTTATTACAAGAGGATTTGAGTACAAGCGTAAAGACGTCTTACTGCAATTATATAGGGCCCTGTTGAGATTACACCTGAAGTATTATGTACAGTTTTGGTTTCCTTACCTAAGGAAGGATATACTTGCCATAGAGGGAATGCAACGAACGTTAACCAGACTAGTTCCTGGGATGGGGGGATAGTCCTATGTGGAGAGATTGAGTAGACTAGGCCTTAATTCTCTAGAGTTTAGAAGAATGAGAGGTGATCTCATTGAAAGATACAAAACTCTTCCAGGGTTTGACAGGGTAGATGCCTCTGGCTGGGGAGCCTCGAACCAGGGATCACAGTCTCAGAATAAGGTGTCGGCCAGTTAGGACTGAGATGAGGAGAAGTTTCTTCATTCAGAGGTGGGGAATCTTTGGAATTCTCTACCCCAGCGGGCTGGGGAGGCTCAATCGTTGAGTATATTCAAGACAAATATTGATAGATTTTTGGATATTGAGGGAATCAAGGGATATGGGGTTAGTGCAGGAAAGTGGAGTTGAGGTAGAAGTTCAGCCATGATCTTATTGAATGGCGGAGCAGGCTCGATGGACCGAATGGCCTACTCCTGCTCCTATTTCTAATTTCCTATCTTCTAACTCTCACTATCTATCCCTGTCTTTCTCTTCCATTTGTATCTCTCTACTATTCTCCACCTCTCTTTCTGTCTGTCTCTCTCTCTCTCTCTGTGGCTCTCCCCCTCTCTGTCTGTCTCTCTGTTTCTATCTGTAGGTCTGCCCACTCTCTTTGTTTCTCTTTCTCTCTCTTTCACTAACTGCCTCTCTGTATCTTTGCTCTCTCAATCTCCCTCTCAATCTCCCTCTCTATGTATCCCGGATTTTAATCGCTCCACCATTGGTGGCCGTGCCTTCAGCTGACTGGACCCTAAGTTCTGGAATTCAGTCTGTAAAGCTCTCTCTCTCGCTCAAGACGCTCCTGAAAACGTACCTCTTTGAACAAGCTTTTGGTTTTCTGCCCTAATATCGCCTTAGGTGGCTCGGTGTCAAATGTTGTTTGATAATCACTCCTGTGAAGCGCCTTGTGAATTTTTACTGCGTTAACGGCGCTATATAAATACAAGTTGTTGTTGTTGTGTATTGCTTATGTCCAATTTAAGAATTAACAGTAAACTTTACTCCCCTGTTTATTGTTATCATGCACTCGATAAAATTAACTGTAAATATATGCCCCTGTGTATTGTGATCAAGCCCAATATAACAATTAAATTCAACAGTATTATCCTGTGTATTGATTATCAAGCCCGATTTCAGAATTAATTGTAAATTTATTCCCTTGTGATTTCTTTATCATTTCCATTTAACAATTAACTGTAGTTTTGTATTCCATGCACACGTTAACTCAACCAATTTAAAAATTTAGTAATTTTATTAGACAGTTTAATAATTAGTCAATTGATCAATTTATTCCTCCGATTAATAATTATTTTTTTAACAAATCTAATAACTTTAAGCTTTGTACCCTGCGCACTCGTTACAAGCCAAATTTAACAATGAACTAATTTTACCTGCCTGTGTGATTTTTATATTCAATTCGACAATTAACTAACATTATTCCCCTGTGTATTAGTTATCATACCCAATTTACCAATTAACTGTGACAGTTTTGCACTGTCTATTGGTTCTCATATCGAATTTACCAATTAACTGTGACAGTTTTACACTGTGTATTGGTTCTCATACCCAATTTACCAATGAACTGTGACAGTTTTACACTGTGTATTGATTATCATGCCCAATTTAACATTTAACTAACTTTATGCACTAGTGTATTATTGATCATATCAAATTTAAATAACTGTAGCTTTTGTTTCCCCTCTGTTGCTTAATATGTCCAGCTTTACAATTAATTGCAACGCTCTTATTAAAATAATAGGCTGGAGCATGAGTAGGCCATACACCCTCTTGAGCCTGCTCTGCAACCTGTGTATTAGTTATCATATCCAATTTATCAACCAACTGTGCCGTTGTTCCTCGATGTATTGGCTACCAATTCCAATTTAAAACCATCTTTACTTCTATTACCCTCTGTGTTGGTTGTCATTTTCAAGTTAACAATCAATGGTAAATTTATTCCCATGTGTCTTGATGATCAAGTCCAGTGTACCAATTAACTGGATCTTTATTCCACTATGTATTACTTATCATGGAGAGCAAGTATAGATTTGTTAACGGCACTCGTGTTTGGCTAACTTCATTGAGAATTTTGATGAGATAACAGTGAGGGTGGATGAGGGCTGCGCAGTTGATGTTGTGCATACGGAAGTTCAAAAGGTGTTTGATAAATTTACACATATTAGGCTTGTTAGCAAAATTGATGCCCATGGGATATAAGGCGCAGTCGAAGCATAGATAGAAAATTGGCTTTGGGACAGAAAACAGGGAATTGTGGTGAATGGCTGTTTTCGGGCTGAAGGGAGGTATACAGTGGAGTGCCACAAGGTTCAGTACTAGGGCTGGAGGGAGGCAAACAGTGGAGCTCCCCAGGGTTCAGTACTGGGGGCTGCAGGGAGGCATACAGTGGAGCTCCCCAGGGTCCAGTGCTGGAGGCTGGAGGGAGGTATACAGTGGAGTTGCCCATGTTCAGTACTGGGTGCTGGACGGAGGTACGCAGTGGAGTTCCCCAGGGTTCAGTACTGGGGCTGGAGGGAGGAATAGAGTGGAGTTGCCCAGAGTTCAGTACTGGGGGCTGGAGTGAGGGATTCAGGCGAGTTCCCCAGATTTCAGTTCTGGGGGCTGGAGGGAGGAATGCAGTGCTGTTCCTCAGGGTTCAGTACTGGGGGCTGGTAGGAGGGGTACAGTGCAGTTACCCAGTGTACAGGGCTGGGAACTGAAGGGAGGTATACAGAGGAGTTATCCAGGGTACAGTAGTGTGGGGTGGAGGGAGGTCTACAGTGGAGTTCCCAAGGATTCAGTACTGGGGGGCTGGAGGGAGGTATACAATGAGGTTACCCAGGGTCCAGTACTGGGGGATGGAGAGAGTTATACAGTGGAGTTCCCCAGGGTAGAATACTCTGGGCTGGACGGAGATCTACAGTGGAATTCCCAAGTGTTCAGTACTGGGGGACTGGAGGGAGGTATACAATGTGGTAACCCAGGGTCCAGTACTGGGGGATGGAGGAAGGTATATAGTGGAGTTCCCCAGGGTTCAGTACCGGGGGCTGGAAGGAGGTATACAGTGGAGCTCCCCAGGGTTCTGTACTGAGGCTGGAGGGAGGTATGCAGGGATGTTCTACAGTTGTTAGTATTGGGGGCTGAAGGAAGGTATTCAATGAAATTCCCCAGCTTTCAGTACTGGTGGCTGGAGGGAGGTATACAGTGCGGTTCCCCAGGGTTCAGTACTGGTTTCTGGAGGTAGGTATACAGTGCTGTTCTCCAGGGTTCAGGACTGGGTGTTGGAGGGAGGTATACAGTTGATTTCCCCAGGGTTCAGTACTGGGGGCTGGAGTGAGTTATACAATGGAGTTCCCCAGTGTTCATTACTGGGGACTGGAGGGAGACATACAAAGGAGTTCCCCAGGCTTCAGTACTGGGGGATGGAGGGAGGTATACACTCGAGTTCCCCAGGGTTCAGTACTGGGGATTGGAGGGAGGCATACAGTGGAGTTCCACAGGGTTCAGTACTGGGGGCTGGAGGGAGGCATTCAGTGGAGTTCCACAGGGTTCAGTACTGGGGGCTGGAGGGAGGTATACGTTGGAATTCCCCAGGGTTCAGTACTGGTTTCTGGAGGGAGGTATATAGTGCTGTTCTCCAGGGTTCAGGACTGGTTGCTGGAGGGAGGTATACAATTGATTTCCCCAGGGTTGAGTACTGGGGGCTGGAGGGAGGTATACAATGGATCTCCCCAGGGTTCATTACTGGGAGCTGGAGGGAGGCATACAAAGGAGTTCCCCAAGTGTCAGTACTGGGTAGTGGAGGGAGCTATACTGTGGAGTTCCCCAGGGTTCAGTATTGGCGCGCCATTTACTTTGGACCTAAAAAGGATCGAACAGAGTACTTTCTAAATGGTGCTCCATGTATATGTTCATTAAAATGTCCTGGACAGGCACAGAAATTATCAAAAATCTATTGGAATGTTGGCTGCTTTATATAAAGGTTTCGAAGACAATGGGGTAGATGTTATTCTGCAGCTATCCAAAGCCCTGGTTAGACCACACCTGGGGTACTGTGAACAGGTCTGGGCACCACACATTAGGAAGGATATATTGGCCTTGGATGGAGTACAGCTTAGATTTACCAGTACGATACCTGGACACCAAGGATTAAATTCCGAGAGGAAAGTATACAAACTCGGGTTGTATTCTCTGGATTTTAAAGGGTTAAGGGATAATTTAATCAATGTTTCAAGATATTAGGGGGAACTTATAGGGTAGTTATAGATATTCTATTTCCGCTGGTTGGGGAGCCTATGAATAGGGCCAATAGATATAAATTAGAGCAAGATCTTTCAGGAGTGAAATTAGGAAGCACTTCTACACACAAAGGGTGCTAGAAGTTTGGAACGCACTTCCACAAACGGTAATTGATGCCAGAACAATTGTTAATTTTAAATCTGAGATTGATAGATTGTTGTTAACCAAAGGTATTAAAGAATATACGGCAAAGCTGGGTATATGGAGTTATTTTGCAGATAATCCAAGTCCTCAACGAATGGTGGAACCTGCTCGAGGATCTAAATGGCGTTCCCTTGTTCCTTTGCTCCTACCAACAGTCTGGTTCAGCCTCAGACAATCGCTTTGGACAGGAATGAAGCCTCTGACTAGGGAATGGAGTGTGTGGCGGGAACCGAAGACAATAGAATCAGTCTTCTCAAAATTTAGTTGAAGGACATTTCTACTCATCCGCTCTGCATTGGTTACCATGACCAAATTAACAATTAACTGCATCTTTATTACCCTGTGTATTTGTCATCCTTTCAAATTGCCCATGGAATAAATAGAGTTACAGAACAGGAGTATAAATTGAGAGGAACTGCTATTACAACTTCACATCAAACATTCCAAGGCAGGTACAGCAGCGGTTAGATACAGAGTAAAGCTCCCGATACACAATTACATCAAGCACTCCAAGGGCAGGTACAGCAATGGTTAGATACAGATTAGAGCTGCCGTTGCACTGTCCCATCAAAAACACCTAGGCCAGATATCGCACAGGTTAGATGCAGTGTAAAACTCCCACAGCACTGTCCGATGAAACATGCCCAGGGCAGGGTACGGGTTAGATACAGAGTAAAGCTTGCACTTTACTGCCCCATCAAACACTCACAGGGTAGTTACAACACGGTTAAGCTATAGAGTAAAGCTCCGTCTACACTGTCCCCTCAAACACTCACAGGGCAGGTACAGTACGGTTTAGATACAGAGAAATTATCCCTCTAAACTGTCCCCTCAGACACTCACAGGTCAGGTAAAGCACGGTTTAGATACAGAGTAAAGCTTACTCTACACTGTCCCATCAAACACTCCCAGGGCTGGTACAGCGCGGGTTAGATACAGAATAAAGCTCGCTCTAATTTGGTTCATCAAGCACATCCAACTCAGATACAGCATGTGTTCAATGCACAGTACAGCTACCCAATGAAGCACAATCAGCGCAGTTGCAGCATGGGGTGAATACAGAATAAAGATCCCTCTACATGTAAATGTCAAACACTCCCAGTTGCGGTATGGGCAAGGTTTATCTGAGTAAACTCGGCTTAACTTGTCGCATCAACAGCCTAGACTGACGGCAGATGTTGTACAGCTCCCAGTATCTGGTTAGACTCTCACCTCGGCAAAATCTTGGACTGATGGGATTATCGGTAAAATTCCTCACCTTTCCAATCATTGTTGAAGTTTCCGGTTTTATCCCGACTCCGACACTGGGGGTCTTGGTCCCTCCAGATCTGCTCTGTGAAGCCAGCGTCATTTCTCCTGCCCCAGTGAGTGTGGCGATGATTCGACTTCTCTCTCCACTTTCCTGAGATATTGCTCACCCCCAAGGGACTGTCAACAGAGAAATGATTCATATTAATCCCAGAATCTGTAACTGGAATAGAGTCGGACTGTTTGTAACAGTGATTATATTTAATTTGAATATGTTTGCGATTAATGAGTGTGTTTTATTACTTACTTTAAAATTAAATTGTTCTCTTCTGCCCCTTTGCTCCGTTTATTGGGATTAAACTCACTGCCAGTGTCAGCTGTCACTCCAGTTCCTCCCACACTGACATTTCACTGATGGGCAGTAACCAGAGGCGGCGACAGGTCTCCAGGTGACATCACACAGGAGGCGGGACCGATGTCACAAAGCAGCTGGAGCCCCTCCCACTGGAGGTGTCACAGGGCCACATTGACCAGGCTCTGCTCCTGGTGTGCAGTCTCACTGGGCATAAACACAGGGTGTACAATCAGCCCCGACTCCTACCCCGCTCCCCTCATAGAATCATAGAATGATACAGCCCAGGAGGAGCCCATTCGGCCCATCGTGTCTGTGCCTGCTCTTTTAAAGAGCTATCAAATTAGTCCCACTCCCCTGCTCGTTCGGCATAGCCCTGCAACATTTTCAGCATCGAGTATTTATCCAATTTCCTTTTGAAAGTTATTGTTGAATCTGCTTCCACCGCCCTTTCAGGTAGTGCATTCCAGAGCACAACAACTCGCTATGTAAACGTTGCCTCTGGTTCTTTTGTCAATTATCTTAAACCTGTGTCCTCTGCTTACCCACCATTCTGCCACTGGAAATAGTTTCTCCTTATCTACTCTATCAAATCCCTTCAGGATTTTGAGCAACTCTATCAAATCTCCCCTCAAATCTTTGCTTCAAGGAATCGAGTTTCTCTTGCCTCTCCACATAACTGAAGTCCTTCATCTCTGGTACCATTCCAGCAAATCTCCTCTACACCCTCTCCAAGGCCTTGACATCCTTCCAAAAGTGTGGTGCCCAGTACTCCAGCTGTGGCCAGTCCAGTGATTTATAAAAGTTTAGTACAACTTCCTTGCTTTTGTATTCTGTCTCTACATATAAAGCTAAGGATACCGTGTGTCTTTTTAACAGCTTTCTCAACCTGTCCTGCCACCTTCAAACACTTGTGTACGTACACCCCCAGTTATCTCTGTTCCTGCACCCTCTTTAAAATTATACCATTTACTTTATTTTTCCTCCCCTTATTCTTCCGATCAAAATGAATCACTTCACATTTCACTCTGTTAAATTTCATCTGGCCTGTGTCTGCCCATTTCACCAGTCTGTCTTTGTCCTCCTGAAGTCTGTTACTACTCTCCTCACTATTTACTACATTTGCGAAATTCGTTTCATCTGCATACTTTGAAATTATTCTTGTATACTTATGTCTAGCTCATTAATATATATCATAAAGAGCAGTGGCCCCGAAAGCGACCCAAGGGGGACATCACTGCACACTTCCCTCCAGTCTGAAAAACAAGCGTTCACCGCTACTCTCTGCTTTCTGTCCTTAGCTCATGTTGTATCCACACAGCCGCTGCCCCTTTAACACCATCGGCTTCTGCTAACAAGTCTATTGTGTGGTACTTTATCAAACACCTTTTGAAAGTCCATATACACAACATCGACGCCACTACCCTCATCCACCTTCTTCGTTACTTCATCAAAGAACTCAATTACATTAGTCAAACATTATTTGCCATTAACAAATCCATGCTAGCATTCATAAAGTCTGCGTTATAACGGCCCAGAAGGAGGCCATTCTGCCACTCGAGTTCATGCCGCCTCTCTGTAACTCAATCTAGTCAGTTCTATTCCAGCGCTCGATACACGTAGCCCTGCAATTTATTTCCCTCAAGTGCCTATCCAGTATCCCCTTGAAAACATTGTGTATCTCCGCTTCCACCACTTCCGTCGGCAGCGAGCTCCAGGTCATCAACACTCGCTACGTAAAAAAGTTTTTCATCACATCCACCCCCGTATCTCTTGGCCAAAAACTTAAATCTGTCTCCCCTAGTCCTTGTACCATCAACGAATGGGAACAGCCTTTCCCCGTATAGCCTATCGGAAACCCGGCATAATCTTGTGCACCTCTATCAAATCACCCCTCTACCTCATTTGCTCTAATGAAAACAAGTCCAGATTCTCCAACCTGTCCTTGCAGCTTAGACCCCTCATCCCCGGAACCTGTCTTCACAGTCTTCCTAAGGTGTGGTGACCAGAACTGGACGCAATACTCCAGTTGTGGCCTAACCAGTGCTTTATAAAGGTTCAGCATAACTTCGCTACTTTTCCACTCAATACCTCTATTTATGAAGCCAACGATCCCAGATGCTTTGCTAACCACTCTCTGAATATATCCCGCCACCTTCAGGGACCTATGCACATTAACTCCCAGGTCCCTCTGTCCCTGCACACTCTTTAAAACTGTGCCATTAAGTTTGTATTGCCTCTCCCTATTCCTTCTGCCCAAATGCATCACGTCACACTTCTCTATTAAATTCCATCAGCCACTTGTCTTTCATTTATTAACTAATATTTGTCTGAGTGCCAAATAATTTTATCCCGGATTAACGTCTCTAAATGTTTCTCCACCACTGACTGGCCTGCAGTTGCCGGGTTTATCACTGTCCTGTTTATTGAACAGAGGTGTAACATTTACACTCCTCCAGTCCTCTGGCACCACTTCCATACCCAAGCAGGATTGGAAGATTGTGGCCAGAGCCTCCGCAATTTCATCCCTAACTTCCCACATCAAACTTGGATGCATCCCATCCGGACTATACGACTTTTCTACTTTGAGTGCGCCAACCTGTATAGTACCTCCGCTTTTTCTAATGTTACCCCATTCAATTTGTCTCCTAACTCGTCCTTTACTGTGACATTGGCATCATCTTCTTCTGTGAAGACAGATGCAAAATACTCATTCAATACCTCAACCATGCCCTCTCTCTCCACAAGATCTCCTTTTTGGTCACTAATTGGCCCCACCCTTCCTTTGACTATCCTTTTACTATTTATGTGTTTATAAAGTTCTTTTGAATAATATTTCATGTTACCCGCTAATCTTTTCACTTTTTCCTCTCTTATTTCCTTTTTCAGTTTTCGCCTGCACTTTTTGTATTCAGCTTTGTTCTCTACTGAATTATGAACCTTACAATTCTCATAACCCTCCTCTTTCTCCTTCATTTTAATCTATATCTTTACTCGAATAGGGAGCTCCAGCTTTGGATGCCCTTCCTTTACCCATCGTGCAAATGTGTCTGGTCTGTACACGAACTATCTCCTCTTTGAAGGCCTCCCATTGATCATTTACTGTTTTACCTGCCAATCTTTGATTCCAATCCACCAGGCCCAGATCCCTTCACAACTCACTGAAATGAGCTCTACTCCAGTTGATTTTTCCTTGTCCTTTTCCATAATTACTCTAAACCTAATGATATTTTGATCACTGTTCCGAAAATGCACCCCAACTGAAACACTCTCCGCTTGTCCCACTTAATTTCCCTGAACTAAATTTTGCTTCCTTCCTCGTTGGGCTGGAAACACAATGATCAAGAAAGTTCTCTCATACACATTTCAGGAAATCCTCCTCCTCTTTGCCCTTTACACTGTTACTATCCCAGTCTATATTAGGACAAATGAAGTCCCCTTTATTACTACACTAAAGTGCTTGCATATTCTTGCAATTTGGCTGAGAATTTGCACCTCTATCTCCTTCCCACTATTTGGTGGCCTATAGTATATACCCAGCAGCGTAATAGCTCCTCCATTGTTGCTCAATTCTAACCAAATAGATTCTGACTTTTAACCCTCAAGTATATCCTCCCTTTCTAGTGCTGTGATCAGAACTGCAATCACCTCCTTTTATTCCTCCCCTATCTTTCCTGAATAAAGTGTAGCCAGGAATGTTAAGTGCCCATTCTTCCCTTGGTTGAACCATGTCTCCGTTATTGTCACTATATCCTAATCCCATGTGACTACTTGTGCCTGTATCTTAGCAGCCTTATTTACCACACTCCGTGCATTTGTTCATTCCAAACCTATCTTAGTCCGCCTCGTATTTCCCCCCGTCTAATCCCTCCTATTTCTGAATTACTCTTTACTCTAGTGCTACTTGTGTCTCCCAATTCTCTGTGCACCTTGTGTATCCTCTCTAATGCTTCAGCCTGGTGCCCATCCTCAAGCCAAATTCGATTCAACTCACTCCCACAGTACCAGTTCACCGTGAGGACATTGGTTCCAGCCCTGTTGAGGTGCAACCGTCCGCCGTGAACAGATCCCTCCTGCCCCAGAACTGATCCCAGTGCCCCAGGAATCTGAAGCCCTCCTTCCTGCACAATTTCTCCAGCCACATGTTAAACTATCTCATCATACTGCTCCTATACTCACCAGCGCATGGTACTGTGAGTAAGCCATAGATTATTACCTTTGAGGTCCTGCTCTTTAACTTCATCCTAAGCTCCTGAAACTCTGCCTGAAGGACCTCAAACATTTTCCTACTTGATTCATTGTTTCCAACATGGAACACGAAATCTGGCTGTTGCCTTCCCCTCTCAAAATGTTCTGCAGCTGTTCAGTGACATCCTGCACCCTTTAAGCAGGGAGGCAACACACCATGCAGGACTTACGTCAGCGGTTGCTGAAACACCTGTCTGTTCCCCAGAATATCGAATTCCCGATGGCCACTGCATTTCTACATTTTGTTGTTTCCCCATGCCGTCTTTTGCCTCACTGTGGCATGGTTGTGCTCTAATCTGCAGTCCTCCGAGGTGTCGTCACCCTCACTGTTATTCAGCACTGGAAAGCGGTTTGAAAGTGCCACACTCCCAGAGGACTCCTGGCACTGCCTGCCTCTTCCTACCCTGCCAGATGGGCACCCACTTACTATCCTCCTGAACTCGCTGTAGCTGCGGGGTGACCAGCTCCTAGAACGTGTGTTGCAGGAAATTCTCAGCCTCCCGTCTGCCCTGCAGTGACTGCAGCCGCTGCTCAAGCTCAGAAACCCTGAGCACCTGTTCGAGCAGCTGGAGGCACCTCCTGCACACGTGGTTATCCAGGACAGATTAAGCGTCCTGGAGTTTCCACTTGGCACAGGAGTTGCAGGCAACGGGTTTCAGCTGTCCCATTATTCAAAGTCTATCTGCTTATGGTATAGAAATATGTCTTTAGTTTAGTATCCCCTTACTCCTTTATTATTAAATCATTTATATATACCAGATTTTTATTTAATGTAATTGAGAGCCCTTTTAATGTTGGTTTCCTCCAATTAGTAAATTGTAATTATCCTCTTAGCTCTAACTAAATACTCTAATTATTTACCAATTTACTCTTACCCCTTGGTTTAAATTACTCAGCACCTCTTCCCCCTGTGCAAAAAATACCCACCTTCCATCCATCCTGCGTAACAAAAAAATCTCCTCATCTCGCCTTTGGTTCTTTTGCCAATCACCTTAAATCTGTTTTATCTGGTTACTGACCCTTCTGCCATTGGAAACAGTTTCTCCGTATTTACTCGATCAAAACTGTTCCTGATTTTAAACACCTAGACCAAATCTCCCCTTATACTTCCCTGCTCTAAGGAGACTAACTCCAGCTTCTCCACTTAGCTGAACTATTTCATCCCTGGTGCCATTCTGGTAAATCTCCTCTGCACCATCTCCAAGGCCTGGTCATTCTTCCTGAAGTGCGGTGCCCAGAATTGCCCACAATACTCCATCTGTGGCCTAACCAGTGTTTTATATAGGTTCAGCATAACTTCCTTGATTTTGTAATCTATGCTTCTATTTATAAAGCCAAAGATTCCGTATGCATTTTTAGCAGTCTTCTCAACTTCGGAGTGCTTGTTGTCAACAAGCACCCCCAGGTCCCTCTGTTCCTGCACGCAATTTAAAATTGTTCCTTTAGTTTATATTGCCCTTCCTCGTTCCTCCTACCAAAATGGACCACTTCACACTTCAGGAGAATAGATTGAAACTATTGAAAGGAAAATTTCGGACTGATATCAAAAAGTTCTTTACATGAAGAGTAATCAATTAAATGGATTGGAATGGAATGAGTCGGGTCGTGGAGGCAAACCTCCCAGAATTATTGGAGAAACGTAGATGCTGTGGCTTGCGGGGAGAATTTGTCGTCTCTTTCTGGATGATTGAACTAAGATCAGTGGAGGTCTTTATTTCTATCTATCTGGTGTAAATCTCCTTGGCGGTGTCTCCATTATTGCCATAATGAACCAGATACCTTAAGTTGTGCAACATGACCTGGGAACAATGCTCCCCATGATTCCCTTCCCCCTCCCCAAACACGAAGCACCTGCTCTTCCCGGAGCCCATATCTGCCTCTTCTCTGAAGAATAATGTTCTTTCTGGGTCTGTGCACATCATTCAATAAAATCTTTAGACTTTTAGCAGCGAGCCGCAAGTCTCCGCTTTCTCCTCCACTTTCTCAGCTTTCTTCATTCTGTTGAGCCTCTGCTTTTCGATAGCTCCTCTCTGATCGAAGAAGGGATCCTCGTCACTGTCGTAGACATTCTCGGCCTCCCATTGTTTAGGTATTCACTTCCAAGAAACTGGTAAGAAAGCAGATTGTGAGGCTTTTAAACTTCGTTTTGGAGCACAGAAAAAACTACACAACTTTCTACTAATGATGAAAGTAGCTCCCTCTTAATGGATATTACTAAAGTTCGTGTCATTGTGAGTGTTCGCTTGTGTATATTGCTGCAGTGATTTCAAATAACTTCCTGGCCTCGGCCCATCCTATCTCTGTAAACTCCTCCAGCCTCACATCCCTCCGAGATCTCTGCGCTCCTCGAATTCTGGCCTCTTGAGCATCCGCGATTTTAATCGCTCCACCATTAGTGGCTATGCCTTCAGCTGCCTAAGCCCTAAGATCTGAAATTCCCTCCCTTAACCTGTCTATCTCTCTCTCCTCCTATAAGACGCTCCTTAAAACGTATATTTTTGATCGAGCTTTAGGTCACCTGCCCTAATAACTATTTATAGAATTATAGAATAATTACAGCACGGAAAAGGCATTAGTCCCGTCGAGCCCGTGCCGACTCTCAGCCTGTCCCACTCCCCTCACTTACCCCGTAGCCCTACATTTTTTTTGTTTCAGATACTTATCCAACTCCCTTTTGAAAGATAAGATTGAGTCTGCCTCCACCACCCTGTCAGGCAGTGCATTCCAGATCTTAACCACTCTCTGTGTAAAAAAGCTTTTTCTTACATCGACTTTTCTTCTTCTTTTGCCAGTTACCTTAACTCTGTGTCCTTTGGTTCTCGACCGCTTAGCCAATGGGAAGTTTCTCTCCATGTACTCTGTCTAGATCCTTCATGATTTTGAACACCTCTATCAAATCTCCACTGCTCCAAGGAGAACAACCCCAGCTTCTCCATTCTATGCACGTAACTGAAGTCCCTCATCCCGGGAATCCTTCTCGTAAATCTTTTCTGCATCCTGTCTAAGGCCTTCACATCCTTCCTAAAGTGCAGTGCCCAGAATTGGAAGCAATACTCCAGTTGAGGCTGAACCAGTGTTTTATGCAGGTTCATCATGGGCCAGAAATTCGGTTTTCCGGCTTCCTGCGGTACTTGCCCACCGCGCCTGCCGTTGTGCTTTGGGCCCACTTGGACTTCAGGTCCTGGGCCTCCTCCAGCTGCCGGCGTGCAGTGCTTCCGTATCCCAGGGGCGCAGTTAGTTCGAAGCGTCCCCTGGGATCACGTGGGCCATGGAGAGCCAATCCTAGCAGGGCATTTTCATTCATAGATTTGACAGGAAGATCTGTTAAGTCTATGAATAGAGATCGGCCCCAAAGCCACACTTAAACATTCAAATATTTTTGTTTAAAATCACATTTTTAAAATAACTAAAAGTTACATCAATTAACTACTTTAAACAAAAATTTACATTTTTGAAAAAAATAATTATACTTTTTAACAGTGATAAAAATAAATGTACCTTTCTTTAAAGTATCTAAAAAAGATAAAACTATTGAAAAAATGTTTCTAATTAATTAACCACTTACCTTGTTAAAAACAGGTCTTTCACCTCCTTTTTAAAAGTGCAGCTTTTCCATACTTACCCTCCCGGAGAGACCTGAAAAAAAAATTAAGTTCGCTGCGTGCACGCAGCCTCTCCCGCGCACGCGGTTCACCTCTGAACCCCTTCCTTCAGGGGAGCGGAAGTTCCGGTTTCCCGCGCGTGCGCAGTGCATGCATGAAACTGGCACTTCAGGTGGCCTTACGGGTGAGTACACAGGGCGTACAAACCTGACAAGAGCCGAATTTCGGGCCCCATAATTTCCACACTTTTGTACTCTATACCTCTATTTATGAAGCCCAGGATCCCGTAAGCCTTTTTAACTACTTTCTCAACCTGCCCTGCCACCTTCAACGATTTGTGCACATAAATCTCCAGGTCTCTCTGTTCGTGCACCCCCTTTAGGATTTTACCCTTTAGCTTATATGTCCTCTCCTCATTCTTTCTACCAAAATGTATCATTTCACAATTTTCTGCGTTAAATTTAATCTGACACATGTCCACCCATTTCACCAGCCTGTCTATGTCTTCTTGAAGACTTTGGCATCCACTTCTTCAGTGAAGACAGATGGAATGTCACAGTAAAGGACAAGGTAGGAGAGAAATTGGATGGGAGAACATTAGAAAAAGCGGAAGTACTATAAAGATTGGCGTGCTCAAAGTAGAAACGTCACCCAGGCCGGAAGGGATGCATCCAGTGGGAAGTAAGGATTGACATTGCGGAGGCTCTGTCCACAATCTTCCAATCCTGCTTGGGTATGGGAGTGGTGACAGAGGACTGGAGAATTGTAAATTTTACATCCCTGTTCAATAAACAGGACAGGGTTAAACACAGCAACTACAGGCCAGTCAGCCTAACGTTGGTGTTGGGGAAACTTTTAGAAACATGAATCCGCTGCTACATTATTTGGCACTTAGACAAATATGGGTCAATAACTGAAAGCTTTTTTGGATTTGTTAATGGCAAATCATACTTGACTAACATGATTGAGTTCTTTGATGAAGTAACGAAGAGGGTGGATGAGGGTAGTGACGTCGATGAAGTGCACATGGACTTTCAAAAGGCGTTTGATAAAGTGCCACACAATAGACTTGTTAGCAGAAGCCGATGGTGTTAAAGGGGCAGCGGCTGCGTGGATACAACATTGGCTAAGGACAGAAAGCAGAGAGTAGCGGTGAACGCTTGTTTTTCAGACTGGAGGAAAGTGAGCAGTGGTGTCCCCCAGGGGTCGGTGTCGGGACCACTGCTCTTTATGATATATATTAATGAGCTAGACATAGGTATACAGGCATCATTTCAAAGTTTGCAGATGGCAGGAAATTCGGAAATGTCGTAAATAGTGAGGAGAGTAGTAATAGGCTCCAGGAGGACAAAGACAGACGGATGAAATAGGCACACACAGGCCAGATAAAATTTAACAGAGAGAAGTGTGAAGTGATGCATTTTGTTAGGAAGATTAAGGAGAGGCAATATAAACTAAATGGTATAATTTTAAAGGGAGTGCAGGAACAGAGAGATCTGGGGGTATATGTACACAAGTGTTTGAATGTGGCAGGACAGGTTGAGAAGCTGTTAAAAAGACACACGGGATCCTTATCTTTATATATAGAGGTAGCATACAAAAGCAAGGAAGTCATCCTAAACGTTTCTAAATCACTGGTTAGGCCACAGCTGGAGTATTGTGTCCAATTCTCGGCACCACTTTAGGAAGGATGTCAAGTCCTTGGAGAGGGTGTAGAGGAGATTCACTGGAATGGTACCAGGGATGAGGGACTTCAGTTACCTTGCTAGACAAGAGAAACTGGATTCCTTGGAGCAATGATTTAAGGGGAGATATGATGGAATTGTTCAAAATCCTGAAAGGTTTTGACAGAGTAAATAAGGAGAAACTGTTTCCAGTGGCAGAAGGGTGGGTAACCAAAGGAGACAGATTTAAGATAATTGGCAAAAGAGGCAACATGAGGAAAACATTATTTACACAGCGAGTTGTTGTGATCTGTAATGCACTGCCTGAAATGGTGCTGGAAGCAGATTCAACAGTAACTTTCTAAAGGGAATTGGATAAATACTCCAAGCTGAAAAAGATGCAGGGCTATGGGGAAAGAGCAGGGGAGTGGGACGAATTGGATAGCTCTTTAAAAGAGCCGGCACAGACTCGATGGGCCGAATGGGCTCGTCCTGGGCTGTATCATTCTATGATTCTATGAGGGGAGCGGGGTCGCAGATGGGGCTGATTGTACACGCTGTGTTCATGCCCAGTGAGACTGCACACCAGGAGCAGAGCCTGGTCAGGTGACGCTGTGACAAATCGAGTGGGAGGGGCACTGAGTGCTTTGTTACATCATTTCTCGCTGCTGTGTGATTGGCTCCTGGTTCCTGTGTGATGTCACCTGGAGACAGGGCCCTGCCCCCGGTTACGGCCCATCAGTGGGATGTCAGTGTGGGAGGAGCTGGTGTGAGAGCTGTCGGTGGCAGTGAGTTTAGTGCCAATAAACAGGGCAAAGGAGAGAAAAGAGCAATTTAATATTAAGGTAAGTAATAAAACACACACATAAATGGCAAACCTATTCAAATTAGATATAATCACACTCAGAAATCCAGCGCCACTGTATTCCAGTTACAGAGGCTGGAATTAATATGAATCTTTTTTCTATTGACAGTCTCTGGGAGCGAGCAATATCTCAGGAAGGTAGAGAGAGAGAAATCGAAAAATCGCCACATTCACTGGGACTGGAGAAATGTCGCTGGTATCACAGAGCAGGTCTGGTGGGACCGAGACCCCCAGTATCGGAGACTGGATGAAAGGGGAAGCTTCAATAATGATTGGAAAGGTGAGGAACTTTACCTGGAATCCCATCAGAACAGGAATTTCCCGTTGTTAGAGTCTCACTCGATATTGGGAGCTGTTCAAAATCTGCCGTCAGTCTCGGCTGTTGATGCGACAAGTTGAGCGGAGCTTAACTCGTAGATAAACCTTGCCAGTACCTCACTTGGTAGTGTTTGATGGCACAGTTTAGAGGGAGCTTTACTCTGTACCTAATCCGTGCTGCACCTGCCCTGGGAGTATTTAATGGGTCACTGTAGAGGGAGATTCACTCTGTATCGAACCCGCAAAGTGCCTGCCCTGGGAGTGTTTGATCGGACAGTGTAGAGGGAGCCTACTCTGCATCTATCTGTTGGACAAGGTCCAGGGCTGAGGCTTCTCCATTTCTTCATCCTGGGTCCCCATACCTGCCTGACTCGCAGTCACACCCTCCTGTCCCTGACCACTGACTAACTCTAAAGTACTACTTAACCTAAATATGTGACTGCCTCCTGGATCAAAGTGTCCAGGTAACTCTCCCCTCCCTGATGCAGCGCAATGTCTGCAACTCGTGCTTCAGCTTAACAATTCTTCAAATGTGGTTGCTCGGGATCGCGATGCTCTCCACAGACTCCCACAGGGAAAGCGACAGAGAGGAAGAAGAGACAGAAAGAGAGACATAGAGAGACAGTGTGAGAGTGAGAGAGAGAGAAAGGCAGAGCGACCGAAAGTTAGAGGGAGAGTGATACAGTGACAGTGAGAGCTAAAGCGACAAGAACGGAGAGAGGGAGCGAAAGAGAGAGCGAGAGAGAAAGAGAGAGTAAACATACAGCGATAGAGAGGGGAGAGAGAACGACGGAGAGATGTGCTGAAGGAGACATAGACTGATTGAGAATGGCAGAGAGAGAGACAGTGATACAAGGGGGCGTAGAGACTGAAAGAGAGAGATCGAGGGAGAAACACAGAGTGAGAGAAAGACAAGGAGAGAGAGAGAGAGAGAGCTAGAGAAAGTGAGATAGCTAGATATATAGAGAGAGACAGAGGGTGAGAAAGAGGGAGAAACAGAGAGGGAGTGCGACAGACAGAGGGAGAGAGACTGAGATACGCAGGCAGAGACAGAAAGAGAAATAGAGAGTGAGACAGGTATACATAGAGAGACAGAAGAGGTGACAGAGAGAGAGAGAGAGACAGACAAAGAGAGAGACGGTGAAGAGATTGATATAGAGAGCAGAAAGAGAGACCAAGATGGAGTCAGAGACAGAGGGAGGCTTAAAGACAGAGATAGAAAGGGAAATGAGAGAAAGAGCTAAACAGAGCCTGAAAGAGATAAAGGCAGTGAGAGAGAGAGAGAGAGAAAGAGAGAAGAGGAGTGAGAGAGAGAGAGAGACAAACACACGTAGTGATCAAATGAATGAGGGAGACTGAGGCAGAGAGGGAGAGAGCGTGGAGACACAAAGACAAAGAGCAGAAAGGGAGGAAGTGAGACAGATGAGGAGAGAAAATGACATTGTTCAGATAGAGGGAGAGAAAGTGAGACAATGAGAGAAAGATAGAGAGAAACGCAGAGATAGGCAGGAACAGACACAACGATTGAGACAGTCAGAGAGGGAGAGCCAGAGAGCCAGAGAGAGAGAGAGAGAGAGAGAGGTAGGGGGAAGAGAGAAAGACAGAGACCGAGATGGAGCAATACAGAGAGAAGGAGAGAGAGAGATAGGCAGATCGAGAGACAGATAGAAAGACCGTGAGAGATACAGAAAGAGGGACGCAGGAGAGAAAGAGTGTGGGTAAAAGAGAGACGGGGAAACACAGAGAGAGGGACAGAGAGAGAGACAGAATGAGGGAGAGAGCGAGAGCGGGGTAATAAAAGAGAGACAAGGAGAAACAAATAGATTGGGAGGGACAAAGATTCAGAGCGAGAGACAGGAACAGATACAGAGAGATGGGTAAAAACAGAGAGAGAGTAAGAGTTGACAGTAAGATAGACAGAATGGCGGAGGGTGAGAAACAGATATAGAAAGAAGGAGTGACAGATAGATAGTGAGCACTTTTCACCCCAGGGTAACAGTTTGATTACTACAAATGACATCAAGGGGACAATAGGCACAGGGCAGGGGGTAGAATTCGGCTCGGACTGTAGCACAAAACACCATCACCTCCAAGTTCCCCCACCCCCACTCCAAGTCTGAGACCATCCAGATTTGGACATATATCACCGTTCCTTCGTCGTCACTGGGTCAAAAGCCTGACATTCCTTCAGTAACAGTATTGTGGGAGCACCTTCACCACAGGGACTGCAGCGGCTCAAGAAGAAGATCCACCATTTTCTTATGGGTAACTAGGGATGGGCAAGTGAAACCGGCCTTGACAGCGTCACACATATTCTCAGAACAAATAAATATAAATAATAAATAGGATTAAAATCAATGATTTTTTATTCACTGATTGAATCCCGGCGAGGCCTGTGATCAGACTAGGGCCTCACGCTCCGCTAAGAACATTACAAAGAATGTACAGAAACAGGCCATTCAGCCCAATGCTCCGTGCCTGCCTGTATGCTTCACGTGAGCCTCCTCCCACCCCTCTCCATCTAACTCGATCAGCGTAACCGTCTATTCCTTTTACCTCCATGTGTTTATCTCGCTTCCCCTAAAATGTATCATGATTTCAGTTCGTTTAAACTCTATTTATAAAATTGTACACACACCTTGTCTCATCAGCCCATTGTGTTTAATTTTCTGCTGTTGCCTTTATCAGAGTACAAGTAACGATTAGAATCTGGCTCTAAAACTGCAGAACGTCGATTCTACACATGAGACAAAGACTCAATGGCTTCTGTTATCACAGAATCACAGAATCACACAGCACAGAAGAAGGCAATTCAGGCCATTGTTCCTGTGTCGGCTCTTTAAAAGAGCTATTCAATTAGACCCACTCCCCTGTTCTTTTCCCATAGCCCTGCAAATCCCTCACTTCCAGTATTGATCCCGTCCCCTTTTGAAAGTTATTACTGAATCTGCTTCTATCACCTTTCACGGCAGTGCATTCAAGATCATAACAACTCGCTGCGTCGAACAAATTCTCCTCATCTTCCCTCTGGTTCATTTGCCAATTAGCGTGAATCTGTGTCCTATGTTTAACACCCCTTCTGCCATTGGAAACAGTTTCTCTGTATTTACCCTATCCAAACCGTTGAACGCCTCTATTCAATCCCCCCTTAACCTTCTCTGCTCGAAGAGGACAAATCTCAGCTTCTCCAATCTCTCCATATAACTGAAACGTCTCATCTCTGGAACCGTTCTGGTCAATCTCCAAGGCCTTGACGTCCTTTAGAATGTGTGGTGCCCAGAATTGGACACAATACTCCAGCTCAGGCCTAACCGGTCATTTATAAAGGTTCAGCATAACTTAATTGCTTTTGTACTCTATGCCTCTATTTATAAAGCCAAAGATCCTCTGTGTTTTTAACTATCTTATCAATTTCTCCTGCCACCTTCAAAGATTTGTGCACATAAACTCCCAGGTCTCTCTGTACCTGCACTTCATTTAATATTGTACCATTTAGTTTATATTGCCTCTCCTCATTTTCCTCCCAAAGTGTATCACTTCACACTTCACTGAGTTAAATTTTATCTACCATGTGTCTGCCCACTTCAGCAGTCTGTCTGTGTGCTCCTGAAATTGCTACTCTCCTTACTGTTTACTACATTTCTGAGTTCCGTGATATCTCCAAACTTTGAAATTATGCCTTTAGAAATAAGTCCAGGCCATTAATGTCTAATAAAAAGAGCACTGGCCCTAATATCGACCCCTGGGGGACACCACTGTATACTTCCCTTCTGTGTGAAAAACAACCGTTCACCACTATCTGTCCCTCAGCCGGTGTCGGTTCCACGCAGACACTGCCCCTTTAATCCCAAGGGTTTCCGTTTCCCTATCAAGTCTATTAAATAGCACTTTATCAAGCACCTTTTGAAAGTCTACATACACAACATCAACCCCACTAACCTCATCATCCCGCTCTGTTACTTTATCAAAGAACTCAATCAAGTTTGTCAGACAGACTGGACTTTAAAACAATCTGTGCTGGATTTCATTTATGAATCCATGTTTTTCCAAATGACAGATAATTTTGTCCTGGAACGTGGCCTCTAGAACTTTCTCCACCACTGACGTTAGGCTGACTGGCCTACAGTTACAGGGTTTATACCTCTCTCCTTTATTAAACAGGGTGTACAATTTACAACCCTCCAGTCCTCTGGCACCAATCCCATATACAAGGAGGATTGAAAGGTTCTGGCCAGAGCCTGCGCTATTTCCATCATTCCTTCCCTCAGCAACCCCCATATTTCCCATCCGGACCGGGTAAATGTTCTACTTTACTGTGGAACAAAAGTTATGGATTGAAAGGGGTTAACTGAAGCTGTTTGTTCAGTGAGTGTAATTAATGTCAGTCTCCACGGGTTAACTGAAGCTGTTTGTTCAATGACTGTAATTAATCTCAGTAGTCGTGGATCATAATTGTGCGAGTGCAGGGTTTCCCTCTTCTATTAATAAGGGACTCCTTTCAATGTGTTATCCCATAGTGTCAGTGAGAGCACCACCTCCGGCACTAACAGGGATCAGCGCGCTGCATCACAGAGCGGGAGTCGGAAGCTGAGAAAAGTAAATTGGAATGTTAGAACATGGGTCGGAATCTGAGAACAGTAGATTGGAATGTTACAACAATGGATCGGAATCTGAGAATAGTAGATTGGAATGCTACAACAGTGGGCAGGAGTTTCTCCTGGCAGTTTGACTTTCTTTCAGAATATTATGATGAACTAACATTAGAGTTTCGAATCTATTTGGCGCTTTTGATTATTCAATACATTTACTATCCTCTCCTTGCTGCTGTTGGTGTTCCTGGTAAGTTTCTCTATCCAGCTATTAATTCTATAAACGATGTTGTACTGTATAACTATTCTGGTCATTTACTCTTCCCTCCTTGATGCTGTTGTTTTTCCAGATAAGTCTCTCTAACCAGCTATTAACTCTGCAGAACTTTGCTAACTGTATTACTGTTCTTGTAATTTACTCTCTCATCTTTGCTGCTGTTGTTGTCCCTGGTAAGTCTCTGTATCCAGTAATTGGATCTGTAAACCATGTTTCACTTCATTACTATGTTTATCATTTAAATCTTGGGAAGAGCAAAGCCATTAACTTCTGTGCTCGTCAAAAACTGCTTTCTCTATCTACCGGCTCCTTCCACCTCCCTGGCCAATGTCTGAGGCTGAACCAGACTGTTTGCAACCTCGGCGATGTCTTTGTCCCTGAGCTGAGTTCCGATCTAATATCCTCTGAATCACCAGTCCTGCCTACCACCACCTCCAAAATTTCACCCATCTCCACTCCACCTCAGCCCTTCCGCTGAATAATACATCACCCGTGCCTTTGTTAAACTCAGACTCGACTATTCCAATGCTCGCCTGGCCAGCCTCCCAGCTTCAAGCCTCCATATACTAGAGCTCATACAAACTCTGCTGCCCATATCCTAATTCGCATCATGTCCCGTTCCCCCCATCAGCCCTGTGCTCGCTGATGTACTTTGGCTCCCGATCCAGAACACCTCGATTTTATTATTCTCATCCTTATGCTCAAATATTACCATGGCCTCACCCCTGCAATTAGTCCCATTCCCCTGCTATTTTCCCATAGTCCTTCAAATTGTTCCCCTTCAGGTATTTATCAAATTCCCCTTTTAAAGTTAATTTCTTTCCCTCTGTACCTCTCCCTGTCTTTCAGTCAATATTTTATTTCTCTCTTTCTCACTATCTCTCTCTCCCCCTCTTCTCTCTCTCTGTCTCTTGCTCATAGAATAATAGAACGGTACAGCACATAAGGAAGCCATTCGGCCCATCATGTACGTGCCGTCTCTTTGAAAGAGCTATCTAATTAGTCCTACTCTATAATCGGAGCGCTGTAAAAATTTCCCCTTCAACTAATTATCCAATTCCCTTTAGAAAGTTACGATTGACTCTGTTTCCTCCAATTTCTCAGACAGTTCATTCCAGATCACAGCAACTCACCGTGTAAATACATTTCTCCTCATTTCTCCTCTGGTTCTTTTGCCAATTGCCTTAAATCTGTATCCTCTGGTTACCCACTATTCTGCCTCTGTAAACAGACTGACTTATTAAGTCAAAACCCATCACAATCTTGAATATCTATATTCAATCTTCCTTAATGAAAAGGACGAGGTGAGGTGGAAAAGTTTTGATGAGGTGGAAAAGTTTTCAATTGGGGAAAGGCCCATTTTACTAAGCTGAGATGTGATTTAGCCAAAGTGGACTGGAAACAGCTACTTGATGGGAAATCAGTGTCAGAGCAGTGGGGAGCTTTCAACTAGGAGATAGTGACGTTTCAGAGCAAATTTATTCCCACAAAGAAAATGGATGGGACTTCCAAATCTAGAGCCCCCTGGATGTCAAGAGGAATACATGGTAGGATAAGGGAACAAAAAGGGAAGCTTTTGTCAGATACCGCAAGCTCAATAATACAGAACGACATGAGGAGTATAGAAAGTGCAGGGGCGAAGTTAAAAAGGAAATCAGGAAAGCAAAGAGCGGGCATGAAAAAATATCGGCAAGTAAAATCAAGGAAAACACCAAGATGTTTTATACCTATATCAGGAGGAAAAGGATAACTATGGAAAGAGTAGGGCGTATTAAATACCTAAAAGTTAATCTGTGTGTAGAGGCGGAAGACGTGGATATGGTTCTTAATATATACTTTGCATCTGTCTTCACAGAATAGTGAGACGATGCAGACATTGTAGTTAAGGAGGAGGTGTGTGAAATATTAGATGACATAAACGTAGTGAGAGATGAAATATTAAGGGGTTTAGCATTTTGAAAGTAGATAATTCACGAGACCCAGATGAAATGTATCCCAGGCTGTTAAGAGAGGCAAGGGAGGAAATGGCGGTGCCTCAGAACATCATTTTCCAATCCGCTCTGGCTACAGGTGTGGTGCCAGAGGACTGCTAAAGTTCCACATTGTTTTTAAGGGAGAAAGGGATAGACCGATTAATTGCAGGACATTCAGCCTAACCTTGGTGATGGAAAATATATTGGAAAAATTCTGAAGGACAGTATAAATCGGCATTTAGAAAGGCACAGATTAATCAAGGACAGTCAGCATGGTCATTTTAATGGAAGGTCATGTCTGACTAATTTGATTGAATTTTTGGAGGAGGTAACGAGGAGCGTCGATGAGGGTAGTACATTTGATGCAGTCCACCTCGATATTAATAAGGCCTTTGACAATGTCCCACATGACAGGTTGGTCATGGGATGCAAGGGAAAGTGGCAAGTTGGATCCAAAATTATCTCAGTGGCAGGAAGCAAAGGGTAATGTTCAACGAGTGTTTTTGTGACTGGAAGGCTTATTCCAGTAGGTTCCACAGGGCTCCGTACTTGGTCCCCTGCTATTTGTGGTACATGTCAATGATTTAGCCTTCAATGTTAAGGCCATGATGAAGAAGTTTGCACATGAGACAAAAATTGGCCGTTTTGTTGATAGTGACGAAGATAGCTGTAGACTGCAGGAAGATATCAATTACTGGTCAGGTGGGCATAAAAGTAGTAAATGGACTTCAATTGGGAGAAGTGTGAGGCAATGCATTTAATAAGGGCTTAAAAAAGGGAATACACAATAAATGGTAGAATAATGAGAAGTGCAGAGGAACAGAGGGATGTTGGACTACAATTCCACATATCTCTAAAACTATCAGGACATGTAGATAGGGTGGTTAAGATGGCAAATGGCATAATTTTATTGATTAGCTGAGGCATAGAATATAAAATCAGGGAGTTTATGCTAGAACTGTATAAAACACCAGTTAGGCCACAGCTAGAATACTGCGTACAATTCTGATCACCACATTACAGGAAAATGTGATTGCAGCAGAGACGTTACAGAGGAGGTTTACGTTGATGTTGCCAATACTGGAGAATAGCCTGGGGTTGTTTACTTTAGAAAAGAGGAGGCTGAGGGGAGATTTAATTGAGGTATCTAAACGTATGAGGGGCCTAGAGAGAGTGAATAGCAAGCCCCTATTTCACCTGGCAGAGAGGTCAATAACCAAGGAGCATAGATTTTAAATATTTTGTGGAAGGATTAGACGGGAGATGAGGAGAATTTTTTTCACCCAGCGGGCAGTGGGGTCTGAAACTCAAGGCCTGAAAGGCAGGTAGAGGCAGAAACCCTCATGACTTTTAAAACGTACTTGGATATGCTCTTGAAGTGCTGCAACCTACAGGACTATGGACCAAAAGCTGGAAATTGGGATTAGGCTGGATAGCTGTATTTCGACCAGCGCAGATACAATGAGCCAAATTGCCTCCTTCTGCGCTGTTAAATTCTATGATTCTACGATTCTGTGATTCTTAATCTTCGTTGCTCTAAAGAGAACAATCCCAGCTTCTCCTGTCTCTATACTGAATTCCCAGATCCCTGGTAAAATTCTGGTAAATCTCCTCTACACCTTCTCTAATCATTGACATGCTTTCCAAAGTGTGGTGCTCAGAATTGGACACAATACTCCAGCTGGGGCCTAACCAATGATTTTTAAAAGTTAGCATTTCCACCTGCATTTTTTTAATCTGTCTCTGTTTGTAAAGTCAAGGACTCCGTATTCTTCAACAGCTATCGCAACTTGTCCTGCCACATTCAAAGGTTTGTGTAAGCATACCCCAGGTCTCTCTGATCATGCACCAAGTTTGAAATTGTACCGTTTAGTTTATAATGCCTCTGCTCTTGCTTCCTACCAAAATGTAACACTTCACCCTTTTCTGCGTTAAATTGTATCTGCCGTGTATCGGCCCATTTCACTGGTCTATGTCCTCCTGAAGTCTGTTTTCTATCATTCTCACTGTTTGTTAACATTTCCGAGTTTCCTGTCATTTTAAAATTTGAAATGATGCGCTGCATACACAAGTCCATAGCATTGATATACATGAAATGAGTAATGGTCCTAACACCGACTCCTGGGGAACACCACTGCAGACTGAGTCTGAAAAACAACGGTTTACCACCAGTCTTTGCTTTCTGTCTCTTAGCCAATTTCCGAGCCATGTTGCCACTGCCAGTTTAGTCACATGGGCTTCAATTTTGGTATTATGAGGTACTTTTCAAGCACCTTTTTACACGATAGGGAAATTGGGAATTTATGAGCAGTATCAATGATAGAATCATAGATTTGGTGAGCCAAGTTGTGAGACAATTTGTTTAGTGGAGCATGATTCTCTTCACAGGCCTCGCCTGGATTCAATCAATGAATTACAAAATCAGAGATTTGATTCCCATTTTATTATTTCTATCTATTTCTTCTCAGGATTTGGGTGACTTTGTCAAGGCCGGTATTACGTGCCCATCCTTAGTCATCATAAGAAAATGGTGGGCCTTCATCTTGAGCCGCTGCAGTCCCTGTGGTGAAGATATTCGCACAATACTGTTAGGGAAGGAGTCTCAGGCTTTTGACCCAGTGACGATGAAGGAACAGTGATATTTTCAAGGGTACGATAGCATAGTGGTTATGTTGCTGGAATACTAAACCAGAATCCTGGACAAATGATCCAGAGACATGATTTCAAATTCCACCAGCTGGGGAATTTAAATTCAATGAATTTTAAAAAAAAATAATCAAAAGCTACTGTCAGTAATAGTGACCATAGAAACTATCAGATTCTCCTAACAACCCATCTGGTCCACTGATGTCCTTTGGGGAAGGAAATCTGCCGTCCTTACCTGGTCTGGCCGAAATGTGACTGCAGACCCAAAGCAATGTGATTGACTCTTAACTGCCCTCTGAAATGGCCCTGCAAGCCATTTGTATAAGGAGGCTCACCACCATCTTCTCAAGGGCAATTATGGATGAACAATAAATGCCGGCCTTGTCAGCGACGCCCACATCTCGTGAATGAATAAACAATAATGTCCAAGTCTGGATGGTGTGTGACATGAAGGGGGAAATTGGCGATTATGGTGTTTTGAGCTGCAGTCCGATCCGAATTCTAGCCTCTCCCATGTGCCTTGTCCCCTTGATGCCAACTGTAGAAATCCACCTGTGGCCCTGGGGATGAAACGCACGTACGGTAAAATACTAAACATAAACAAAGTAATGTTTGGCTTTTTCGGGATGCAAATCCTTTACTGGGCATTTGGCAAAGAGTTGGGGCTGAACACGAGAATGAGAATTTTAAAATCGAGGCGTTGCCGGACCGGGATCCAATGTAAGTCATCGAGCAGAGGGGTGATGGGTGAACGGGCCTTGTTGCGAGTTAGGACGTGGACAGCAGAGTTTTGAATGAGACAGAAATGCTTGTAATTAATTTTAGATACAACTCTTACATCTCCCCACCACTCGAGCAATCTGTCTCGGAAGATAACAAATGACTCTTAATGGGTTCAAGACGAAACCTTGCGAGGCAATGTCTTAGTCCAATTCGTCAGCACGCTGTGACATTTGATATCTGCCGATGTCTGCAGACAAGGGCCGAGAAATTCGTCTCGGGCGGTGGCGCTAAACAGGCGGTATCGGATCGGGCGCATGTTAAACAGAGCGCCTGATATTCAGCTCCACTGCAGTCAATGGCGGATTATAGGCATCGGTCTTCAATTCTTAACACTACTTTTCCAGCAAAGGTTTCTCCGTAACTCAGTGAAGTTACTTCTGTATCAAAGAACTAGTCTCAGTAAGCCTGCACCGTCAACACCCCTGTGGATAAAAAATCCATGGTCCCCTGTTTAAAAAAACTCAATTCTGGCTCTTCTTAATTATATAGCATGCAATGAACAGCTAAACAAGAGGGCAGAGCCACAGCCAATGGTACAGAAACATTCACACAGGCTTTTTAAAGAGACAGGACCTGATACAGTGACTTTTTTAAAGAGACAGGACCAGTCACACAGGCTTTTTAAAGAGACAAAATGCTGCAAACAAAAGGGCCTAGAAATTCCTCTCGGGTGGTGACACAAAACGGGCGGACAAATCTGATCCAAAATTCCGATCGGAAATTCTCAGCCCTCATATCTGTCCTTACAGATTATTTGTCCATTAATGTTCGTTCACAGATTCTAATCTTGTTAAGAATATGGCCCCTTAAAACGTGCTTATTTTTCAGACATTTAATTTTAATATTTATACGTGTCCTTAATATTGAGAAATGTATAATAATGTTATTAGAATTAATAGGGTCTTGCCAACATGTTATCCCTCTGTCTACAGACAGTTATCCATAACACTCTTGAGTTGTGCCTTGTCGGTGTTGGAGATGCTTTGTGGAGTCAGGAGGTAAGTTACTCACCGCAGAATACCCAGCATCTAAACAGCTGTGGTAGCCAAGGCATTTATGTGGCTGGTCCAGTTAAGTTTCTGATCTATGGTGAACCCTAGGATTTTGATGCTGGAGGATTCGGTGATGGAAGTTCCGTTGACTGTCATGTGGAAGAGGTTAGACTCCCTCTTGTTAGAACTGGTCATCGTCTGCCAATTGTGTGATGAGAATTGACCATAATGGCACCAGGAATGTGGAATTTCAGTTGTGTGGCGAGACGAGAGTTTGTTCTCCTTATAGCAGAGATGGTTAGGGGGAGATTGAATAGTGTTCAAAATGATGAGGGGTTTTGATACATTTAGCATAGAGAATCTGTTTCCACAACTTGCCTTGTCATTACCTAAAGGGCACGGATGTAAGATAATTGGTAAAAGAAACAGAGAGCAGATGAGAAGAACTTTGGTCACGCAGTGAGTTTTTATGATCTGGAATGATCACGGAAAGTCTGTTGGAAGCAGATTCAGGAGGCTCACATAGTAGCCCTTCGGCTTTGAGTCAGAAGGTTGTTGGTTCAAGTCCCACTCCAGCGACTTGAGTACAAAAATCTAGGCTAAAACAGCAGTGCAGTTCTGAAGGATCGCTGCACATTCAGAGGGGCAGTACTGAGGAAGCGCTGCACTGTCAGAGGGGCAGTACTGATGGGAGCGCTGCACTGTGAGAGGGTCAGTACAGAGGGAGCGCTACAGTGTCGGAGGGGAAGTACTGAGGGAGCGCTGCACTGTCGGAGGGGCAGTACTGTAAAACGCTTTGGGACATCCCAAGATCGTGAAAAGCGCTATATCAATGCAATCCCTCCTTTATTTCTTAACTGTAACTTACAAAAGGTAACTGGATATATTGGAGACATTTCCAGGGCTATGTGGAAACGGCTCAATTGTTCCTTACCATTCACGACAGGATATGACAGCTTTGAACTAATTTGATCTGTTGGTTGTGGGATCGCTTGGCTCTGTTTAAGTTGATTCAATTGATCGCCATGGTAGTGGCACATGATATGATGGAGGATGGCGTCAGGGTGAAGGCGAAACATATAAGAACATAAGAACATAAGAAATAGGAGCAGAAGTAGGCCAATCGGCCCCTCGAGCCTGCTCCGCCATTCAATAAGATCATGGCTGATCTGATCCTAACCGCCAATCTACTATCTATCACAGAACCATCTCCTGCATCTAACAGAATTGCACACACGAAATAGGAGCAGAATCAGGCTACACGGTCCCTGGGCCCGCTCCACTACCCACAGGGCCATGACCGATCCGAACCTAGACTCATGTCCAAATTCCTGCCCGCTCCCCGTAACCCTTAATGCCCTTTACTTCTAGGAAACTGTCTATTTCTGTTTTAAATTTAATTAATGTTGTAGCTTCTACAGCTTTTTGTGGCAGCATATTCCATGGACCTACCACCCTCTGAGTGAAGTAGTTCCTACTCATCTCAGTTTTGAAAGAGCAGCCCCTTATTCTAAGACTATGTCCCCTAGTTCTAGCCTCACCCGTCATCGGGAACATCCTCCCCGCATCCACCCGATCCAACTCCTTCACAATCTTATATGTTTCAATAAGATCGCCTCTCATTCTTCTGAACTCCAATGAGTAGAGTCCCAATCTACCCAACCTCTCCTCATATGACCACCCCCTCATCCCCGGGATTAACCGAGTGAACCTTTTTGCACTGCCTCGAGAGCAAGGATGTCTTTCCTTAAGTAAGGACACCAAAACTGTATGCAGTATTCCAGGTGCGGTCTCACCAATACCTTGTACAACTGAAGCAATACCTCCCTATTTTTATATTCTATCCCCCTAGCAATGAAAGCCAACATTCCATTTGCCTTCTTAATCACTTGCTGCACCTGCATACTAACCTTTTGAGTTTCGTGCACCAGGACCCCCAGATCCCTTTGCACTTCAGTACTCTCCAGTTTCTTGCCATTAAGATAATAAATTGCTCTAGGATTTTTCCTGCCAAAGTGCATCACCTCACACTTTCCAGTGTTGTATTCCATCTGCCAAATCTCTGCCCACTTACTTAGCCTCTCTATGTCCCCTTGCAGGTTTTTTATGTCCTCCTCACTCACTACTTTCCCTCCCATCTTTGTATCATCTGCAAATTTTGATATGTTACACTTGGTCCCTTCCTCCAAATCGTTAATATATAGAAACATAGAAACATAGAATCTAGGAGCAGGAGTAGGCCATTCGGCCCGTCGAGCCTACACCACCATTCAATACGATCATGGCTGATCATTCAAATCCAGTACCCTGTCCCTGCTTTAATCCCCACAGTACACATAACCCAGCCTACCCCCGTAACCCCACGTATTTAATTCCCCCTAACATATCCCATCCTATCCCCATAACCCCACATATTTAATCCCCCCCTAACACTAAGGGTCAATTTATCATAGCCAAATCAACCTAACCCGCACATTTTTGGACAGTGGGATATATTGTGCAGTTTTCAGTCCTACCAATATCTTCATGGACAGATGCATATGCGATAGGTAGTTTGGTGAGGACGTGGTCAAGCAGGCTATTCTCGCAATTTGGTTCACCCACCACCTGCCGCAATCCCAGCCTGGCAGCTGTGCTCTTCAGGGCTCGGTTAATGATGGTAATTCCGAGCCACTCTTGGTCATGGACATTGAAATATCCCCCTTCACACCCAGAGTATATTTTTCACCCATTCTGCTCTCGGTGCTCCCATCAACTGGTGTGCAGCATGAAGATGTCCCGATTCCTCAGCTGAGGGAGGGCGGTAAGAGGTAAACAACAGGAAGTTACCTTCCCATGTCTTACTGGAAGCCATGAGACTTCATTATATCATTAGGTAATGTTGAGGACCCGCAGGGTTTCGCCCACGTGACTATATAACACTGTGCTCCCACCTCTGGTGGGCCTGTGCTGCCAGTGGAACAGGAAACAGCCTGGGACGGTGATGCAGAATTCGGGAAATTGAATGAAAGGTATGGTTTTGTGAGTATGACTATGGGAAAATTCAATGTTTCCACAGCCTTTCATGGAGTATTGAAGAGCTCACAGTGTATTTATCTCATTGATTAATATTTTAAAGGTTTTGCTTTGATTCCTTGGTATCAAAACTTTGCTCCTTTTATTTTTTCTTCCCCGCGGTCAAACACGATGAAATATTTGTCGGGGTAAGGTCAATCGTTAGAAACATGTTGTTCTTGTTAAAGATTCAGGCTACAGAGAAATGAACTGGGAATGACATTGCTGGACTCAGGCGGGAACAGTGAAATCTAGGGGGCACTGGGAATGAAATTCCTGGATTGAGGTGGGAGCAATGTAATGTAGGTGGCTCTGGGAATGGAATTCCTGGATTGAGGGGGGAGCAGTGTAAACTAGGCAGCCCTGGGAACTGAATTCCTGGACTGAGGCGGGAAGAAGTGTAAACTAGGCAGCTCTGGGAACTGAATTCCTGGACTGAGGCGGGAGCAGTGAAAACAAGGCGGCCATGGGAATGACATTCCTAGATTGAGGCGGGTGCAGTGAAAACTAGGCGGTCCTTAGAACTGAATTCCTGAATTGAGGCGGGAGTAGTGTAAACTAGTTGGCTCTAGTAATGACATTCCTGGATTGAGGCGGAAGCACTGTAAACTAGGCAGTCCTGGGAATGAAATTCCTGAAGTGATCCAGGAGCAATGCAATCTAGGCGGCCCTGGGATGTAATTCCTGTATTGAGGCGGGAACAGTGTAAACTATGCAGTCCTGGGAATTAAATACCTGGAATGAGGCGGGAATTATGTAAGCGAGGCAGCCCTGGGAATGAAATACCTGGATTGAGGCGGGAGCAGTGTATTCTAGGCAGTCCTGGGAATAAAATTCCTAGGCTGAGGCGGAAGCACTGTCATATAGGCGAGTCCCATTCTTCCGTCACTGGGATCATCTCAGGACCTGCCTTTTAGGACCATTTATTTGTTGTTATTTTTTTATCCTGATGGCCATGTATGGAACAAATCAGAGAACAAGAGTCGGGAACTCCATGTTTTTCAGTGGTCTGTACAGAGTGATCCTAAAAGCAGTGGTTCTAAGGTTGGGAATTTGGAAGAGCAGGAATTAGGAGAAGAGGGGGAAGGAGGAGAGAGCGAGAGCAGCGGCCAGAGATAAATATATGAGGGAGAACGCGGAGCCGGGGGCGAGCGCAAGGACCGAGGTAAGTGACGTCAGCACAAAGGAAGGCCCTGCAAAGAAAATAAATGGTGAGTAGATGGTGATTATTTTTAACTTTTGAGTTTAATTCTGTTAAGTTAGTTAAAAGTCTATTAAATAGAGTGATGGCAGGTCACCTCAGTCCCGTGGAATGCATATCTTGTGCCATGTGGGAATTCCAGGACACTTCCCACGGGTTTCAGAGGTTAAGCAGCAGCTAGCGTCACTTTGGTGTATCCGTGATGCTGAGAGCTCCGTGGATAGCACGTTTGAGGAGGTGGTCACCCCGCAGCATAAGTGTGTGCAGGCAGAGAGGGAATGGGTGACTGTTAGACAGGCAAGGAGGACTAAGCAGGTAGTGCAGGAGTCCCCTGAGTGCATCTCACTCTCTAATTCGATGATTCCTCTGGGGAGTACAGCCAGAGCGAAGCCCACGGCATCACGGGAGGCTAGCCTGTAGTTGGGGTGAGGAGGGGGAGGAAGATCGGGAAAGCAATAGTGGTAGGGGATTAGATAGTTAGGGGAACAGACAAGCCTTTCTCCGCCCTCAGACGTGACACCAGGATGATATGTTGCGACCCTGGTGCCAGGGACAAGGATGTCACTGAATGGCTGCAGGACATCCTGAGGGGTGGGGGGGATGGTGAACAGTCTGAGGCCGCGGTCCTTATTGGTATCATCAACATAGGTAGAAAGAGAGATGTGATCCTGCAGGCAGTTAATAGTGAGCTAGGAAAGAGATTAAAAATCAGGACCTCCAAGTAGTATTATCTGGATTACTCCTGGTGCCACGCGCTAGTGAGTATAGAAATAGGGGGATAGAGCAGATGAATGCGTAGCTGGAGAAATGGTGCAGGAGGGAGGGCTTTAGATTCCTAGGACATTGGGACCGGTTCTGGGGGAGGTGGTACCTGTACAAGGCGGACGTGTTTCATCTCAACAGAGCCGGGACCAATATCCTCACGGGGCGGAAGGGGCTGCTAGTGCTGTTGGGGAGGGTATAAACTCATCTGAAAGGAGGGTGGGCAAAAAGATGTGGCATTAGAAAGGAGAAACAAGGTGCACAAATGATTGGGAGAGACAGATAGCTGTAGAGTATGAAATAGTACGGTATTCGCTAGGGTCATGGATTGGAGGGTAGCTAACGTTACCCCACTATTCAAAAAGGGGGGTAGGGAAAAAGCAGGTAATTACAGACCTGTAAGACTGACATCAGTTGTGGGCAAAATGCTGGAGTCCATCATTAAGGATGAAATAGCGGAGCACTTAGCAAATGGGGACAGGATACGACA
Source organism: Squalus acanthias (assembly GCA_030390025.1). NCBI lineage: Eukaryota > Metazoa > Chordata > Chondrichthyes > Squaliformes > Squalidae > Squalus > Squalus acanthias. Next base: position 1,005,314 of record JASTWF010000032.1, on the reverse strand, counting down.
GAGTCAACATGGATTTACAAAGGGTAAATCGTGCTTGACTAATCTATTGGAATTTTTTGAGGGAGTAACTGGTAAAATAGATGGGGGAGAGCCAGTAGATGTGGTGTACCTGGACTTCCAAAAGGCCTTCGATAAGGTCCCACATAAAAGATTAGCATGGAAAATTTAAGCTCATGGGATAAAGGGGAAAGTATTGACGTGGATAGAGAACTGGCTGTCAGATAGAAAACAGAGAATTGGAATAAACGGCTCATTTTCTGAATGGCAGGCAGTAACAAGTGGGGTACCACAGGGATCTGTCCTGGGTCCCCAGCTGTTCACAATTTACATTAATGACCTGGATCAGGGAGTCGGATGCAGCATTTCCAAATTTGCAGATGACACTAAACTAGGAGGGGGGGTGGGCTCAGAGGAGGAGACCAGGAAGCTCCAGAGCGATTTGGACAGACTGGGTGATTGGGCGGATAAATGGCAGATGCACTATAATGTGGACAAGTGCGAAGTTATCCACCTTGGGTGCAGGAACGGGAGGGCAAATTATTATTTAAATGGCAATAAATTGGGAGAGGGGGAAATACAGAGAGACCTGGGTGTTCTTGTACACCAGTCACTGAAGGCGAGCATGCAGGTGCAACAGGCGGTCAAGAAAGCAAACGGTATGCTGGCCTTCATAGCAAAAGGGTTGGAATACAGGAACAGGGATACCTTGCAGTAGCTGTACAGGGCACTGGTGAGACCACACCTCGAGTACTGTGTACAGTTTTGGTCGCCTCATCTGAGGAAAGATGTTCTTGCCATGGAGGGGTTGCAGCGGCGATTCACCAGGCTGATACCAGGAATGGCGGGATTGACCTATGAGGAGAGACTATGTAGTTTAGGGATGTACACACTGGAGTTTAGAAGATTGAGAGGGGACCTCATAGAAGTGTATAAAATTCTGACAGGTCTAGACAGACTAGATGCAGAAGGAATGTTTCCCTTGGCGGGTGAGAACAGAACTAGAGGACATAATTTAAGGATAATGGCTAAACCATTTAGGACAGAAATGAGGGGGAATTTCTTCACTCAGAGGGTGGTGAACCTGTGGAACTCATTGCCACAGAGGGCAGTGTACGCCAGCTCATTAAATAAATTTAAGAGGAATTAGATATATTTCTACAGGCATAAGGGGTTAAGGGTTACGGAGAGAAGGCGGGGACGGGATACTGAATTGGAGGATCAGCCATGATCTCATGAAATGGCGGAGCAGGCTCGAAGGGCCGGATGGCCTACTCCTGCTCCTATCTTCTATGTATCTATGTATCTATGTCAGACTAAGAGAGAATCCAAGAAGGTCTAAGATAGAAACAGAAAATGGTTAAGCCACCCCCATTTGCAACATTTAACCATTCCTGCCTCACACACTATCACAATCAGTCCCATTGGATAATACTTCCCCTCCCCCTTTCCCTGCCCCTAAACCTGCTTAAATCTTGTTACATCTCTAACTTTTTCCAGTTCTGGCACAGACCTGAAACGTTAACACGTTTTCTCTCTCCACGGATGTAGCCTGACCTGCTGAGTGTTTCCAGCATTTTCTGTTGTTATTTCAGATTTCCCGCATCCGAATTATTTTGCTATTGTATGGTCAAAGATAAAATAAAATAACTTACATTTATATAGCTCCTTTCACGACCACCGTACGTCTCAACGCGCATTACAGCCAATGAAAATATTTTGAAGTGTAGTCACTGTTATAACGTGGGAAATGCAGAAGCCAAATTTTGCACAGCAAGCTCACACAAACAGCAGTGTGATAAAGACTAGATAAACTATTTTTGTTATGTTGATTGAGGGACAAATATTGGCAAGGACACTGGGGATAACTCCCCTACTCTTCTTCGAACTAGTGCCATGGGATCTTTTAGTTCCACCTGACAGAGCAAACGGGGCCTCGGTTTAACGTCTCATCCAAAAGACGGCACCGCCAACGGTGCAGCACTCTCTCAGTACTGCACCGGAGTGTCAGCCTAGATTTATAGGCTCAAGTCCCTTGACGTGGGACTTGAACCCCCAAACCTTCTTACTGAGAGGCTAGTGTGCTACCAACTGAGCCACAGCTGACACTGTCAGATAGGCTTACAGTGCATCTGTGTAAACGCACAAAGCGTGGCAAATAAGGTTGGTGAGCTGCAGGCGCAAATAGCCACATAGGAAAATGATGTCGTGACGATAACAGAGACCTGGCTCGAAAAAGGGCGGAAGTGGGTACTAAATATTCCTGGATATAAGATGTTCGAGAAAGATAATGAAGGAAAGAAAGGTGGTGGGGTAGCAGCATTGATTAAGGAGAATATCACAGTGCTGGAGAGAGAGGATGTCTTGGAGGAGTCAAGGACAGAATCTATTTGTTTAGAGTTAAGAAGAAATAGAGGTTCCATTACACTACTAGGTGTGTTCTATAGGCCACCAACTAGTGGGAAGCATATAGAGGAGCAAATTTGCAGGGAAATTACAGAGAGGTGGAAGAAATATAGAGAAGTAATAGTGGAGCACTTCAATTATCCTAATATAGACTGGAATAGTAATAGTATAAAGGATGAGAGGGGGAAGAATTTCTGAAGTGAGTTCAATATAACTTTCTTGATTGGTGCATTTCTGTCCCAAAGAGGAAGGAGGCATTGCTGGATCTAGTTCTGAGGAATGAGGTAGGTGAAGTGGAGCAAGTGTCAGTAAGGCATCATTTAGGGAATGATGCTCATAGTATCTTAAGGTTTAGATTAGCTATGGAAAAGGACATGGAGCAATCTGGAGTAAAAATACTTTTTTGGGGACGGCCAATTTCAGTGGGTTGAGAACGGAGCTGGCTTGGGTAAATTGTAATCAAAGATTGACAGGTAATACTGTAATTGAACAATGGTCTGCCTTTAAAGAAGAGATGATTCAGGTACAATCGAGGTACATTCCCACAGGCGGGGGTTCGGGGGAGGAATGTGGGGCAACCAAAGCCAGTGCTCACTGGATGACAAAAGAGTTCGAGATTAAGAGGAAGCAGAAAAATGGTGCGTATGACAGGTGTCAAATTCAGAATACAAGTGAGAACCAGGCTGAATATAGAAACTTCAGAGAGGAAGTGAAAAAGTAAATAAGAGGGGAAAAGAGAGAATATGAGAATAGATTGGCTGCTAAAATAAAATGGAATCCAAAAGTATTCTGTAGGCATATAAATAGTAAACGGGCAGTAAGAGGAGGGGTGGGCCGATTAAGCGCCAAAAAGGAGACTTACGAATGGAGGCAGAGGGCATGGCTGAGATACTAAATGAATAATTTGCATCTGTCTTTAATAAGGAAGAAGATCCTAAAAAAATCACAGTGAAAGAGGAGGCAGTTGAGTTAATTGATAGGCTAAAAATTGATAAAGACGAGGTACTAGAAAGGCTGGCTGTACTTAAAGTAAATAAGTCACCAGGAGCGGATGGGATGCATCCTCGGATGCTGAGGGAAGTAAGGGTGGAAATTGCGGAGTTACTGGCCATACTCTTCCAATCTTCCTTAGATACGGTTTGGTGCCAGAGGACTGGAGAATTGAAAATGTGACACCCTTTTCAAAAACGGGTGTAAGGATAAACCCAGCAACTACGGAGCAGTCAGTTTAACGTTGGAGGTGGGGAAGATTTTAGAAACGATAATCCGGGACAAAATTAACAGTCACCTGGACAAGTGTGGATTAATTAAGGAAAGCCAGCAAAGATTTGTCAAAGGCAAATCGTGTTTTAACTAAATTGATCTAGTTTTTTGATGAGGTAACATAGAGTGTTGATGAGCACACTGTGGTTGATGTGGTGTACAAGGACTTCCAAATTACGTTGAGAAAGTGCTACATAATAGACTTGCCAGCAAAGTTGAAGCCCATGGAATAAAAGGGACAGTGGCAGCATGGATACGAAATTAGTTAAGTGACAGGAAACAGCGAGTAATGTTGAATGGTTGTTTCTCAGACTGGAGGAAGGTATGCAGTGGTGTTCCCCAGGGGTCGGTACTAGGACCACTGCTTTTGTAGATATATATTGATTACTTCGATTTGGGTGTACATGGTACAATTACGAAATTTGCAGATGACACAAAACTTGGAAGTATAGTGAACAGTGAGTCAATAAAAAGCTCGCGACCTAAAGAATAGATTGTGGGTGGAGAAAGAGAAGGAGATCCAGCAGCTAACCGACAACCACGAAGTGCGTGGCTTCTTTAGCACAGTCAAGACCATCTATGGCCCAAGCACCCTTGGTCCAACCCCACTTCGGCCCAAGAATGGAGAGGTACACATCAAGGACAGAGAGGCATTCAGTGCCCGCTGGAAGGAGCACTTCGAAGATTTCCAAACCGAGACTCTGTCTTCGACGCGAGTGTCCTCAACTCCATCCTGCAGCATGCTACCCGCCACCATCTCAGCACAACCTCAGCCTGGCATGAGGTTGCAAAGGCCATCCGACATCTGAAGAGCAACAAGGCGTCAGGAGCAGATAGAATCCCTGCCGAGACACTAAAGCGTGGCGGAGAAGCACTACTGGCGTGAATTCATGAAACACTTTCTCTTATCTGGAGGGAGGAGAGCATGCCAGGGGATCACAGAGACGCCGTAATTGTGACCAGCTTCCAGAAAGGTGAAAAGTCCGATTGCGGTAATTACAGAGGACTTTCCCTGCTGTCTGCTACAGGGAAAGTCATTGCAAGAATCCTCCTCAATCGCCTTCTCCCAGTGGCTGAAGAGCTCCTCCCAGAGTCGCAATGCGGATTCCACCCACTAAGGGGCAAAATGGACATGATCATCACCACACGTCAATTACAAGATAAATGCAGGGAACAGCACCAACCGCTGTACATGGCTTTCTTGGATCTCACAGCGGATTTTGACAGTGTCAACCGTAAGGGATTATGGAGTGTCCGCCTCAAATTCGGCTGCCCTCAAATGTTTGTCACCATCCTCCGCCTGCTTCACGACGACATGCAAGCCGTATTCCTGACCAATGGATCCACCACAGGCCCAATTCACGTACGGACCGTGGTCAAGCAAGGCTGTGTCATCGCACCTGCGCTCTTCTCGATCTCACCCTTAGTAAGCTCCCCGCTGGAGTGGAGCCAATTTACAGAACAAATCCGAAACTGTTCAACCTCCGTCGCCTCCAGTCCAGAACCAAGGTCGGCTCATCATCTGTCGTCGAATTACAGTATGCAGACGACGCTTGCGTCTGCGCTCGCTCGGAGGTCGAACTCCAAAATATCGTCAACACCTTCACCGAAGCATACGAGAGCATGGGCCTTACACTAATCATCCGTAAGACAAAGGTCCTCTAGCAACCTGCCCACGCCACACAGTACTGCCCCCCAATTATCGAAATCTACGACAAGGCCTTGAACAAAGTGGACCACTTTCCATACCTCGGGAGCCTACTGTCAACAAGGGCAGACGTCGTTGACGAAGTCCAAAACCACTTTCAGTGTGCCAGTGCAGCCTTCGGTCGCCTGAGGAATAGAGTGTTTGAAGACCAGGACCTCAAACCCGGCACTAAGCTCATGGTCTACAGAGCAGCAGTGATACCCGCCCTGCTGTATGCCTCAGAGACATGGACCATGTACAGCAGGCAACTCAAAGCACTCGAGAGGTACCACCAACGCTGCCTTCGCAAGATCCTGCAAATCCATTGGCAGGATAGGCGCACCAACGTCAGTGTTCTCGCTCAGGCCAACTTCCCCAGCATTGAAGCTCTGACCAAGCTCAATCAGCTCCTATGAATGAGTCACACGTCCGCATGCCCGATACGAGAGTTCCAAGACAAGCGCTCTACTACTCGGAGCACCAACACGGCAAGAGAGCCCCAGGTGGGCAGAGGAAACGCTTCAAGGGCACCCTGAAAGCCTCCTGTAAAAGTGCAACATCCCCACCGACAGCTGGAAATCCCTGACACAAGACCGCATAAACTGGAGAAGAAGCATCCGGGAATCCCACGAACAATCGTGTCTCTTCGCCGGGAGCAAGCGGAAGCCAAGCGTAAACAGTGGAAGGAGCGCAAGTCAACCCAAACACCCCACCCACCCGTTCCTTCAACGCGCGTCTGCCCAAACTGTGACAGGGACTGTAGGTCCTGCATAGGACTCATCAGTCAGCTGAGAACTAATTTTTAACGTGGAAGCAAGTCATCCTCGGTTCCATGGTGCTGCCTAGGCGAAGAAGATATAGTGATAGAATTGAAGAGGACATAGACATTGGTGGAATGGGCGGACTCGTGGCAGATGAAATTTAATGCAGAAAAGTGTGAAATGATACAATTTGGTAGGAAGAATGAGGAGGAGCAATATAAACTAAAGGGTTCAATTCTAAAAGGGGTACATGAACAGAGAGACCTGGGGGATTATGTGCACAAATCGCTGAAGGTGGCAGGGCACGTTGAGAAAGCGGTTAAAAAAAGCCTATGGGATCATGGGCTTCGTAAATAGAGGCAAAGTGTACAGAAACAAGGACGTTATGTTGAAACTGTATAAAACACTGGTTCGGCCTCAACTGGAGTATTGTGTCCAATTCTGTGCACCGCACTTTGGGAAGGATTTGAATGCCTTAGTGCGTGCGCGGAAAGGATTTACAAGATTGATTCAGGGGATTAGGGACTTCAGTTACGTGGATAGACTGGAGAAGCTGGGGTTGTTATCCTTAGAGCAGAGAAGGTTGCGAGGAGATGTGATCGAGGTGTTCAAGATCATGAGGGGTCTGGACAGAGTAGACAGAGAGAAACTGTTCCCATTGGTGGAAAGGTCACGAACCAGAGGGCACAGATTTGAGGTGATTTGCAGAATAACCAAAGGCGACATAAGAAAAAACTTTGTTATGCAGCGAGTGGTTAGGATCTGGAATGCACTGCCATAAAAAATGGTGGAGGCAGATTTAATCGTGGTTTTCAAAAGGGAATTGGATAATTACCTGAAGGAAAAAAAATGCAGGGCTAGGGGAAAGTGCGTGGGAGTGGGACTTGCTGAATTGCTCTTGCAGAGAGCTGGCATGGATTCAAAGGGCCGAATGGCCTCGTTCTGCGTTGTAACCATTCTATGATTCTATCTTTTAAGAAAGAAAGACTTGCATTTATATAGCACCTTTCACGACAACCAGACATCTCAAAGCGCTTTACAGCCAATGAAGTAATTTTGGAAGCGTAGTCACTGTTGTAATGTCGGAAACACGGCAGCCAATTTGTGCACAGCAAGCTCCCACAAACAGCAATATTATAATGACCAGATAATCTGTTACTGTTATGTTGATCGCGGGATAAACATTGGCCAGTTCACCGGGGATAACTCACCTGCTCTTCTTCGAAATAGTGCAATGGGATCATTTAGGTCCACCTGAGAGTGCAGACGGGGCCACGATTTAACATCTCTTCTGAAAGACGGCACCTCCGACAGTGAAGTACTCCCTCAGCATTGCACTGGAGTGGAGTGTCAGCCTAAATTTATGTGCTATAATTTCCTGGAGTGGGAATTGAACCCACAAACCTTCCGAGTCAAAAGCGAGTGTGCTACCCACTGAGCCGCAGCTAACACAATATTCCTTCCTTTTTCTCTAATATTCTCGTCTTTTGTTCTCAGCTTTAGATCAATACAGGAAGAGAAAATCCCTTCTCTCTGTTATGTCCTCGGTATTTTTGGACTTTACAGGAATCAAGGGATATGAGCATGGGTTGGGTGTGGGGGGAATATGGATTTGTGGTCGAAGATCAGTCATGATCTTATTCAGTGAAGGGCTCGAAGGGCCGTATGGCCAACTCCTGCTCCTAATTCTTATGTTCTTATTTTTATGGGCGGGTGAACTATTGCATATTCGCTAACTTTTTATTTAAAACTGAGTACAATAAGGTGAGCTAGATTATGCTGCAGTTAAGTGCTGTGGTGACAATGGTTCAATGAGTCTGTTTCTTCAATGACTGTAATTAATGCCAGTTACAGTGAGGCCTAATGATGTCACTCGGGGATTTCCTTCTGCTCTAAATAAGGAGCTCACTTCACTGTGTCACCTCACACAGTCAGCGCGCTGCCTCCAGCACAAAGACCACCAAACACTCACAGAAGGGAAGGCATGGATTCGGATGAAGTGTTTAGGATATCAGGAATATACAAAATATGTACTATCCCGTCCTCACTGCTGTTGGTATTCCTAGCGAGGATATATGTTCAGTTATTAATTATAAGTCATGGAGAAGCCCAGAGAAAGAGCTAGGCGTTTCAGTGACGAGCATTGGTGGCTCTGGTTTGCGCTGTTCAACGGCGACGGGCAGTGCTGTTCCCTGAGAGTGCAGGAGGATATTGGCACGGGAGTTTAGAAGGATGTGGAGGGAGGTTGTTCAGCACGTCTCCTCGAGGAGACTGGTAACAAGGACCTACACCCAATTTCGGAAGAAGTTCAATAACCTCACTCGGTGGTCAGGGTGAGTACCTGCTCTTCAATACGTCTACATCCCTCCATCTCAACTTCACTCTGTACCCAGAGGGTTTACAGACCCAAATGCCCAACACTCATCTAAGAACTATTGCCATCTCATAAAATGCACATGCACATCCCACACCTTGCTCACAATAACGTCTATTCTACAATGGCAGGCATATTTACCAAGCACTTGGCTGCACACAATAACGGCTATTCAACTATGGAAAGCACATCTGCCAAACACATGTCTGCAAACTCACACACACGCTGTCCTTTTTCTTGCAGGCCAAGCTCTCTCATAACAGACGGGAGCATCAACGCACGGGTGGAGGACAGATGGACCTACACACCCTGACTGAGTTGGAGGACAGAATGCACAGGATCGTTGCCAGCCAGATCATAGGTGTCGTGAACACTGGAGAGGTCGACCCCCTTGGGACAGCAATGGTATGTTCATCAGCTTTCTCTCATCACTCATACCACTTCCACCTCACAACACCAGCCTTTTACACTTTTAACCAGCTAACTGTCTCCTGTCTTTGCTACTTCCTGCACACCCCGCCCTCATGCTAAAGCCACCCTTGTACATTCCTGCTATCAGATAGTGAACCACCAGCTGACCAGCCTGTCCCTCGACCTGCCAGTGGCAGCGACGGGCCAGGCGAGGAGGAAGAGGAAGCCGGAGCCTCACTGCCTGCGTCTCCCGAAGGCGACACATCTGAAACTGGGGCACGCCTACCCTGGAGGGGAGCAGGGTGTTAGGGTCTGATGAAAGCGAAGTTCCTGGACCCAACGGGCTGCATCAACGCCATGGGGTAGGGAAGCTCGCGGGCCATCTCCCTTTAGGATGAGTAGGCGTGCGAGTTCTGCTGCACAGGACTCGCATGAGGACCTCGACATCGCGGCCATGAATACCCAAGCCATGAGCATGCATACTGAGCTGATTGGTGCAATGGCAAGTGTGCCCGACAGCACGGATGGACTGGTAAGGAGCGTGGAGGAATCCTCCGCTAGCGCAGCTATCATCTGTGCACAAAGCCTTGAATCCAACACTGCCTCGTTGCAGAGGATGATTGAATTGCAGGGCGACCGTGGTGAACCTGAGCGTGTAATGGGTGAGTTGGCACGATCCATTGCAGCATAGGCAGACGCAACACAATGGTTTAGTGAGGCAATTGAATCCTTGACTGTTGCAATCCATTCTCAGACTGCTCTCATGCAGTCTCAGATTTTGTCAGGCAAGCACTGACTGCAGCCATCCATGCTAGGTCGCCCACAGTCCCCCGGGAATCTCACAGTCCTGCAGCAGGCCAGCAATTTGTGCTCGAGCAGATTTCTCCGGATGCTAAGCTTCTGCCGCGGGGGACAGCCAGTCTGCCGGTCGAGCAGGAAGGTGCTGTCCTCTCTCAGGATAACAGCATTCCTGGTCCCAACACTGCCAATTCCCCATTGCAATTGGCACGGCCTGCAACGCAGCCAGCCCAGACTGCTGCCACCCGTGCAGAGTTGGTGCAGTCTGCAGCTGGGCCCTCCAGGACAAGAGATAGTCGAGAGCGTCCTTCAAGGCCATTTCTGAATCCAGCATTCAGCAGCTTTCCGCCAGTTTGGTGCAGCCACTGGGGCCACATTTGGAGGAGCAGTAGGGTGGGAAGGGGGGAAGTGCGCAGGGGATGGAAGTCACCCTCGAAGGCCCAACAGTACAATCTGTAAATAAATCAGGGGAATGTTTTTGGGGAAAGTTCGAGCTTGTTATTATTATATTTGTTTTAGTGGTTTGCCGTTTATCTCCATGTTGTGAGAACGAGTTTTGTTAGTTCATGAATTGTTGAGTTAGTTTCTAACTCTTTGTTCTGAATAAATGACACAGAATTGGAAATATAAATAATTTCTAACTTTACAACTTTGGTAATTTGACTCATTGCAGCTTTGCACAGCAATAGGGGGTGCGGGATGCTTTCAATGATCTGCTTCTTCATCCCACAAGCCATCTTCTCTGTAAAGGGTTAGAATCGGTATCTTATGAGCTGTTCAGGAACGGACCTTGCAGTGGCAAGATTGTACGCCTCCCTTCCACGTTGGTGCTGCTGATCCTGCTCCATCATCCACCTCCTCCTACTCTCCTTCTTCCTGCTCCTCCTCAGGTGCTGCAGCAGTCCCTGGTGGCAATGGCTGGATAATCTTCATTGCAATGTGATGAATCATGCAGCACACAACAATGAAGAGTGAGACTCACTCGGGAGAGTACTGCAGAGCTCCTCCTGAGTGGTCCAGACACCGGAACCGTTGTTTCAAGACGCCGATCGTCTGCTCTATGAGGTTCCTGGTGGCGCTATGGCTCTCATTGTATTGCAGCTCGGCTAGTGTGTTGGGATTACGGAGCGGTGTCATCAGACAGGTGCAGAGTGGATAGCCCTTGTGCCCGAGGAGCCATCCGGTAGGTTGACACCGTGGTTGGAAGAAGTCTGCAATACCAGTCTGGCGCAGGATAAAAGCATCGTGGCTGCTGCCAGGATAGCAGGCATTGACGGCGTGTATGAACTCTCTGTGGTCACAGACCAACTGGATATTCAAAGAGTGGAAGCCCTTTTGTTTCGTAACACCTCTGCATTTCATGAAGTGCCCACAATGCCACATGCCTGCAGTCAATGGTGCCCTGAAACATGGGGAATCCCACTAACCTCGCAAAGCCACATGCGCATTCGTGCTGTTTGTCCCGGGTCATGGGAAGAGATGTACTGCCGTCTCCTCTTCCACAAAGCCTTTGTCACCTCTCGGATGCTCCAATAAACAGTGAACCAAGTGATATTCGGAACCACTGACTTTGAAAGTTGGAGCCACTGTCACCTTCACTGCCACCGACAGAAGTCCTGATCCTGAGCTGAGGCTGCAGTTATGGATGCAGGAGGCGGCAGAGCTGAGTGACCACCTCCTTGCTGAAGCGCAGACATTGGAAACACTGCTCCTCAGACACATGGATCAAGGAGGAGAATAGCTCCCTGAATAACCTGGGAGGGTAAGGACTCCTGTGCATAGGCCTGTTGACCCTCCTCCTTCTGGCCACGTTTGCCACTATCTCTCTCTTCCCCTCTGCTGCCTCCGAAGGTGAAGCTGGACGATGACGCCCGCCCCGATTAAGTGCAGCCCCCATGGAAGCTTCTAAATATCGTTAGAAAGAAGGTGAAATAAAAATGAATCTCCAAAGTGGTACTCAGAACCCAAAACTCCTTCGGTCAACTTCGAAACTCTCCAGACTCCTTCGCTCACAACCTGCATGTCAAAAATGCCTTCAATACTGTCGTGCCTAGCGGCAGGCGTAAAGACAG